>OZ035882.1:51667443-52085880 GCA_964034835.1 Muscina levida
AGCGCGAAAAACAGGATTAATAAACGTTTAACATTTTACAGTTGTGGAAAACATGAAGTAGATTTGGCTGTTACATTTTAAAAACCAAAATTGCAAACACACTTCTTTTTTCGAACAAAAAAAATAATGTGAAAAACATAAAATATGCTTAAATATAAATTATGCTTTAAAAAAGGAGGTTTTTTTTTAAATTATGCTCCTAAAACCAAAATTAGCCAAAATATGACGTTATGGGTAAAATATGCCAAAATATGCTCTAACAAATAGGTCTCAAAACAACACTTGTAGGACCATGAAACGTGTAAATACATTACCCATTTGTTAATATCTCGTTCTAAAAAAAACATGCTGTAGCATATTTCCGGTTGCCCTGCTCATAAACTTTGAACGCGTTTCCTATAAAACTTGCAAATGCATATTTTTCTGGATATCCTAAAATTGAAACGGTTAAGTTATCTATACAAATTATGGAATTTCCTTTAATATGGCATTCAATCGTTTTTGCATATTTTACGAAAAATAAATGTTTTTTTCATTATTATTCGCATATTTCAGCAAATTTTACAATGAATGCTTGTTTTTGTTGCATAATTAGCCCTTTTTTTGATTAAAACCACTTTAAAAAGTAAAACACCTTTAACTTTTTGTGGGACATCTTTGTGTAAAAGTTGCTTTATAATTTGGAACATAATATTCATCAGAATTACAAAAAATTTTTACACCGATACCCAAGGTAGTATGTAGGAAGCTAATATTACTGAGGGAATTTCATATGAAAACACGCTTAGCTTTGCTCAAAATCAATAGACAATCAATAGATGAAATCAATCAACAACTACATGGCTCGATGAGGATTAAGACATATATAAAGTTCTTATTTTTCTAACCGATGCTGTGCCTATGTGGCAATGGTGGCAAGGTTGTATGTGAATTATTTATTAAATTGAATAATATTAACGGTCATTTTATTGAATCGAATTTTTAATAAACCTTTGCGTGTACATATTATAAATGAAAGATATTCTGGTATTCCACTTCCTCCAGAGAGAATTATAACAAAATTGGGAGCGTGGCTAAATTTCAAAGAATTTGGTGAACCATTAAAAGATCTCCACAATTCGAAATCGATTTAAATTTAATATTAATTTTACATGTACATATAAAAAGTACAAGTAAAAATTAATTTTATGTCCTCTTTTTCTGCCAAAATTCTTAATAAAATTTTAAATAATTTTTAATTGCATATTAAATGTGATTTTAGTGAATATTTTTGAATTTTAGGTGCATGTAATATGCGCATAATTTCGATTTTTTAGCGCATAAAATTCCTTGCCCTACTAATGACAAATCAACATCCATTTTACAATCGGACGCTTAGTTAAGGAGATAAAGGTAATACAAGTAATAAAATGTACTTGTGGCACAATAAAAGTACTTTTTAGTAAATAAAAATACATAAAAGTACAACAAATTAACTTTTTAATACAATAAATTTTTTTTTCTACATCGAAAGTACTTTCCTTGTACAATAAATTGTACTTTTTGTGTACAATAAAAGTACATACTGTTACAATAAATTGTACTTTTTGGTACAACAAAAGTTCTTTTTAGTATAATGAAAGTGCTTTTTGTGTGTACTAAATTTTATCTCACTAGGTCTAATATACAGTTTTACCACGTCCACATCGTCCACGGAATTAAAATTAAAATATTGTCTGCATATTTATATTCGTGCTGCCAAGTGCTATCTGGATGCCAATTTTTAGTTAGTTTAGCCACGCCCACTGATCGAACATAAAAACGTCATCAACAAATTTGTAATTGTTTAAGGGCTAAAATTGTTTTGTTTTGTTGTCTCTCTAGCTTTAAAAAAGTTTCGCCACGCCCGCTTCGCCCCCGGATTAAATACTAATATCATATTCGTGTTGTCAAGTGCTGTCTGGATGTAAATTTTAAGCTATCTAGGACTAATATAAAGTTTGGCCACGTCCACTACGCCCATTGATTGAGTATCGGGTGGGTAACAGATTTTATATCTCTAGCTCTAAAATAAAGTTTAGCCACGCCACTCCGCCCACTGGTGAACAATTTAAATTTCGTCTGCATATTCTTATTTGTGGTGTCAAGTACTATCTGCTTACCGAATTCTTACATACCTCTTGTGCTTAAATACAGTATTTGTATTGGTGTCAAATATTATCTCTCTGGAACTAAAAAAAAAGTATTGCCACTTCCACTCCGAATATAGGGTCAAAAAAATATAGCCAACCAACGTCATTTACAACATATATGAAATACTAGCTGACCCGGCAAACGTTATTCTGCCATACAACTTCGGACCCGGTAAACTTGAATCGAAATTAGTGAAGAGCGGTGAAGAGCAATCTGATTTACAATGCTTTCGATTTATTTTACGGCGTAAAAACAAACAATGAAGACGGTTTGTCAATATAAGGCTGATCTTGTGAAAAGCAGAGAATTTCGAGATTGATCCCACAAACTTTCTTTGATGGGTTTCGCGATTTATTGATTGTCTTTGCAAAAGCCAATAGAATGGGGAATTCAATTCGCTTGCATTTGGAAGGGAAGATCGGTTAGAATAATAGGAATTCGTGGGATAAGGATTTCCTCTCCTTTGAATTTGTCCCTGATGAACGTCGCTTTTATCACATTGATGATAAGTTTCTTGACCGACAAAAGTGTACCGTTGCACAATTTAAGATGATTCAGATTCCGCAACATGCTTATGATCGATCCCACCGTCAGATGTAAATTATGCGGCGGCGTTCCTGACCCATCTAAAAAATGTCTGTCTTGAAAATTCAGTAACACAAAGATGACGATTTCAGGCATGCGTTAATTTCATAAGCGTTTGACGAAAATACCATAGCCACACCAAATCATCTCGAATCACCTCGTAAATCCTTAACCGTTCGGTCAACTGCCTCCAAAACTCGTTTATGTGCCATCGTGCATTCATCCCAAATGATAATTTTGCATTCTTGCAAGAATTTCGATGCACGTTTTACTCGGCATTCAATGGCCGCACATTTTTCCGGACTCTTTCAGTCAGCTCATCTCGATCAATGCTTGATCAATGCTGGTATTCCAATTTCGACAGTAGACTGCCGCACATGAGCACGCACATGTCTTCGATCAGAAGTTAATTTCAAGATCGAAATTCGAACTTAAATGGAGAATGAAAAAGAAGTGAAGACTTGTAAACATACCTTTTGCTCTATTGAACATTTTTAAGTTGAGGTGATAGCCATCCTCTCCACGACAGAACATCGACGGGTATTGAAGTGCATCATATGACCGATGAGTCATGTCTCAGTTGTCTAGCATCCCGACGCTTAAGAACAATATCGCGTGGTTCCACATTCTTCCCAACAATCACCACTGCGACTTCATTTACAGTGGGAGCATTGAATTGTCCTGCATGGCAACCAGAGGGTATTTTGTCTGCTCTGATAATGATTTTGTGGTCGTCGGATTGCATTGAATTCAATGCGGTTTTGAACAATCGGACCAATGCGTTATTCTCATACAGAAGATTTTGAAATTGTTCGATCATTTCGTATTTAATCTTTTAACATAATAATCCCAAATTGTTCAAGCATCATAACGAATTTCCACCTTTATGTCGAAATCGACGTTTTTACGGAAAATTTCGAGTTTTCCATTAAGAATTTTTCTATTATCCGAAATATTACAGATTAACATCGTCCAAAATTATCAATCATACGATAAAATTCAAAATTTCGTCTAAAAAAAATTTAATTTGTTTGCATTTTTCCGTAATTTTTCGACAAAAATTTTCTATTTTTCCATTTGTAAACTACGAAACAATTGCAAACAAAATTTTAAACCAAAATTCAATTATCGATATTTATCAAATCAAGCGATACAATGCAAAATTTTGTGGAAAAATCCAAGTTTTTCCGGAATTTTCCGAGTTTTCAACCAAAAGTTTTTCTGTTTTTATATTCGAAAAGTCATTTTGGAATAATTATCCGAAATTTTTCACAGTTCCATCGTCCAAATTTATTAAATCATACTATAAAATGCAAAATTTCGTCGCAAAAATAAAGTCAAACTTTTTGAATTTTTCTGGAATTTTTCTACAAAAATATTAAATTTTTCTATTCGAAAAGCCATTCCGTAACAATTACATACAAAATTCCATACAAAAAGGCAATTTTCGACTTTCCGACTTTTCCGGAAGATTTTCCGGAATTTTCTCTCACATAAACCTTCTCCTGGCACTAACGAACAACTGAAAAAAAGATTGAGCAAAATCGGCCCAACCGTTCCACAATTGATGAATTACTATACATTTTTGCCACCATTTTTATATATATAGATTAACGATACTAAATAATAGCCACATGTTTCGAAGAAATCGCAATTTCTTTTCCATTCTTCTAAAACTAAAAGCTAATGAAATAGTAATAGAAAATAATTCTTGCAATAGTAGAATTTCGAAGAAAATCCCTACTTTGGCTTATACAGATCAAAATACGCAAGAAATGTATTAACCCCACATTTGCGCTGCGTAATGGTCTTTCAACATCAATAAATTTAATTAATTGCATTTAAAAATTAATCTTTCTTGGTAATTTAATTGATATCAGCGACATAGCAGCAAATAGCAATTTTGCGCGTAAAACCGAGATAATTTTCTGTTTACTTTTCTTATTGTTTGCCAGCTGCATACTTGACATTTTCTTCACTCATCATAATTGTCGCATACACATACTTGTAATTTAGTTTCATGCAAACGTCATACCACAGCTCATCGCTTGTACTACGACCACTGCCTACATTCAGGCTTTTAATTGCACCATAATTTGTGGTATACTTTTGCTTTGAGAGGCCACAATTATGCCATTGTATTTTTATTATGGCTGTTATGGAGGTAGAGGGAGTTGGGGCTTGAGAGGGTGTTCTTTTTATGACACCATCAGATTTTTGCCTTCAAACCTCAAGGTCTGCTGTCAACAAATAAAAGATGTGCCGTTGACCTTATGATGTCTGTGGCTGTGAAAGAAATGACGAGAAAAACTTTTATTGATTGAATGTTTTCAATGCCTGGCCTGTCGCCGTCGATTTCAATACATGTTGTCAATTATTCGCATTTCGGAGATGACTGTGTTTTGTAGCATGAATGGTATGAATTAGACAGCGTTAATTTGACTTTTATGCTTGATGTATTAATTTCTGTTGGGGGCTTTTCTTTTTACTGTATTTGTGTAGAACTTTAAGGTGGTGGCTAAATTTCATTGGCACACATTTTATGACATGAGGCAGAAGAAAAGCTAATCAGTATACTAAAACCCCTAACGTGGTTGGTAAAATTAAACCTGACTAAAAAATATAAAGTACGCCATTGAATTCAGCATGTACAAGGTATACTTAATTGATGGGCCCATTTCATGTAACTTTTTAATGTCACTTAGAGTAATTTTAATTACCAAATTTTCACTCTACTATTACACTGTACAACACATGATTTTGGGACTCAATTCTGAGAATTGCACGTGAAAGTAACCCCAATAATAAGAACTTCTGCATCATTTGTTTTGTCAAGTTGGCTGCATTAATAACACAGTTCAACATTTTTCAGCTCATTCAATTGGGACTCAATTCTGAGAACTGCACGTGAAAGTAGCCCCAAAAACATGAAGTTCTGCATCATTCGTTTTGTCAAGTTACATGCCAAAATAATCTAATATCGATTTGAAGTTAGTAAGTATCGTATATGTGAATTTGTCACGTTTTACGCACTTTAGTGTGACATAACTCGAGAACTACTCTAGAACCACTAGTCCGAATAGGCTGAAACAAATTTAAAAAAATTAAGAATTACAATTCCTTTAATCTGTTCATATAACGACTCCCACATAAGCAACAATTTCACTTTTCCATTCATCAAATAATTTTGAACTGGGTTTATTTTGTAGCAGTTACAATAAAACTATTGCAGTCCGCGGCGTATGATTTACGTGGAATATTGCTTATGATAATCATACGCCACCATATAACAATATAACAAAAGAGCCTACAACATGACAAATTCCCCTATACGATACTTACTAACTTCAAATCGATATTAAATTATTATGGCAAGTAACTTGACAAAACTAATGATGCAGAACTTCTTGTTTTAGGGGCTACTTTCACGTGAAGTTCTCAGAATTGTGTCCCAAAATCATGTGTTGTACTGTGTTATTCATGAAGCCAACTTGACAAAACGAATGATACAGAAGCCCTTTTTTTGGGGCTATTTTCACGTGCAATTCTCAAAATTTAGTCCCAAATCAATAAGTTGAAAAATGTAGTACTGTGTTAGCTGTAGGCATCGTCCATTTGTTACAAATTAAAACATTTTCCTTTAGTTGCAATGAAACAAACCTCATTACGTATGATATATGAAATTAAGTAATCGGAAGGAAAAAATCTTATATATAAAAATGAATTGCTGTGCAGTTGTCTCGCTAAAACTCAAAAACCGCTGGTCCGATTTTCAAAATTTTTTTTTTGTTTTGTTCGATATAGCTTCCGGATGGTTTAAAAGGTTTTATTTTTTCAAAAAGTGGGCGGCGCCACGCCCCTTTTTTCAAATATCGCTCAGACGGCTTTTCTAATAGACCGATTGATACAAAAATTTTACCATGAGGTACTGTTGACCTGTAGATAGTTCCTGACTACATTTGGTTGTAATTGGATAAAGGGGCGTGGCACCGCCCATACAACTAGAAAATTAAAAAGGCTATATTTCATGAACTATCAGAGGTATGAAGATGAGATTTGGTATATATGTTGTTGGAGCAGTATTAATTACAGCCAGGATGGAAGTGGGCGGTGCCACGCCCCCTTTTCAAAAATCGCTCTAACGGATTTTCTAATAGATCGATTGATACAAAAATTTTACCATGAGGTACTGTTGACCTGTAGATAGTTCCTAACTACATTTGGTTGTAATTGGATAAAGGGGCGTGGCACCGCCCATACAACTTGAAAATTAAAAGGGCTATATTTCGTGAACTATCAGAGGTATAAAGATGCGATTTGGTATATATGTTGTTGGAACAGTATTAATTACAGCTAGGTGGAAGTGGGCGGTGCCATGCCCTCTTTTCAAAAATCGCTCTCACGGCTTTTCTAATAAATCGATTGATACCAAAATTTTACCAAGTGGTACTGTTGACCTGTTGATAGTCCCAGGCTATATTTGGTTGTGCTTGGATAAAGGGGCGTGGCACCGCCCATACTACATTTGAAAATCAATAGGGCTATATCTTATGAACTATCAGAGGTATGAAGATGAGATTTGGTATATATGTTGTTGGAGCAGTATTAATTACATCCTGGGAGGAAGTGGGGGTACCACGCCCCCTTTTCAAAAATCGCTCTGACGACTTCTCCAAAGACAGATTGATACGAACATTTTAGAAAGTGGTACTGTTGACCTGTTGATAGTCAGTTGCTATATTTGGTTGTGATTGGATAAAGGGGCGTGGCACCGCCCATTCAACTTGAAAATTAAAAGGGCTTGCAGTATGAATTACAGTAAGGGTGAAAATGGGCTGTTCCACACCCTTTTTAAAACAATCGGTTAAAACTGTTAAAATTCCACAGTATATTGCTGTTCGCCTAGAGATATGAACAGTAAGGTGGGCGAATTATTTTATTCACAAAAATCGTAACCAAAATCGGAATCTACGATGAATTTTAAGAAAATTTCACCAATAAACTTTGTGTCTAAAATCAATTCCTAGCTCGCGTTGGGAAGCATGAAGATTTCAGATAGAGATTTTTTTGTTTTTAAATGAGCACAAACCGAAAACTTCGGATATATATTTTTTAAGACCTTCTGCGTAAAACTGACTTCCCAACAAACTAAATGAGGTATTACAGAAGAAAATCTATGTATTGGTGAAAAAGTTATGGCCTCTGAGAGTTGGCATGCAGAAATTAAGTCTTTAAAAATCATGTTTTAGAATATTTGCTCATTGCTAAAAAAAATATCTCTACCTGAAATCTTCATGCTTCTCAGCGCGAACTAGGAATTGATTTTAGACATACAGTTTCTTAGTGAAATTTTCTAAGAATCCTTCGTACATTCCAATACTGATATACGATTAACACGTTTTTTTTTTGACGCAAGGTAATTGATTCGCCCTAATGATCAGGCTATTTCGAACAAAATAAGTTAAAAGTGCCGAGGCGCTGCCCACGCACTTTAATAGTTAACTTTTTAACTGTATCAAATAATGGTCCGTACACCAGGCAGTGTAGGATGCGCAGACTAAAATAGTGATTTTTTTTAATTTACTTTACAGGTATGTATTTTTTAATTGCTTTTCAGGAGAGCGAATCGGTAATAAATCATATAGATTGAAAAATTAAGCAATATTTATTGTAGTTATACTACAATGGTTAAATTGTTATAGTATATTAGAGGTAACATTAGCAATCAATTGTAAATAACCTATGCATGGGGTATTTTTCTGACATATAGAACTTCTGATAGGTATAAGTGTAAATCTAGCTGTCATACCATTGAAGTGTAATAGACTTTCTTTTAGTATACTTTGCAAAATCACCATGTAAAAACTAAAGAAGAACAACGTTTACAAATCTTGCAAATTTATTTTCAAAATCTTGGCCTACATTCATATAAAATCCAACTGGTAGAAGAACTAGAGCCAGTGGACGATCAATTGACTTTTTTATTTATTATGTCATTGCACATTATTTGATGGAGAAATGGTTCCAACACGACGGTGTAACATGCCATACAGCGCGTGAGACCATCACTTTGTTAAGCCAAACGTTGGTGACCGAATTATCTCCAAAAATGGTAATACGAGTTCAATACAAAAGTAGTATTCCGGATTATTCTTGATCGGTGTGAGTAAAAGACATGACAAAAAATTTTTTTTTGGCTACAGGCATGAAGCTTCAAACGAAATTTTCATTTGCGGTCAATAGGAGAAGGCATAACAAAAATGTGTTTTTATGACCAAAGAGATAGTAAGTATACAGATGGTTCCCGCTACTACGGATCAAAATAAAAAATGTTGATCATTTGAGGAATGTCTGTTTCCGATTTGTGGAAGAAGTGTTTTTTCGCCCTACATACAGAAAAAACTTAATCTACATGTTGGCACTATAGATATGACTTTACTGATTAACTTTTTATTAGCATTTACAAAAATAAAACTTAATGGGTCAACTTTAATGTTAAGGAGTTACTTTAAATAAGGTACATAAGTAAATAAACTCAACATATTATTGTCGAGCTTAAGTACCGTTTGCAAAGTAATTTGCAGACCTAAATGTGAAATATATTACAAGCTAATATGCAATAGCGAAGCATTGCCGGGCCCACTAGTATAATATATACTTTCATCATTTGCATCATTTCAAAGAAATACATATTTTGAATTTTGTTCCCTTTAGGCTTCAATATTCAGCACAATTTCAAGGAAACATTTTGTAATAAATAAGATTTTATTATTAAAAATAATTTTAATACAAACACTAGCTACTATCATATAAGTAACACTAGACGACAAAATTGTGTAGACATTGCAGAGGGAAGTAAACAAAAACGACAACTACATTACTAATAAACAGGTAATAAGTCTAACCAAATAAGTCTGTATGTGATAAAGATTTCCTATAGGTTTAATTAATACTTACCATGCTCTCTTTCATCGTTCTTGTTTATAGCAGCAGCAGTTTTTTTTAATGTGACCGACTGTTTTTAGTTTTTTTTTAATTAAATTACCCGCCGCATTTTGTTACTTTGTATACAAATATACAATTCTTGTAATTTTTTAAAGTTCCGTGCAATGCTTACAAAAAGACCCAAAAGTAAACAATATTTTAATAACATTAACTTTATACTTATACTTTCAAATTAGTAAAATTTTTACATATTAACATTTTAAATTTTTTTACATATTAACGAGCGACGACATAGATTGACAACTCGTAATTAATAAAATGGGAGCGCGGCAGAACTGTATTTTAGCTATAGAGAGATCAATTTTTTTACAATTGGGCAATTTCATTGTGACGGGTGTGACCAAAATGTTACTCACATTTTTGGTTATAATTCATGAAGAGAATATTTATTATTTAAAAAAAAAGCTTTTGTTACAAAGGATGTTAATTTTTACAACGTTTAGTAAGAAGTAGACCCTAAAAGAACTTGATTTCAATTCAGAATATCCATTAAAAGACTACAATGAATGTGACCTAAGGAATTTGAGCTTATACAAAATTATGATTTTCAGGTTAAATTCTGTAAAATTTTCAAAAGAAAGTCAACAATTATTGTGATGTAGGTAATTGTTTACATTGTTTTTGATTGTGTTAAGTACTTATGGTTTGAAAAAAAACTAGGTTTTCTTAATAAAAAACTTTAAAAAAATAAGACGGGTGTGACACCATTTTATGACGGAGGTGACCTAGTAAAAAAAAATTTGAAAAGTTTCTCTAACCGGAGGTTCTGTTTTGAATTGAACAATAACGGACAAAAACTACTCCCTCCTTCCATACAAACTCCCCCTTTTTGGTGGCGTCCGTCTGTCTGTCCCCGCGATTACAGCCGTAGTTAAGAAATATATGGCTGAAACTCTCCCCTTTGGGTTTTCCGTCTGTCTGCCATCGCCATTACAGCGATAATTTATGAGCTGTTGAGCGGAATTTGTTACCCAAGCTTTTATCCTCAAACCGGAAGTTCTTTTCTGAATTGACCAATAACGGACGAAAACTACTCCCACCTTACGTACAAAGTTTATATTCTCTAAATGGAGGTTAAATGCCAAGAAAAGCAATATCGGACAAAACTTACTCCCACCTTCTATACAAACTCACCTTTTTTGGGGGTGCCCGTCTGTCTGCCCCCGCGATTACAGCAGTATTTTAAGGAATATCGAAATAAAATTTGATATGCAATCTTCTTTCCTCTAAGCGAAACTTAAGTTTAAGATTAGCAATAACGGACAAAACCAACTCCCACCTCCCATACAAACATCCCTTGGGGGTGTCTGAAAAATTTTGGAAAAAAAAACTATTTTGAAAAATCGTGAGTTCGAAAATCACAATTTGCGACAAATGATAGAGGTCAGTGATTGGCATGGGTTTAAACTACCGGGAGACGTTATATCGGTACACCGGCGTTTCGATGGGTCTCATCTAGAAATTGAGATATATCGATTTGAAGTTAGTAAATATTGTATAGGTGAATTTGTCATGTATGAGAACCACTAGTCTGATTTTTCTGAAACAAATTTAGAAAAATTAAGAATTACAATTCCTATAATCTGTTCATAAACTTTCGCTACATAAGCAACAGTTTCGCAGTAAAAAATAAATATCAAAAAAAAAAAAAAAATTTTAACCATTAGGTTACATCCTTGGTACAGCTTTACCAATTTTAACTTTCAATGCTTTTTTTAAGCTATGCGTGTGTCTACAAACCTGAAACTTCATGATATACTTAATTATGCATTTCAGAATGAAATGATGCAAGATATTGTGGGGGAATGTGCCTCTTACGTTGGTGGGGATGGTAAACGTACATCTATACCTGATGTTTTCGATGTTATTTCCTATCTTTTTGCATAAACTGAGTACTTTTCAACATTTTATTGTCTCACATATCACCTCGTATATAGACACCTAAACATACCTACACACTAATACACACACAATTCACGACTTTAATTAATAATCTCACCCTACCATTGTATGGGCTAAAATTTTAGTATAAAAAACACACAAGTAAAAAACTCGAAGGATGTAACACAAGGGTTAAGTTCATAAAAAACCCGAAACTGGAAAAAGTGTCAAGTCATACTTCTTTTACGTAATGTCACACAACCTATGAACAAGATCAGACAAAGATCGTGAAAATCGATTATCGCCTTTCGCTATTATTCACAACTAAGTGAATGTATCTCATTTTGGAAAAATAAGTTTCTTCCATTCAGGATATATGGGAGGTGGGAGTGTCCTTTGAGATAATTTGATAAAATTCTACACAGTAGTCAGTGATATATCACAGACAAATTGAGTCAAATTTATTTCAATACCAACCACAATTTTCGAAAATATAATTTTTTTCTCATTCAGGATATATGGAAGGTTGACGTGTCCTTCGAGATAATTTAAGATAATTCAACACAGTAGTCAGTGATATATCACAGACAAATTGAGTATAATTTATTTCAATACCAACAAAAATATTGAAAAATTTTAGTGTTTTTTCCATTTCAGGATATATAGGAGGTGGGCGTGTCCTTTGAGATAATTCGATATAATTCAACACAGTAGTCAGTGATATATCACAGACAAATTGAGTCAAATTTATTTCAATACCAACAACAAAATTGAAAAATATAAGTTTTTTCCATTTCAGGATATATGGGAGGTTGACGTGCCCTTCGAGATAATTTGATATAATTTAGCACAGTTGTCAATAAAATATCAGAGACAAATTGTGGCAAATTTGGTTCAATACCAACAACAATTTTGGAAAATATAAGTTTTTTCCATTTCAGTATATATGGGAGGTGGGCGTGTCCTTTGAGATATTTTCTACACAGTAGTCAGTGATATATCACAGACAAATTGAGTCAAATTTATTTCAATACCAACAAAAATATTGAAAAATATAAGTTTTTTTCGTTTCAGGATATATGGAAGGTTGACGTGTCCTTCGAGATAATTTGATATAATTGTACACAGTAGTCAGTGATATATCACAGACAAATTGAGTCAAATTTATTTCAATACCAACAAAAATATTGAAAAATATATTTTTTTCCATTTTTGGATATATGGAAGGTTGACGTATCCTTTGAGATTATTCAATATAATTCAACACCGTTGTCAATAATATATCAGAGATAAATTGAGTCGAATATAGTTTAATACCAACAACAATTTTGAAAAATGTAAGTTTTTTCCATTTCAGGGTATATGGAAGGTTGACATGTCCTTCGAGATAATCTGATATAATTCTACACAGTAGTCAGTGATATATCACAGACAAATTGAGTCAAATTTGGTTCAATACCAACAACAATTTTGGAAAATATAAGTTTTTTTCATTTCAGGATGTATGGGAGGTGGGCGTATCCTTTGATATATTTTCTACACAGTAGTCAGTGATATATCACAGACAAATTGAGTCAAATTTATTTCAATACCGACAAAAATATTGAAAAATATATTTTTTTCCATTTTTGGATATATGGAAGGTTGACGTATCCTTTGAGATAATTCAATATAATTCAACACAGTTGTCAATAATATATCAGAGATAATTTGAGTTGAATATAGTTTAATACCAACAACAATTTTGAAAAATATAAGTTTTTTCAATTTCGGGATATATGTAAGGTTGATATGTCCTTCGAGAAAATTTGATAAAATTCTACACAGTAGTCAGTGATATATCACAGACAAATTTCAATACCAACAACAATTTTGGAATATATATTTTTTTTTTCATTCAGGATATATGGAAGGTTGACGTGTCCTTCGAGATAATTTGATATAATTCTACACAGTAGTCAGTGATATATCACAGACAAATTGAGTCAAATTTATTTCAATATCAACAAAAATATTGAAAAATTTAAGTTTTATCCATTTCAGGATATATGGGAGGTGGGCGTTTCATTGGAACGATTTTCACAAAACTTGTTTTTTTTTCTTTCCTATTTATAAAAGCAATGTATTATAATCTTCATACTTTTATGATAGCCCCTTCCATTTTTGGCCTTCGATTGTATGAAAACATCGATATTTGCGACCACCCTACCCAGCATATATGAAATGCAATGTAAACTTGTAGCTATAAATTGATTTCTAAAAATATTGCATAGTTCGCAGCTCACACAATTGTTATTTGATATATACCTCTTCCTACATTTCCCCCTTGTAAAGCAATATCTATTAGTTACATTTTCCTCAAATTAAATGCAATGCAAAGAATTGCCTTTTCTAAAAATTTCCAAATACTTCTTTGAGTTCTATTCTTAACTCTCTAACATAGACAAAGACAATTGCGCTGAAATGTTATATTAGAATTCATAACAAATTCCATGCATACAAAACCACTCGGCCAGACGGACAAAGAAGATGTAGGAGAAAAAGCCAGACAGACAGACATTTATATGCAAATACAATTGTTTTGTGAATTTTTTGATGGACAGAAAAACTTTGAGCCGCAATAAAAAGGTGAATGTGCGTTTGAAGAATGTTTGTCTGACGGTTTTGTTGGATAATAAGTTTGATTGTATTTATGCTTTTGGCATATTATAAATAATTTGAATTCTGTTATTTAAATATCAGAGGTCATACATAATATGATATTGTTGAACAGGCAGAAAAATATAAAAACATCTTGATTGTGTTTTTAATTTTTGCATACAAGTGCAATTATAAATAGTAATTTGATATCAAAGAAATAGTTGAATTAAGGATGAGAGGGAGCAGCAGCTGCACTATGAACCTCTTAATAAATATTTTAATTATTTTTGTTGCTTCTTTTTTAGCATGAATCACATAAGGTAAAATTCTGATTTATTAAAAATTCTATATGTTAGAATTGTCAATATATTCGATTTTGATGTTTATATTTAATTTTTTCTTGTATAGAAAATAATACTTGGAATTAATTAAGTATATTTTATAAACTTCAATAAGCAAGTGCTAAAATTTTAATATTTAATTTCAGAAGACAAAAGCAGTGCATTTATAGAGGATCCAGAGTGTAACTATATACTTATCAAAGTATATAGTTTTATTTGAAATCGCTAACAATTATATACTTGTTCGCTTTTGTTGCACAGTGTGGAATAATTATGTGTCTCATTGCAAATATTGCCTTACCTAGATTGGTCTGTATTGTGAGGTAATAATGATTTCGCGTTATTAGCAATTATATCTGTAGACTTTTATCAAAACTTGTTTTTGCCAATAACAACAGAGACAGCAACGCATAGGACCAGAGAGAGAGAGAGAGAGAGTAAAAGGAGGCAACACACTTAAGATTTATTTGCATGTTAAGAATTTTATCTTATTCAAAAAACCGCATTGGATATTCTTGGAAGAAGAAATATCAAATATGTACATAACAACAATATGCATACAAAGGGCTTAGGATTTATTGTACTCAAACAAATTACTGAAATAAAACTGTTGATAATATAATAGCTTTCTGATAAAGATGTCGAAATAAATTGTATTGTGTGAAAATTTGTGTGGTTAAACATATCATGGGAAATCAGCAGATCGTTTTAATATAAATTTGATATTTTTAATTACCATTAAATATGAAAATGTCTAACAATACGAGAGCTTTGTATTACATTTAAATTGAAACTTTTAACCTGAATTTTAAGTTTGTGTTATATATTTTTCACATCGAATTATGCTGATTTGTGGTTAACGAAACAAGGTTTTGTAATTTTGTTAAAATCTAGGGCAATTTATCATAGGCATAGGCTTTAGTATTCTAGAATAGTTAGCAAACCATTAGTAAAATAAAGCCAAATTTGTAATTTGTTTTCACATTAGCAAAATAATAAAAGACATTTCATTGTTTTCAAAGTTCGGCTTAAGATCATTTTTCTGCTAATAAAGAGTGGTTTACAAGAGTTGTATGAAATTGATTATGTTGACAGCTAAAATATAATCTCGTCAGCACCCTCTTGCTTCTCCACTATTAACCTTATAAGCTCAACGAAAGTATCGAGAAGCCCAAACACACCGGTGCACTATGGGCGGAAACATCACTTTTCTTAGCCAAAACTATTAAAACTTAAAATAACGGAATTTTTAACTGAAATTTGAATTTGCAGTATATTTTAAGTGTTTTTGTATAAAATAATAATTTTTTTTTAAAAAAATTATTAACATTTAGAACTAAAATTTAAAAAAAAAAATTTTTCATAAAATTTTTTTTTCTTTTATTTCTGAGTTTTTATGTTTTTTAGTTCTAAATGAGAAAATATACGATACTTACGAGTAAATATGTTGTTTCTGAAAATTGAAAATATGATTTACACACGTATTTACGAAAATATTAAAATTTTATTAAACTCTTTAATTTAAAATACAATTCATTATCCAAAAATGTATTTTCCTCTTCAATTTCTTCTGGATAATCATCCTCGTCGTCCTTGTCGTCATCCATATTTTCTAAATTCTCAGTCGCGCATGTTTCACCGATATCCTCACAATACAATAATTCTTCTGGTGGCAGCGTTAAACGCTTCCTTTGGCGCACACGAAGAGATGAAATTAATGGATCCGATGTGTCAAGAGCTCTATGAAATACATCGAAAAGATTATCAATGCGGCTAGTCTTACGTGCATGGTGCAGTCTGTCGCTTTTATATATTTTGTTTCGTGACTCAGCTGCATCCTCTCCGAAGTAAGCAACAGGATGTGTATTCTGCAAGTATTCTGCAATATTTGCTTTGAGTAAACTATAACTTTATGTACTGTGGGAGTCATTGGGCAAACAGGGGTTCTTGCTTTGATATAATTGACCAGTTTAAAAGCAATACTCTTCAAATTTATCCAAATTTAGGGAAAATTGACAAGATAAACAAATTAATATTATTCTCATACGAAATATTAATTCGGTGTCTACTCCTAAAATTTTCGAAAATTTATCATATGCCGTAAATGCTCTACGCGACGTGTTGCCGTCATTTGTGGAACCACAACCACCTACTTTCGAAACATCAACACGAAGACTTAGTTCTTTCCAAAACTCATTCTGAATATACTCTTTTCTTATCTTAATTGCATCTTTATCTTCCTCCGATCTTATTTGCCATTTTTTTACTTCCATCTTGTATCCTAAATGTAGTACGAACTCAAAAAATCGAATCCAGAAGTGCAGTGGACTAATTCCGTTCCATCGATAGGATGAAATTTTACGCTGTTATAATCTGAGACTTTCACAAAGTCAGTTTGGGTTGCATGGCATATTGGACATTTTTAATTTGATTTTGTATCGGTTAAATCATTCAAAACTTTTCCATCTATAACAGTTAAAATCACTCTGAACGTTATTTCGATTATCTTACCAGCTTCGATTTCAACACGTAAGTTTTCAAGCTCTTGAATTTGTTTATTTAAGTCAGCAGCTTGTCTTGTTATCATCTTGTGGACTGCGGAAAACAATTATTCCAAATCGGGGCTCCCGCGCTACTCAAGAGTCTTAAGGGAATCACTGTTGTGGCTAAAAGACATGAATCAGCATTTCGTGATGTACTTTGATCAAGGAAAGATTGCTTATATTGAGATTGACCAGAGCTGCTGTCAAAAGCGGAGCTAAATATCATTTCCGTTGATATAAAGTTACCCGTAATTGTCACAAATACTTCCTTTTGCAAAGACATTACAATAGGTGCTTTTACATCATCGACATATAGCTTCCTAATCTTGGATGGTCTTGATGGACTTTCGATGGTTTCTTTTAAAACAACTTCCAAATCTACTTGTCCTTGTTTTCGAGCCGAAATTGATGCTGCTTGAACTAACAATTTTTTTTTCGTTGTGTTCTGACATCAAAAGGTTTGCTGCTTGTCTCCTCTTACTTCGTTCAGATTTCTCAGAGTACTAAAGTTGCGGGCGTCCAGTTAGTGATACAATTTTTTTATCTGGACTTAGTTCTACTGTGCATTGAGTCTCTGTGGATGCGATTTTTAAATTTTTTTGCCTGTTTATTACAGTTTCTGAACAAAACCAGCCAGAATATTTAATTTTAAAATCATCTAATCTTCTATGACACTTTTCCCACTTTGCAGACAAATTATGTTATCGGCTCCACATTTTTGTATAAAATAAGTTATTAGTGCGTCCTTATTTTCCTTCTTCTGCTTGGTCAACCAAATATCAAAAACTGTTGAATTCTGTAAACAAATGACGACTGAAAAAAAAAATTTACTCAAATACCGCAAAAAACCGCAAATTGAGATAAACATTTTCAAAAACTAAACACTTCAAAGTAATTTTGGTTTTTAATCTTATGCTTAACACTCCTAAAAAAAATGTGTTAAGCTTACTCAAACTTAGACTTTTGGAAAAAGTTATTTTATTTTTTAGAGTATCCATTTTTTGTGTATTATACTTTACAAAATTAATAAACTTACCATCACCTTCGTTTTTCATTTAAATTTTTATTTAACACGCTTTGTTTTCAGCTTTAACAACCAATTAAAGTAAGCACTATAAAACACCGAACGCAATTCTGTTTACAAATGAAGCAAATAAATTCAACTTCGATGACTCACCGAATAACGGAAAATTGCATATTACAAAAACAAAATTAATTTTTGTTTGTTTTGGAGTGTTGACTACTAGATTTCAAAAACAACAACATATTTCCTGAGTTTGACTTTTGGCCAACGAAATGAAATTTCCGACCATAGTGCGGTGCAAATATAGCTTCAATGCGGACCCCAGGTCAACATAATTCACACAAGCTCTCGTCTACGCTTTGTCCATCGAACAAAATTTTACAGAAAATAATGCATTAGGATATTTTGCACTGTGATAACTAGGGCAAGGAATCTTATGCAAATGCATATTTTTTCTGAACATCCTAGATCAGAAACGGTGAAGTTATCTATACGCATAATGAAATTTCCTTTAAAAGGACATTCAATCGTTTTTTTAAAATAAATTTGCATATTTTACGAGAAATACGTGTTTTATACGCATATTTAAGCAAATTTACAATAAATGCATGTTTTTGTTGTATATTTTTGGTTTTTTTTTTTATAAACAACCATTTTAAAATAAATTTTTTACACCGATATCGATGTTATATAGATATAAAAATTTATTGTGGATATTTTATATGAAAAGAAGACATGCGCGACAAATCAATCTTTGGTCAATTCGTAGAAATACATATACCTTAATAAATATAAATTCTTCTTTTTCTAACCGATGCACCGCCTACATGAAGGTGGCAAGGGGGTTACAAAGCTGTTGCATGAGACTTGTTCATTGCATTGCAATTTATTAACGAAGTCATTTTATTGAATTGAATTCTCTTATATCAAATGAAAAAAATAAATATATCTTTTTAAAAAGGTCTAAGCGTCTACGGATTTTGAATAAAAAGTGTCCTGGTATTTCGCTTCCTCTAAAGCCAATTAAAACAAGATTGGGAACATAGGTTATTGCAGTCAATTATTATGCTAAGAATTTCGAAGAATTCTGCGAAGCAGTGAAAATGTCCAATATTCTGATTCGATATCAATTAAAAATTAATATTTTAATAATTTTATATGTACATATACGAATATATAAAGGAATTTTGTGTTCTTTTTTGCAAAATTACATGCAAATTTAATTTATAAAATTGTAAATAATTTTTTGATTGCATATTTTATGTGCTTTTAGTGCATTTTATATGCATGTATTTTCGATTTGTTAATGCATAAAATTCCTTGCCCTAGTGATAACAAGTTTATATTGACTGGATATTTGAAATGTGCCACGCCTATTATTCTGATTATTTCAATTGTTTGACAATTGACTCACAAGTGACAAAGAAACTGATACAAACTTTCAAGAATCTTGCTGTTGTGAAATATTTATTTTATTAAGGAAGTGCCACGCCTACCAGTTTGATTAGTCCTGCAATACTATTGTCTACTTCACGTCCTCAACTAATCCACCCATACTTTGATTGTATCAGCGATTCTTATCTATCAAATAAAAGTATACAAATAAACCATTTTTTTCAGTTATGTGTAATTTTTCGATTTTTTTATTGGAATTTTTTAAAGCTCTTTTGGTCGCCCGTCGACCTTAGAATCCCTTACGCAATATCTTGATGGGTTTCGAAATTATCAAGATCAGTAAAGTGTAGAATTTATGAAAAATGTTCCAAAACAAATAAGTTTTTTGGCTCTCCTGAAAAGTAGTACATGAAAAACACATGACTGTTTTGGTCGGCGCAGCGACGATATTCATGGTGGAATTTCACCCAAGCGATAGTAATGGAGGGTATGTGGACTAAAAAATCACAAAAAGTTGTATAGCTCTTACTTTCATATTAAGTCAGATATTGAATTTATACCGGCCGGTCCACATTCCATGAACGGATCCAAACCATTTTATTTAAAATACTTACACTGATCTCCAACGAATTTTTTTCAAAATTCAACACAAATGTCGCTACAGTCCTTTAGATATTGCGTTTTAACAGATAGGATGCTATGGGAGCGTCCACTACTTCTTATTATTCATCCATCAGTAGCCTCTCGTAGTAAAGAATTCCAAGCGTTGAGGTCTTTTTCGCTTCCTTAATAGTTTGTCGCATCAAATTTAGATAACAGCTCTTTACCCGATCCATCCAACGAAGTTTAAGTCGCCCCTACTGGGCATCCCATCCATTTTATTGCCAAATACTTTTTGAGCTGGAGCATTTTCATCTATTCGTACAGCGTGTTCCAAGTTAGCGCAATCAGTCTATTTCAACGCGCTTGCCTACGTCGATGTCATTGTACAGCTCTTACAGCTTAAGGTTCATTCGATATATACTTTTTCTCTCGAAGACTCCCAGAATGTATGATCAGGTATGATCAGAGTCTGGTAGAGTAACATCTTTGTTCGTCGTGAGAGGACTTTGCCTCACTCGCTTGCTAAGCGCATAGTATCAGCGCTATACTCTTCTCTTGATTTCCAGGCTGTCATTATTATTTCTGTTTACGGCGGAGCTAAGGTTGACTACTACATCAACCATTTCAAACTTATAGTAGCCAACGTTCACGCAGTGTCCCAAATAAGTAGATTCTTTGTTTGTCAAAACAGATAACTTGGTTTTGTCATCATTTATCACCAGATCCACTTAATAACATACCGCAATCCTCGTCCAATGATATCTATATCATTGGCATACACTTGCAGCATGTGACTTTTGTTAACGATTTTACAAGTCTTGTTTACTGCAGCCTTTCGTATGATCATCTCCATTAAGATGTTAAAGAGATCGCATGATAGACTATGACAGCCTTGTCTTTAGCCCCGCTTGGTTGAAAATAGTTTAGTCAGATTTGTGTCCATTTCCACTGAAAACATCGTGGCAGTCAGTGTCTTCCCGCAGACCATCTCGGGGATACTTGCGACTCAGACATAGCTTTGTCATCCATAAACAGATGGTATTTGTCGATCTGCACTTCTTGATTTTCTCCAGAATTTGACGTAGTGTGAATATCTGGACCGGCCGTGGCATGATGGTTAGAACACGCGACTACCATGCGGGACATCACAGGTTCAACTCCCGGCTTCAGTCATCTTAAAAAGAATGACGCCCCTCCAATGTTGTCGACAGAAACTTCGCAGTATCAGTGTCCAGTCAATCGGCATGTCTAGTAAGAGCTTCTCAAACAGTGACGTTCGCATTCGTCGATAAACAAGTAGGTGCCGTTAGTTGTGAATCTAAAAATAGAAAGCGTGTTTATTCACAACAATGCGAGAAGCTATCCTATACCTCATTCATGGGGTGTAAAGGGAAATTAAGTAAGTAAATATCTGTTCGGTCATAAATTTACCAGGTCTAAAGCCACACAGATTAAGTGTAAACTGATTTGCTAGAACGTGCCTTTGTCTTTTACGTAAGACGTAATCGATGGGTCTTCACCAGGATTTGTCGTAGCGTGAATATCTGGTCGGTGGTGGATTTACCAGGTCTAAAGCCACACTGATAAGGTCCAATCAGGTTCGCCAGGAGTGGCTTTAGTCTTTCACATAACACACTAGAGAGGCCCTTGTATGCGATGGGTAAAAGGATAATCCCACGGTAGTTGGTACATACACTTGGAAAGCATTTTTCAAGCACAGGACACAAAACACTCAGATTCCAATCATCGGGCATACATTCCTTGCGCCAAATCGTGTTCATGAGCTGGTGCATAAACGTTGCCAGCTCTTCGCCGCCGACTTTCAACAGCTTTGCCGGCAGTCCATAAACTACCGCAGCTCCTCCACAACTCCGCAGTAATATACCGTAGTCCTCGGCCATTGATATATATATCAAGTTCGCTATATAGGGCTTTGGTGTTTCACAAGACACCGACCTGGTCGCTTATCGAAATACGATAAGAAAATATAAATTTTCTACCCTATTCATTAGTCTATGTGTTACCTAGTTCCTAAGACGCATCGTTATCAACCTGCAATTTAGGTGGTTCAATATTGCGCATTTTCACATTTGCTATCACTGTACAAATGTTCAGCGGTATTGCCCGAGGAACATGTGATCTCTCGGTCATTGGTCCAAAGAAAGAATTCTAATTATAACCAGGTGAATAACGATCAGAAAAATCATGTTTGAGTATCGCCTATCTCTATATTATATGCCACTTCTTTTCAATTTGTAACCCCTTAAAATGATATAAAATTTGTTAGTATTTAAGCTAAAAAAACTAGTGTTTGTCGTTTCATTTACAATTTTAACAAGTTAAATTAAATTACCTATATTCTTCTAAATGCCCATCTTGTTTCTAAATTATCTGTTATGTATTTCTTACTGGCATTGTCCAAACAATATGAATTAAGCTACACACTTACTTATACTATATATTCTCATACTAATTTAAAAAACATTCTGCACTGCACATGTGGTTTGTAATTTAATACTTTCCCATTTTATGAATTAGGGTCAATTTAAACTTTAACAATCGCTCAGTATCACTTTCAATGTGCAGAACATAACTTTAGGGTTATGAGCAAAAATGCAGACAACATTTTTCTAGCCGCCAGCATTTGCTACAAAAGTAGAATAGAAAAAATAAAAAAGCACCGGCATTCAAAAGAAAATGTTTTTATTTCATAGGATGGATTCACTTGTGGCCTTAGAGTATCAAACGACTGTATTGCATTCAGTTGAATGCTATCCAAACACAAACACATTGTATAGAACAAGGCTAAGGTTTATAGTTACGGCACTGATGCATAAGGCACTTATGCACGTATATAGATACATACATAAAAGCTTAAACTGAGATATTAGTTTGTTATAATAATTTTCATAAACAAATGCATTTAAATGTTTTTTTTTTGAATGGCAGTTCTCTTAGGCGTTATAGTTTGTATGGGACAGTCTACAATTAATGTTACTGGGTACCAAAGGCTGGCATCCTCTTATTTGATGATATATGTTTTTATCCTTAAGGTATTTCTATTTATAAAATATGGCTATTGGGTGTAACCGGAAATGCTCATTTTGGTATGAAAACGGTACAAACGCAAATTTAATTGCCCATTCTGAATAAAAAGGCCAAGCTGCAAGCTTTCCTTTTAATATAATTACAGCTGCAATTTTACAGAACATAATTGACAACATCTTAATTTCGACTCAACCTTTATATTAGTATTAGCTAAATGATTTTGTATTACAGTTGTCTTAATATAACTTTATCACAATTTCTATGTGTGACTTTTGTAAAATGTCAATAATATTGCCTTAGGCTCACAACGGGAATCGTTTCATCTCTGCTGCCACTAATTGAATATTCAGTACATGGCTAAGCTTATGTGTGTAAGTATTAGTAGAAAATAATGCAAATGTGACAACAAGTACATTAACCTCTCTTGAAAATGTGTGATGTTATTTGTATTGTACAGGACTTTTTCCAATGCGCCCTAAAAACAAAACAGCTTTGCCTAATCTATGGCACACATGTTTGACCTCAATGATTGTTTGTGAACTTTAGATTTCTTTTGTTTACTGTTAAAAAGTCATTTGTCTCACCAAAATGGCAGCATATGCAAAGGATTATCAATAAAACATTTGCATGCAAAGCTAATTTATAATCCTTTAGTATTCTTCGAGTTCGAGTGAAATAGAGATATTAGAATTTAATATCAACTTAAAATTAAATACTGAGTTTTTTTTGTCAAATTGTGGTGTAAAAAAAAGTTTAATATAACAGTGAGCAAAGAGACAAACGAACATAAACTGGCTATGAAAATCACTGGAAGATTTTCCTTAGACCAGTGGAAGGCAGCCCACTACAACCGCAATATGCGTTTGTGTTGGTAAGTTGTCTTTATACCATCACCCTAAGGGATAAGGGTATATATCATTTGATACGACCCAAAAGTGTAACACATAGAAGGAGTTATTTTAGACCCTAGGTTTCTTTCAACCAAATTCGATTCATGACTTTTTAAGTCGTTTGTCACGTCCGTCTGTCTGTCTGGCTGTCTGGCTGTCTGGCTGTCCGGCTGGTACGCACGATAACTTTCGAAATACGCAACCAAATGTTTTGAAATTTTGCACGAGTTAATATTTTCTCAAAACTACTTACGGTATTGCAAATGGGCTACATGGCCCCGCCCCTTCTGGTACCTCCCATAAAAATACATCATTCCGACCACTAAAGAAATCGAGTAATAATATCAATACACCCAACGGGATCGTACCCAAATTCTGTACTAGCTATAACAGGATAAAGATTTAGAAAAAAAATGGAAGTCTAGCCACGCCTCTTCTAGTACCTCCCATACAAATGTACCTTTCCGCCCACTTTAGAGATGGAGTAATAATATCAATAAATCCAACGCGATCGTACCCAAATTCTTTATTTGGTAAAGCTATAGCAGGATACAGCTTTTGAGAAAAAAACTGGAAGTCTACACACGCCCCTTCTGGTACCTCCAATACACATCTGGTACCGCCCACTTTACAAATCGATTAATATTATTATACTTATTAATATACCTAACACGATCGTGCCCAAATTCTGTATTTAGTAAAGTTCAGGCAGGATAAAGTTTTAAAGAAAAAATCTAGAAGTCTAGACACGCCCCTTTTGGTACCTTGCATACAAATGTATCACTCCGCCCACTTTAGAAATTTAGTAATAATATCAATACATGCAACGCTATCGTGCCCAAATTCTGTATTTAGTAAAACTATAACAGGATAAAGTTTTGGAGAAAAATTCTGGAAGAAAAATTCACGCCCCTTTTGGTACCTCACATACAAATGTACCACTTCGCCCACTTTTGAAATCGAGTAATAATATCAATATAATAGTTTTTTTTTTGTTGTACTGAGGTTGATGGTATATGTAAGTCGGGTTGCCCGACTGAATAAAACTTAAAAGAAAAAAAACTTAATTTCCCTTTGCACCTCATGAATGAGGTATGGGATAGCTTCTCGCGTTGTTGTGAATTAACACGCTTCCTATTTTTAGATTCACAACTAACGACACCTACTTGTTTATCGACGAATGCGAACGTCACTGTTTGAGAAGCTCTTACTAGACACGCCGATTGACTCGACACTTAATACTGCGAAGTTGCTGTCAACAACATTCGAGGGGAGCCGACAATGAAAGAACAAATATTTTTTTTTTAGGATGACTGGAGCCAGATTTAAACCTACGATCTCCCGCATGGTAGTCGCGTGTTCTAACCACTATGCCACGGCCGGTCCTGAATAAAACTTACTGGTTTTATTTTTCATATGGAAAAGTATCTTTTGCATATATGTATCGCATAGAAAATTGTCATCTTATCTTTCCGAACTCTCTACAGAGATGATGTCTGTATCCTGACATCACTGCCATGCAGAAAATGTGATGACCGTTACAGGGGTGCACACAACGAAAGAACTGTGTCATCTTTTACAGCTGTCAGGCATAATGACACGAATTTGGATGTGCATTCATAGTCGGCAAGAGACTTCAACATCTGGTGCCGAGGTTTAACCCTGTAAGTGACCGAAAAGGCACTATCCGCATCGAGGCTAAATATTTTTATATCCCGCTAATTTGTGTACATGACATTGAAGATGCATTCTATGACCTATGACTTTATGACCTATGACTTAAAAATTGTTCTAGGAGATTTAAGTGCTAAAATAGGAAGAGAAGATGCTCTTAGTTAGTCAGCTGTCGGAAAATTCAGTCTACACAACAACACCTCCGATAAAGGATTCAGACTTGTTAGCTTTGCTTCGGCAAGCAACAAGGTTGCCGCAAAACAATACCCACAAGGCAACCTGGATGTCTCCTGACCAAAAGACAAGAAACTAGATTGATCACGTGATAATCGATGGTACCCTTGTTTCACGCGTTAAGAATGTGTGTGTGATGCGTAGTGCTTATATTAATTTATATCATTATATAGTTGCTAGGTACGCACGGGCTTAAGTAATTCTAAAAACAACCGTAATCAAACACAAACAAAGCTAGACATCACAAAGCTGCGTACCACCGAGATAGCCAATTCCTAGTACAAACAACTCTTTCAATTACGTAAAAAACCCCTAATTCTGATGTTCCCGACACACAGTAGCAGCATATTGCGAATTCTATGACCACTGCCGTATCGAACGTAATGGGTTATGTAGCGAAATGTCTGACGAAAAGGATGCTGTATATAGGGCAAAACTACAGACAATGGTAACGCGTGCAGTGGCGAAACAATATAATGAAATGAGGAGGGAGATGGGATGCCTCTTTCAGGCGGAAAAAGCGCCAATGGTAGAGAAGAGAGATTTAGGATATCGAAAATTACAGGGATATATGTGAAGCACGAAAGTTTTACCAAAAGCAAAAAAGCTAAGGTTTGGAACAACAATCCCTACATGTAAGGACATAGAACGAAATCAGTTTACAAACACGCAAAGTGTGATGCAAATCTAGAGGGAGCAATTTCGTACTCTGCTCGTTCCCGAATGCAGCATAAGTGATGAAATCACACCATTCATATACGCGTGAATCTATCCCATACCTCATTCATTGGGTTTAAAGGGAAATTAAGTTTTTTTTTTTAAGAGTGTTCAAAGTCCTGTGCTTAAGGAAGGCGATCCATGTGAGTCTGCCAACTATGGCGGGATAAGCCTTATCAAATACAAGGTCTTGTCAAGTGTGTTATGTGAAATACTAAAGCCCATCTTAGCGAACCTGTTTGTACCTTATCAGCATTTCTTTATATCTGGTATATCCAAGACCAACCAGATATTTATACTACGGCAAAGAGAAGACCAACAAAATGCGGACCGACACTTACCATCTGTTTATCGAGTACAAAGCTTTATTCGACAGTCCGATTCGACAGAAACTATAAGGTTCTATGGCTGAGTTTGGTATCCCTGCGAATCCTGTACGACTATGCGGGATGACAATAACTGACACGATGTCTTCAGCAAAAATAGGCAATAATCTGACAGAGGCAATTTCTATCAGACGAGGCTGTAGACAAAGCGATAGTCTGTCATGCGTTATGTTTAACATCAAAATGAAGATCATCGGAAGGCTGAAGTAAACACGACGGGTACCACCTTTAAAAAATTTATATCATTGGCCGAGCACTGAGGGATGTAACTGTGGCCTTTTCAAGCATTAAGAAACAGTCGGCTGAAGTGGGTCTGGTTATGAATGAGGGCAGACAGAACAAGGTTATTTGTTTCAACGAACAAAAAGTACTCGTTTGGGACGTTGGGTGAACGTTGAGAACTGTAACTTAGAAGTGGAAGATGATTTTGTCTACCTAGGCTCCTCCGTAAAAGAAAATAATAATGTCAGCCTGGAAATCAAGATACGAGTATTGATCGCCAATCGCTGCTACTATGCGCTAAGTAAGCGATTTAATGACAAAGTCCTCTCTCGGCGAACATAGATCCAGCTCTATCAGACACTATCTTGCTCAGAAACCAGGGTAACGACACAAGCGGATAAATCTATTCTGAAAGTCTTCCATAGAAAAATACTTTACAAATTATTTACATCCATTATTGTTAACGGCAGTTACCTTTATCGAATGAACCATGAGTTGTATGAGCTGTACAATGATATCGACTTAGTCAAGCGTTTTCAAATAGACAAAATGCGCTAGAAACGTTTTACGTATGAATATAAATGCTCCAGCTCAAAAAGTTTCAGGCAACAAATTGGATTGCCGGTTCAGGAAGGGGCGACCAACACTTCGTTGGATGGACCAGGTGAAGGAGCTGTTATCTATACTGGGTGTGACGAACTATCTATGAAGTACAAAGAAGCGCTTGGAATTCTTTCCTACATTTGGCTGTTGATGAATGAATTATAGAAAAAAGAACAGAGTGAAGGGTATATTAATTTTGTTCTTCCATTTGTAACGCCCATAAGGAGGCGTGGTAGGTATAACAATATATATATATATATATAAATGAACAGCATCGAAATCTGAGTCGATTTAAAGGTGACCGTCTGTCCGTCTGTCTGTCTGTACCCGCGATTACAACCGCAGTTTAAGAGATATCGAGCTAAAATTTGGAAAGCAAGCTTCTATCCTCAAAGCGATGGTTATGTTCTAAGATGAGCCCGATCGGTCAAAAACTAATCCTACCTCCCATACAAACTACCCCTTTTTGGGGTCTGTCCGTGCGATTACAGCCGTAGTTTAAGGGAAATCTAGCTGAAATTTTGTATGCAAGCTTCCCAACTCTAAGCGTAGGTGGAATATTAAGATGAGACCGATCGGTAAAAAACTACTCCCACCTCCCATACAAAATCCCTTTTTTGGGGGGTGTCCGTAAATCAAGCTGTAATATTGTATGCAAGCTTTGTTGTTATAAATGGAGTTTGAGTTCTAATATGAGTCCGATCGGTCAAAAACTACTTCCACCTCCCATACAAACTCCCACTTTTTGGGGTCTGTCCCTACGATTACAGCTGTAGTTTAAGGGAAATCAAGCTGAAATATTGTATGCAAGCTTCCCAACTCTAAGCGTAGGTGGAGTATTAAGATGAGACCGATCGGTAAAAAACTACTCTCACCTCCCACCCTTTTTGGGGTCTGTTCCTACGATTACAGCTGTAGTTTAAGAGGTATATAGCAAACATTTTGTACGCAAGATTCAATCTCTAAGCGGAGGCTGAAATTTGATATTCAAACTTTAATCCTATAATAGGAGCTTACGTTGTAAGATGAGTAATATCGGACGAATTCTTCTCCCACCTTCCATACAAACTCCCCCTTTTTGGGGGTGTCCGTCTGTATGTCCCTGTGGTTTATGAGTTTTCGGGCTGAAATATGGTATGTTAGCTTCTGTCCAGAAGCAGAGATTAAGTTCTTAGATAAGCAAGATTTGATTTAAACTACTCCCGTATCTCAGACAAATTCCCATTTTTGGGGAGTTACAAAATTCATAAAAATATGCATCAACTCACCAACCCATAAACTTATCGGTAAATCAAATAAAATCGATATCGATAACAATTATTGACAAAAAATGGATTTGTGAAGCTTAAAATAACGTCCACTTCTCACCAACTCTCCTGTTTTGTGGTACAAAGTTGAATAAAATATAGTTGTAGTACAAATAACCAGTTTTATCACCATTTTTGCAAATCTGAGGATGAGGGTATATGTAAGTCGGTTTACCAGACTGAAACTTTCTCATTAATTTTTTTCTCAATTTAATGTTCTTTAATTATTTTCCCACAAATGTTTAGCCGAATTGAGAAAAAAATACTGTAGACACAACGTCTGCACGTTTCTCTCCAAATATTAGCTTTACGTACTTTGAGTTAATGCTAAAATATATTTATTTTTCAAACTTTTGAGATTTCACACAAAATACAAAAGGCTTCATCGTAATACTTACCATGTTATTTTTAGTCATTAGCAAACATATGTTGGCTAAAGCTTTTGTTTATATTTAAAGACGTTTTTACCCTTAGGTTGAGTTTGTTACGCGAAATACTGCCAGCGAAAGTTGTTTTTTATTAAAGCGAATGTTGTGGAACTTTTGTATTTAAGAAGGTTGAAATTATATTCATGCTGCTGCTGTGTATATAAGCGATTGAAATTTAATATATGAGACATGAGTTTGTTTTGTTGTACAAGAGTCTCATATTAAAATTTAAATTTATACTCTCAAATGTTTATATTACACAGTACAACAATTATCAGCCCATTGATTTGGGACCGAATTCTAAGGACTACACGTGAAAGTAGTCGCAGAAAGAAGAAGTTCTGCATCATTCGTTTTGTCAAGTTACATGCCATAATAATTTAATATCGATCTGAAGTTAGTAAGTATCGTATAGGGAAATTTGTCACGTTTTAGGCTCTTTTGTTTGAAATAACTCGAGAACCACTAGTCCGCTTTAGATGAAACATATTTAAAAAATTGAGAATTACAATTTCTTTAATCTGTTCGTATACCGTTTCCCCACATAAGCAACAGTTCCACTTTTCCATTCAACAAATGGTTTTGAACTGAGTTTAGTTTGTAGCAGTTACCATAAAACTGTTGTACTCCGTGGCGTATGAAAAAGACGTGGAATATTACCTATGATAATCATACGCCACCATATAGTAATTAATTATGTTATAACAAACAAAAGAGCCTAAAATGTAACAAATTTCCCTATGAGATTCTTATTAACTTCAAATCGCTATTAAATTATTATGGCATGTAACTTGACAAAACGAATGATGCAGAACTTCTTCTTTTTGGGGCTACTTTCACATGCAGTTCTCAGAATTGAGTCCGAAAATCATGAGTTGTATGATGTATATATAAAGAATATATATATAAAGATAAAGAACACTTTTGCAGCCTATTGATGTGAGAAAACTTGACGGAAGAAGACTGTGCACCAATCCGAGATGATAACATCGAGTGTTCACCTCCGAGCTAAGCTAAGATAACAACTGCCATATCCCGCCTAAAGAACAACAAGGCCGCTGGGGCTGATGGTCTTCCAGCTGAGTTGTTTAAGGCGGGTGGAGATGAGCTTGTTTTAAGCATGCAACAGCTCATAGAGAACATTTGGCTTCAGGAGAGCATGCCAGAGGATTGGAATCTCAGTGTGCTATGTCCAATCTACAAAAAAGGTGACCGTAGTGAGTGTAAAAACTATCGTGGAATTAGCCTCTTACCGATTACGTATAAGGTCCTGTCTAGCATACTGTGTGAACGTCTAAAGCCAATTGTGGAAAACCTGATTGGACCTTATCAGTGCGGCTTTAGACCAGGCAAATCCACGACGGATCAGATATTTACACTACGGCAGATTCTTGAGAAAACCCATGAGAAGCAAATCGACACTTAGCACCTCTTTGTCGATTACAAAGCTGCCTTTGATAGTCCCATCAGGCATCGACTATACGAATCCATGTCTAAGTTCGGTATTCCTGCTAAGATAATTCGTCTCTGCCGGTGTACCCTTACGAATACCAAATCCTCGGTTCGGATTGGCAAGGATCTATCTGCACCATTCGATACGACGAAATGTCTTAGACAGGGTGACCGTTTGTCATGTATGCTGTTCAACTTAGTGATGGAGAAGGTTTCTAAGGAGAGCAGCGGTTAACATGACTGGCACCATATTTAATAAGAGCCACATGCTGCTCGCATGTGCCGATGATATCGACATTATCGGTCGAACGATGCGAGAGGTAACAGCTGTTTTCTCATCAGTTGAAAGGGAGTCAGCGAAAATGGGTTTGGCAATGAATGAGGACAAGACGAAGTTAATGGTATCATCGAACAAAGTGTCCACCCGTTGGGGACGCAGCGTGAACGTTGAAAACTATTGCTTTGAGGTAGTGGATGAATTTATCTACCTTGGATCCGCCATGAACAAGAACAACAGTGTCAGCCTCGAAATAAAACGGAGAATAGTGCTTGCCAACAGGTTTTTCTTTCGACTACGCTAGCACTTTATAAACACCACCCTATCTCGAACTACCAAAGTCCTGTCGTCAAGCGAATCAAAGTACAACGATTACGCTGGCTAGGCCATGTCGTGAGAATGGATGAGGAAACTCCAGCGCGAAAGATATTCTATCAAGACCTCGAAGGACGGCGCAAAAGAGGGAGACCGCGACTACGTTGGAAGGACCAGGTGGAGGAATCACTGACGCTGCTTGGTAGGACTGACTGGAGACGGTGCTCACAAGATCGAAGCGAATGGAAATCTTTGATCATTTCGGCCTCTGACTTAGGCACTAAAATATAAATAAATATATGTGTCAAGTTGTTTTAAAGGCTAATAATAATAATAATGGTGTATTATATTACTGAATCTGTTTAGCAGTTATTTCACAATATAATACTATTTTTTATAATTATGACTTCATATAACTTTAAGTTTCAATGTTGTATAACAACAACTCAACACTGGTATATGACTGATGACGTTGTTACATGACATTGTTGATATGGTCTATAATATTTCCTATTACTGCAATTTGAAACAACAAATATGAACAGTTTCATATAAGTCCTGTGTATTTTAAGACGTAATACGTTTTAGGACATTTGTATAAATCAACTCAAGCTGGAGGTAGAGTCACCTTATAGCGTCGGTATGCTGCAAAAAGGTCTCAAGTCCCCTTTTTGTATTCCTGAGTTATTGATGATATAACGTTTATGGCCGCTTGGGTTTTGATACAATATCTACAAAACTACTTTAAATAGGCGTGAAATTTGTGTGCAGCACATAAATTATGACATTTGGGACATTTCTGTATCATAAAGTCCATTTAACAATAAAGTAAACTTGAGACCTTTTTGCAGGATATCGACTATATGTAACGTCTGTTTAATACATTAAAAGGATGACTTGACGGTCAGAGCACTCATTTCTATTTCAGAGCTGTTTTTATATAGCAGAATTTTTGATGAAAATAATCAAATTTCCTTTCTTTTATTTACAGGTAAGCTCAATACTAGCAAAGATTATTTGTAAGTATGGTAATTGCACTTCATAGTTGTTTTTTTCAAAAATCTGGTTAAGTATGTCGGCAGCACTACTGCTAACATTTCAACAGATACTTAACCACAGAAACGCTAAGCCTATAATTCACCTTATACAAATATGAATATCTTCTCTGAAGGTCATCTTTGAAGAGTCGTATTCCACGAAAATCTTAAAACCAAAATCGAATACGCCTTCCATTTCAAACCCAATTACTTATTGCAATACAAGCACAAGATATGTTATTAAGCAAATGCATAAAAAGGGTTTATCCTAAACAAAACAAAAAAAAAAACAGAACAAGGACATGGATTTGTGTGTTTTTGGTATCCTTTTCTGGGCTTAACATATATATATATATTTTTTGTAAATGTTTTTTTGTCTTTTTTTTTCGTATTTGTAAACAAAGTCAGGTATAGATTACTTTTGAATATTGAAGGGACGCAAAATATATTCAATTAACATTTTTACATGGGACAGAGTTTCCACGCCTGCCAAACGACAAGTTGTTGTAGTGTCCTTTTATATACTTATATGTCCTTTATACCTTTATGCCTAAAGATATGTTTAATATAAATTGATATATGAAAAAATAAATTCGTAACACTATTTCGTCGTATTGTAATCAAAATACTTTTCTAAGGCAAAAAAAAGAATGTGAAATAAAAAACTGGGTACATTAATAAGAAATCCTTTGAACAAAAACTTGTGACCTTTTTTCTTTAACGAATTTCATTACAACAGGATCACATTTTGACAATATGTGGATACATGTAGTCGCGCTAAGAATACAATGAAATATTCAGTAGTGAGCAAGCCTTTATATGTCATAGATGATGAGACAACACAAGTGCAACCTTTCGTAAATTTCTTAAAGGTATGCATATACAAATATGGGTTAAGAACAAGATAAGACAGCCACAAGGAATATCAGCTGAGGCAAATACATATGTATATGTAAAAGTATATTTCAGATTTAGTAGAGCAAAAAAATACCAATTAAAAGTTCTTATCTGATTCATTTAGAACTGTTTTTGTTTTTACTTTAAAAAAGTATTAGTCGTAATAGTTATTAAGTTCCGAAAAAATAGTCTACGGCATTAACTTTTTAATAAGATAATTTCCTTAACATTTTGACCGCTACAAAGCTGTAAGTGGCATATACGGAAGAACCAACCTGCCATCACTCTTTTAACTATTGCCACAGAATATAATCTGCTTTAATTAGATTTAGTCATTGTTAAGGATAATTGCCTATTTTAGAACTATAATCTAAATAAAAAACATCAGTATGCATTTTGTATATCGTCGCAATACTGCGTAAACTGACCAAATCCACTTTTTTGTGAAATGAATTTAATGATGCAAAAGTGTTCCAAAAGTCGTAGTCTATGCTCTCTAAAATAATCCTAAGTATATTTAAAATAGTTTTGTAGTTATTGTATAAAAATAGAGGCGGCCATAAACTTTAAATCATCAATAACTCAAAAACACGAAAAGTGTACTTGAGAATATTTAAAAAGGCTGCAGTAACATCCCGCAATCCTAGGCCAATAATATCTATATCATTGGCATACGCAAACAGCATTTGATTTTTATTAAAGATGATACCAGTCGTGTTTACTGCAGGTCTCCGCATGATCATCTCAATTATGATGTTAAAGAGATCGCATGACAAACTGCCACAGTCTTGTCTAAAACCTCGCTTGGCTGAAAATGGCTCTGACTTTTTTTGCAAAAGTGTCTCACAAGTCATATTCTATATCCTGTTAAAAAATCTCATTTCTATTTGAAGTAGTTTTGTAGTTATTATATATAAACACAAGCGTCCATAAACTTTAAATCATCAATAACTTGCAAAACACAAAAAGTGGAGTTGGTCAGTTTTCGCAGTATACTGAGGATATATAATATCTGTTTTATTTAGACCCACTTTTGTATCTCTAAACAACTCAACTAATGAGATATGAAATAGTTCCTCGCGTTGTTGTGTATTAACACGCTTTCTATTTTAGATTCGCAACAAACGGCACTTGAAGGTCCAACTTTTGATCACTCTTTTTAGTATTGCCACACATTTTTGGCGAATTAGGAAAATAAACTTGGCTTGCGCATCGTAAAGCCTTGCTAAATTTTCGTCAAAGACTTCACATTTGCAACCCCAAAGAAACTTATTATTTGGCAGCCGCAATAGAAATTCATTAATTATAGTTGCACTTAGAAAAGAATTCCATCCGCTTCGGTTTTTTGGGCTTTAGATATTTTGTCACGCCAAGCTTAGATAACAGCTCTTTCTCCTGGTCCATCTAACGAAGTTTTGGTCGACCCCTGTTGTGCCGCCCATCGAGTCTATTGCCGAAGACTTTTTCGAGCTAGAGTTTTATCATCCTTTCGTACATCGTGTCAAAGCTAGCGCAATAGCTGTATGTGCACGTGCTTGAATACGTCAAGCAATCATTACGGCGTAGAGTATGTCTTATCCACTGCCACTTACGCTTACGAGTTTCCATTGCCAGTTGTATTTGTCATTGCTACTTTTTAATTCTTGTGTAGATAACAGCTCTTTCTCCTGGACCATCCAACGTAGTTTTGGTCGCCCCCTACTGCGCCGCCTATCGAGTTTATTGACGAAAATCTTTCGAGCTGGAACATTTTCATCCATTCGTACAACATGTCGTACAACGTTCAAGAGAGCGCTTTGTAATTTAATCGCATGCTTGGCGTATAGTAGCAGCGGTTTGCGATCAAAAATCGTCTTTTGATTTCCAGGCCGACCTTATTTTTTTTGTTTATGGCGGAGTTAGACAAAATCATCTACCACTTTAAAGTTATAGTTGTCAACGTTCACGCAGCGTCCCAGAGAGTGGACTCTTTGTTCGCTGAAACAAATAGGTTTTATCCTCGGTTATCAATAGACTATTGTCGACTGCTTTTCAATGCTCAAAAAAGGCCACAGTAACATCCCGCATTCCTCGGCCAATGATATCTATATCATGGCATACACGAGCAGCATGTGGCTTTTGTTAAATATGGCGTCAGTCGTGTTTACTGCAGGCTTTAGCAGTATCATTTCCTTCATAATGTTAACGAGATCGCATGACAGACTACGATAGTCTTGTCTAAACCCTCCCTTGGTATAAAATGGCTCTGTCAGATTTTTGCATATTTTTACTAAAGACTTCGTATCTGTCAGTGTCATCCCGCGGAGTTATATAGGCTTCGCTGGTAAACCAAACTCAGCCGAAGCATCCTATAGTTTCTGTCGTATCGGAATGTCGAATGCAGCTTTGTAATCGATAAAGATATAGTAGGTGTTGATCTGCATTTCTTGGCTCATCTGATTTGGCTTTAAGATTTGTCATAGCGTGAATATCTGGTCGGTTTTGAATTTACGAGACCTAAAGCCATCGCAAGGATGGAAGTAAGTCTTTCACATAACACACTAGACAGGACCTTGCACTCGATAGTTGATATACACACTTTGTTGACCTTTGACCATCATTCGTTTTGTCAAGGTACATGCCATAATAATTTAATATCGATTTGAAATAAGTAAGTGTCGTATAGGGGAATTAGCCACGTTTTAGGCTTTTTTGTTTGGTAAAAATTAAGAACCACTAATCCAATTTAGCTGAATCAAATTTAATTAAGAATTACAATTCTTTAAATCTGGTCATATAATGTTTCCCTTTATAAGCAACCGTGTCGCTTTTCCATTCATCAAACGATTTTTAACTAGATTTATTTTGTAGCAGTTACAATAAAACTGTTGTACTCCGTGGCGTATGAAAAATACGTGGAATATTACTTATGATAATCATACGCCACCATATGGTATTTATGGTGTGTCAAACAAAAGAGCCTAAAAGAAATTCCCCTATACGATACTTACTAACTTCAAATTGATATTAAATTATTATGGCATGTAACTTGACAAAACGAATAATGCAGATTTTCTTCTTTTTGAGGCTACTTTCACGTGCTGTTCTCAGAATTGAGTCCCAAAATCATGTGTTGTACTGTGTCGGAGAAAAACAAATGCGGAACAAACCTATTTAGTGTATGAACCGTTGTCGACAACTAGAATTCCTTATCGATAACGTTTCTGACAGATAATTTTTCAACAGATTTCTTGTATCTGAATGCGCCTTTACACTTACTTTCATACATAGTATATTCTGACTTACGTATAAGTGATAAATCAAATTCTACATAACTCATACGCTCTGGTATGGGTAAACTTCCTACCATCACATAATATGATGTGAACCTTAATAAAAAGCTTATTGCGACACAATAACGTTTAACCCATAATTAGTAGGTCATTTTATGTTTCCTTACAACAAATTATTAGTGCAGCCATCCTGACAAAAGCGAATGATGCAGAAATTCACAATATCTGTGAGAATATCAAGTCTTAGCAGACCCTTAGTAAACATACCAAACGCTTTGCATTTGTGCGTTTCTTGTGCCAATAGAACACAACATCAATTAATATGAATTCTGTGGTCTTATCCGTCCAACAGGGTCTTTTATCAAATTCATTGTCAAAGACACTATATTATATTTTTGTATTCCCCTAAGCAATCGCTGCAAATTCAATGTCAATGTTAACATTTATATCTGACAACATAAAATTCACACAATGTTCTATAGGTCAACTGCAGTTTTGGTGCTGTAAAAACCTCTATAATTGAACCAAGACAATTTGTGCAAATGTAATGCTTTGCTCACGTAGTTTATAACGCAAACTCAATACAAACGCTATTCAAATAAGTGCGTGTTTCTGGTACCCGATCGGCTATTTCATCTACAACATACTCAAAGGCTGTTTTAGCATTCATAACGACTTTAATATACATCAAAAACCCTTAAAAATCACATTTTTTTCTCAGCAACAAAAATTATGCAAGTTTATAGATTTTGTTTTCATATTCTTTAAAATGTATTGATAACATCTAACGAAAGTATACATAGCCTTCGTAGGGGGTTCTTTATCTATTGTGTTTGTTTGATAAATGACAAAGCTTTTTGAAGGCTGTTACACACTCGCTTTAATGTCGTTGGAACAAAATGTCTTGATGAGTATTATTTTCAAAGCTTAACGTTGAATACTGTTCACTTGACAACTTTTATGCTGTGTAAAAGAGAGAAGGCTTTTGAAATTTAAATAATACATACATAGTATGTGTGTGTGTGCTTTGTGCGGAGCATTGCTCTGTGATATTGATGTTATACAAACCTATCTATAAAGAAGCGCCAAGATATATTTAAGTTGTTTTTAAATAGGGAAATGAATGCAGACACATAAAAGTGTCGAACATACTGGGTTCTTATAATTAACTTGTTTGAATTAGGCAAATAATACAAAGCAGGGATGTTAAACAGACTGTTTTTACTTTCTTTATATGTTGTGCTAGTGTCCGAAAATGATATTAAATTAATATATAACATATCTCACCGAACAGCTTGATAGTAATATGTGGGTATTGTACATATGACACTTTTAAACGTACTTAAAGGAAGGAAAAACTATTTCATTCACTGATCGAAATTAAATATTCCTTCTGGAACCGGCCGTGTCATAGTGGTTAGAACACGCGACTACCATGCGAGAGATCCGTGGTTCGATTCCCGACTCCAGCCATCTACCTTTTTCTTTCATTGCCGGCCTCCTTGATGTTATCGACAGCAACTTCGCAGTATAATGTCGAGTCAATCGGCTTGTCTAGTAAAAAATTCTCAAACAGTGATGTACGTATTCGTCGATAAATAGTAGGTGCCGTTTGTTGTGAAGGTAAACTAGAAAGCGTGTTAATTCATAACAACACGAGAAACATCCCATACCTCATTAATGGGGTGTAAAGTGTTAAGTCTGTGTTTTACCGCTCTAGCCTCAAAAGCACTTTTCCACGCCCCACATTAAAATGAGTGATCCTAGACTGCTGAAAGTTTGTACTTAGTATTGTATGGACTTAGTTAAGAAAAAAGTGTCATCTTATCAAAAACGGACGCCACTGCTCACACAATCCAAGATGGGTTATGGTATTATTATATTATTTGATACGAGGAAAAGTGTAAAGTTCTAAACGAGATGTGTTTGACCCGAAGTATCTTAAGATCAAATTCAATGTATCTTAAAATCAAATTTGACTAACTAAAACTAAAATGACCCTTATAGTTTAAAATAGATATTCTTTTTTGTAAGTACACTGAATTCAGACATATTTTGTCTATAAAATGTACGCTTGTGAAAGTTTGACTCAGGAATGAATACGAGGCACAGCAACAAAAACCAATCATGTATCATGGAAAATTGTTTACTTATTGTTTCCATTACTACTTACGAACGTGGTTCATAAATTAGAAGCCTGAAGTATTAAAGAATTCAACACGCTTCTGTCTTCTGTGTGCACTCTCCAGTTAGTCCTACCAGATAGTGGCACGTCGCCAACCACTTGGTCCTTCCAATGATGTTTGGGTCTCCCTGTTCTGCGCCGTCCTTTAGGTTCGCCATCAAACACCTTTCTTGCTGGAGCATTTACATCCCTAAAGGAAAAATGTTCAAGCCATCGTGGTCTTTGGATTCTGATTCATTTAGCTACGACGATGTCGTGGTAAAGCTCATACAGCTCATGGTTCATCCGATGGCGGAACTTGCCGTCGACACAGATAGGTTCATATATTTTTCGGAGTATTTTTCTCTCGAATACTCCCAGGTTTTGTATGTCCGATTCGGCAGCATACAAAAGAACGGGTAAAATTAGCACCTGGTACAGCTGTTTCCTTTTATCTCAAGATAAGGTGGTGTTACTAAAGTGCTGCCGAAGTCCGTAAAAAGTTTATTGGCGAGCACTATTCTTCGTTTGATTTCTTGGTTGACATTATTTTTCTTATTGATGGAATATCCGAGGTATGTAAATTCATCCACCACCTCAAGACAATAATTGTCAACTTTAACGGTGTGTCTCCATAGAGAGGACTCTTTGTTCGTCGGACCCATTTTTGCTGATTCCTTTTCTAGCGATGAGAAGACTGCAGTAACATGCCGCAGATTTCGGCCAATGATGTAAATTTCATCGGCTTAGGCAAGTGGCTAGTTGTTCGTTGAAATCATTATTTTTGTTTTGTCCTCGTTCATCGCTAAAACCATTTTTGCTGACTCCTTTTCTAGCGTTAAGAAGACTGCAGGAACATGTTGCAGATTTCGGCCAATGATGTCAATTTCATCGGCTTAGGCTAGTGACATTTTGCACTGGTGGACATGTTGACACCAGCCTTTCTCAAAACCTTTTCCATAACTGTATTAAATAGTGTTCCTATAAAGCTATCACCCTGCCTGAGACCTCTTTCCGTGTTGAGTGGTTCAGAGTGATCCTTATTAATCTTAACCGAAGATTTGGTGTTTCTCAAGGTACATCTAAAAAGACGAATAAGCTTTGAAAGAATACCAAACTCAGACATGACTTCAAACAACTTATTCCTTATCGAGGAGTAAAAGGCAGCTTTGCTGTCGATCTGCTTTTCATGAGTTTTTTTTTTCAGGATTTGTCGTAAGGTAAATATTTGATTTGTCAGGTCTAAAGTCGCACTGTCAAGTTATAATTATTTTGTCTACACTTGGCTTAAGACGTTCATACAATATGCTCGAAAGGACCTTGTACGCAATTGGTAATAAGTTTGTACCACGGTAGTTCTTACATTCACTACGATCGCCTTTCTTGTATATGGGACATAACAGACTGAGACTCCAATCCCCGGCCATACTCTCTTTTAGGCAGATGTTCTCCATGAGCTAAGGCATGATCCAAATCATATCCTCTACACATTCTTTAACAATTCAGCAGGAAGACCAACGGCTCCAGCCGCTTTGTTATTTTTAAGGCGGAATATTGCACCACGTATCTCGCGCTGGCTCGGAGGTGGACAGTTAATACCATGTTCATGGATTGGAGTGGGAACTTCTGGAGTGGTGTCCGTATCTTGTAAATTTCTGAAATGAACTCTCTATATCTTTAGAACGTTATCCGGGTCCGTCACTAGCTGGCCATCGCTGTCCTTGCAGGTGGGCAACCCTGTCCCACGCTTTGTGGTAGAATTTTCGGGCGTTTCCTCTGCTTTGGAGCAACTCAGTGCACTCATGCTGTCTGTTTTTCAGCTCCTTCTTTTTCCGTCTAAAGATGTGTTGCCTCTCGTCTATTCTCCCTGTGCCGTTCACGAACAGCTCGCGTTACCATTAGCTGCAGTTTCGCTCTGTATGCAGCATCCGTCTCTCTCGTGGCATTGCGACATTCATCATCGTACCAGGCATCTTCTTGAGACGGCTTTGAGTACACAAGTACGCTTCTCGCTTCTCCGTTCTATGAAGTCGGCTATTCCTTGCCACTACGAGGTAATATTATCAGGGATTGGAGCATTCCTTAACAATTGAGTTATGTGGTTGAAGTTGGCGTCCGCTACCTCTGTGGTCCGCAGTTTACCGATGTCCAGCTTTCGTTGCGCTTGGTTAGGTACGTTTTTCGCCATGCTTAGCCTTGTGCATACATTAACTAAACTAAGTACGAGATCGAAGTCAATGCTCGCACCCCTAATCACTCTTACGTCCAGGACACTCGATGTGTGCCTTCCATCGACTACCACGTGACTATCCGATTCCTCGACAATTGCTCGGGAGAAACAATGTTTCCTTATGAATATTTTTACGTTCAAATCTAGTGCTGCTAACTACCATATTTCTTGCCGCTGAGGAATCAATCAGTCTAATGTCATTGTTCGACGTTTCGGTGTGCAGACTGAATTTTCCGATGGTAGGCTTAAAAGCGGTCTCCTTGCCTATTCCACCATTTAAATTGCCTTGTACAATTTTGATGTCATACCTCGGGCTACGGTCATATACATTTCCTAGGATCTCGTAGAACTCGTCCTTGTCCTCATAGCTTTTCTCATCTGTCCGAGCATGGGCACATAGAAGAGTTATGTGGAAAAACTTTGTTTTGACTCTTATGGTGGCTATTCGTTTATACACTGGGTTGAACCGTGAGACTAGGTGTCGCAATCACTTGCCAACTACAAATCGACATCCAAACTCGTGCTTGTCCGCATGACCACTATAGTAGATATCGCACGCTTTCATGCGCGAGCTTCTGTGTCTCGTCCACCAGATTTCCTGTAAAGCGGTTATGTCAGACTTGTATTCTTCGAGGACTTTTGACAGTTGGATAGATCCACATGGTTTATACAGTAACAACACTGGTGCATATCCTCTAATCATGGTCCAAAAGCTAGGGGGGGGGGGTTCCGTTTTATTCTTTTCTTACTGCTTTATTGCAACAGCTTAAACGTCGGTGTCGGGTTCCAAGCGCAGCGCACCACGTCGTAGTTTTCTCCTCCTGTACGGATTTTATTACAGCCGCCCATTCTGGGTCCGACGCTGACCAGGGTACCGCTCACTCTGAGCTGACGTGCCAGGGTTTTAAATTTCGCTTCTCACAGTTAGCCGTGCTCTGAAACCGGTGCCAGTATTATTGTGAATTGCAAAAGTCACAGGCTAATGTTTCGTGATTTTTTTTCCTCATGTCGTTGTAAATCGATGGAAGAGACACAGTTCTAATAACACACTCCACATACTGTAAATGTGAAGCGCCTAAAACCACCACTTTGGGGGACAAATTCCCTCAAAAAATGTGCCTGTGAATTGGCCACCTCTTTCTTGTGATTTTACATTTAAGATTTCAAATCTGTCTATATTCCCTGCATATGCAACAGTTTCACTTTTCCATTCATCAAATGATTTTGAACTGGATTTATTTTAAAGCAGTTACAATAAAACTGTTTTACTTCGTGGCGTATGATTTACGTGGAAAATTACTTATCATATATAACAATATAACAAAAGAGCCTAAAACGTGATAAATTCCCCTATGCGATACTTACGAACTTCAAATCAATATTAAATTGTTATGTCATGTAACTTGACAAAACGAATGATGCAGAACTTCTTCTGTTTGGGGCTACTTTTACGTGCAGTTCTCAGAATTGAGTCCTAACCTCAATGAGCTTGAAAATGTTGTATTGTGTAAGCAACAGATTCTAGGAAACATCTGATCTCCAGTGTCCAGCGCCAGAAAAACTTGCGAACATCTTAGTACAGAGGTAGAAGACCAACAAACTCTAAAGCTATCCCATACTGCTCTTACTAAAGCCGTATGTAATTGTCTCGACTTTCACATTTGCTCTACATCATAAAAAATACTACATAGTAAGGACATTTTTTGCTCCATATCTACCTTATTCACTGCAGTTTAAACCATTTTCTGTTTACAGAAAATGTTCTGACTTTCAGTTATATCTGTGTATCTACTTGTGCTTCACCTGAAATTTAGTTATTTATAGAAATTCTATTTATATCTAAATAATTTCTACCTTTACTCACCTTTCATTTCCTGCCATATAATAGCAGCATATTTCGTGTCTTTAACGCCTATAAAAGCATTTACATTCAATTATGTCTGACGACCCTGTTTCGTCATTTATATGTATAACTTCTCATTAAACATGCCGCAGTTTTGTGTTGTATTGTCACTACCTTGCTTTACTCCCAGTATTCATGATGTTTTTTTGTCCCCTTCATCCCACCAAAAATATGAAGGCCACTGATTCGGCCGACACCATATTGTGTTTATTTTTCTTAGCTACTGTGTTTTTTTGCTTTATCATTGTGTAGCTGTGACAACGCAGCGAATACCCGACAAACGCTTGTTGAATGCTTCACTTGCGATGTAAACCTGTAAACCTGCTCTACACTTCGCACCATGAGTTGGAGATATTCTTAAACCAACGGATAGAAGATAAACATAACACGCATATTATATAAACCGCAAGTTTTTCTGGTGCTGGTCAAGTGAAATGAGCTTGCTTAAAGGTTTTGTACTAGCTACTAGTAGTTGGGCGGGAGCATAAGTTCTCTATTGTTGTTTTTGGTTGTTGTGATTTTACTTTCTCGCTGTTCATGTTCAAATAATACATACATACTTACATACATCTATACATATTATGTATTTGCTAGCAGCTGTGACACGTGCATGTTCATGAATTTTGAAGATTGTTGTAAACCCTCACACAGCGAGAGGGACAGACATGGTGACACAGTTGTTGTCGTTGAAATTGCTTCAAAGTGATTTTATTTTTCAATTGTCACACAATATAATTTTAAGGGTTATTTTGTTGTTGTTGTATATGTGGAAAGGGAAGTAAGTGGGCGGTTATTGGTATGCTGTTAAATGAAAACAAATGTGAAAATAAGTGTTTTCTTTTTTTATTATTATTATTATTGTTGTATAAAAAATATAGACAATGAACAATAAAATATGTATATTAGGGTAATAACTATTTTTGGACAACATTCTCCCCAGGGCTTTTCTAATGGCAAATATCGTATTAATGATAAAAAAAACTATTTCAGTTCAATTTGCTAAAAAAACCTTACGCACCGACAGCGATTTCTAAAATGCCTTTAATATGTGTTTATTTATTTTTTTTTTAATAAAAATTTTATTTTAAATATGTTTTATACATATGTAAGTATGTAAACAAATAATAACAATAAATGATTAAAAGTAGGTATTGTAAGATATAAACTTTAGGTTCAAAATACGCGATGTTTTACAAAGCGGATATATATCTTGTACTGTTTTTATTTCAATAAATTTTTTTTTAACTTTGTTTGATTCAAAACTTTAACGCGTTTGGTGCGTAACCTTTTTTAACGATAGCGAAAAACTAAAAACGCAGTTCTTAATATTTTTCCATGCCCTACACGATTTTGTCTGGGGAGATTTGATATTTGCAAAAAATGCAAAAAGTTATTACCCTAATGTATATTAAGGTTTAAGGTCTAACGACAAACAACATAAAGGCTTACGTTTATTGTATGCTTGTAAATGTTTTTCTTTTTTTTGTTGTTTTTAAGGGGTAAGGAAGTTTTTTTTTCTGTGGAACAAAGTCTTATAAAAGGGGTGTTTTTTTCGGGGTATAGAACTTCCATAGTAATTACGTTAAAATTCCAAGTCTTGGTGAAGGTACTAGACCAGCGTAGTAAAACCCTCAACTGGTTTGGTTCCTCAGGTCAAACTTTTTATTTTATAACCTTGTGTATTTATATCCTTACCCAATTGGTAGAAGGGTGTATATCATTTGATACGATCCAAAAGAGTAACACATAGAAGGTGTCTCTGGAGACCCTAGGTTTTTTTGAACTAAATTAGATTCATGACTTTTTCAATTGTTTGGTCAATGTCTGTGTGTCTTGCCGGCTGGTACGCACAAAAACTTTCGAAAGACGCAGCCTATTATTATGAAACTTTACTTACTTACTTAAGTGGCCAATTACAATTTACGAAACGTAGTTCATAAATTTGAGGCCTGAAGTAATAAAGAATTCCACACGCTTCGGTCTTCTGCGTGTGTTCTCCAGTTAGTCCTACCAGATGATGGCACATCGCCTACCACTTGGTCCTTCCAACGGAGTTTGGGTCTCCCTGCTCTGCGCCGTCCTTCAGGTTCGCCTTCAAACACCTTTCTCGCTGGAGCATTTACATCCATCCTGGCAACATGTCCCAGCCATCGAAGTCGTTGGATTCTGACTCTTTTAGCTACGTCGATGTCGTGGTAAAGCTCATACAGCTCATGGTTCATCCGATGGCGAAACTGGCCTTCGACACAGATAGGTCCATATATTTTTCGGAGTACTTTTCTCTCGAATACTCCCAGGTTTTGTATGTCCGTTGTAGTAAGCACCCATGATTCGGCACCATACAACAGAACAGGTAAGATAAGCACCTGGTATAGCTGTTTCTTAGTATTCCGAGAGAAGGTGGTGTTACTAAAGTGCTGCCGAAGTCCGTAGAAACATCTATTGGCTAGCACTATTCTCTGTTTAATTTCTTGGCTGACGTTATTCATCTTGTTGACGGAAGATCCGAGGTAGGTAAATTCGTCGACTACCTCAAAACAATAATTGTCAACGTTCACGGTGCGTCCCCATCGAGAGGACTCTTTGTTCGTCGAAATCATTATTTTTGTTTTGTCCTCGTTGACCGCTAAACCCATTTTTCCTGACTCCTTTTCTAGCGATGAGAAAACTGCAGTAACATCCCGCAGATTTCGGCCAATGATATCTATATCATCGGCGTAGGCTAGTGGCATGTGGCTTTTGTGGAATATGGTGCCAGACATGTTGATACCAGCCTTTCTCATCACCTTCTCCATAACTATGTTAAATAGTGTACAAGACAGGCTATCGCCCTGCCTGAGACCTCTTTCCGTGTTAAATGGTTCAGACTGATCCTTACCAATCTTAACCGAGGATTTGGTGTTGTCTAAGGTACATTTGCAAAGTCGAATCAGCTTTGCAGGAATACCAAACTCAGACATGGCCTCATAAAGCCTATTCCTTATCGGAGAGTCGAAGGCAGCTTTGTAGTCGACAAAGAGGTGGTAGGTGTCGATCTGCTTTTCATGGGTTTTTTCCAGGATTTGTCGTAAGGTGAATATTTGATCCTTCGTAGATTTGCCAGGTCTAAAGCCGCACTGATATGGTCCAATTAGTTTTTCTACAATTGGCTTTAGACGTTCACACAGTATGCTTGAAAGGACCTTGTACGCAATTGGTAATAGGCTTATTCCACGGTAGTTCTTACATTCACTACGATCTCCTTTCTTGTATATGGGACATAACAGACTGAGACTCCAATCCCCGGGCATGCTCTCCTCTTGCCAGATGTTCTCCATGAGCTGATGCATGCTCCTAATCAGCTCCTCCCCGCCAGCCTTAAACAATTCAGCAGGGAGACCATCGGCTCCAGCAGCTTTGTTGTTTTTAAGGCGGGAGATGGCCATACGTATCTCGCTCTGGCTCGGAGGTGGACAGTTAATACCATCGTCATGGATTTGAGCGGGGTCTTCTGGAGTGGTGTCAGTATCCAGTAAATTTCTAAAGTGATCTCTCCATATCTTTAGAACGTTATCCGGGTCCGTCACTAGCTGACCATCGCTGTCCTTGCAGGAGGGCAACCCTGTTCCACGCATTCTCGCTTTCACTCTCTTGTAGAATTTTCGGGCTTCCCCTCTACTTCGGAGCAACTCAGTGCACTCGTCCTGCCTCTTCTTCAGCTCCTTCTTTTTTCTTCTAAAAAGACGCGTTGCCTGTCGTCTCTTCTCCCTGTGCCGTTCACGAACAGCTCGCGTTGCCATTGGCTGCAGTTTCGCCCTGTATGCAGCAACCGTCTCTCTCGTGGCATTGCGACATTCATCATCGTACCAGGCATCTTCTTGAGACGGCTTTGAGTACCCAAGTACGCTTCTCGCAGCCCGTTCTAAGGAGTCGGCTATATTTTGCCACTGCGAGGTTATATTGTCAGGGGTTGGAGTAGGCGTTTGCTACCTCTGTGGTCCGCAGTTTACCGATGTCCAGCTTTCGTTGTGCCTGGTTACGTACGTTTTTCGCCATGCTTAGCCTTGTGCGTACCTTAACTGCGGTAAGGAAGTGATCGGAGTCAATGTTCGCACCCCTAATCACTCGTACGTCCAGAACACTCGATGCGTGCCTTCCATCGACTACCACATGATCAATCTGATTCCTTGTCAATTGATCTGGAAACCCATGAAACTTTACATGGGTTAATATTTCCCCAAAAATACTTATGACATTGAAAATGGATTACATGGCCATGCCCTTTCTTGTACCTCCCATACAAATATACCATTACGCCCAATTTAGAACCTTAACCTTAATTTCCCTTTACACCCCATTGATGGGGTATGGAATGCTTCTCGCGTTGTTGTGAATTAACACGCTTTCTATTTAAGATTCACAATTAACGGCACCTACTTGTTTATCGACGAGTGCGAACGTCTCTGGTTGAAAAGCTCTTACTAGAATGCCGATTGACTCGACACTTATACAGCCAAGTTGCTGTCGATTACATCGAGGGGGCCGGCAATGAAAGATAAATGTAGATGACTGGAGGCGGGAATCGAACCCCCCTTATTTGGGATTTCTCAAGCCTCAGATGGGACTGTTGCACGGTGTTACACAGAACAAAATTTTTCAGTTCATTGATTTGGGACTCAATTCTGAGAACTCCATGTGAAAGTACCCCCAAAAAAAGAAGTTCGTTTTGTCAAGTAACATGTCATAATCTATATATATAAAAATGAAATGGTCCACGTATGTCATACCATCACTTGAGAACGGCTGGAGCGATTTGGCTGTTTTTTTTTTATTCGATTCGAAATTTTCCGTAGATTGTTCGTAAAGAAAAAAATCCAAAAAAAAATGGCGCTAGGGTGGATTTATATCGAAAATTTGAATGCATGTACCAATTTAACTGAAATTTAGAATGGATATTCGTTTGATCATGAGAAAACATTTAATTTACAAATGGACCCGGTAGGTGGCGCTGGGGTGGATTTATAATCAAAATTTAAACGAATGGACCAATTTAACTGAAATTCAGAATGTATGTTTTTTTAATCATAAGAAACAATTGTATGTACAAATGGACCCGGTAGATGTCGCTTGGGTGTATTTATTTTGAAAATTTTAATGGATGGGCCAATTTTACTGAAATTCAGAATGTATGTGTTTAATCACCAGAACAATTTTAAGTACAAATGGACCCGGTAGGTGGCGTTTGGGTGGATTTTTTTTTATCAAAATTTGATCGAATGGACCAATTTAAGAAAAATTTAGTATGTATAACTATGTGATCATGAGAACCAAGTTTTTGAATAAAACGACCCGGAAGGTGCCGTTATGGTGGAATTATAACGAATCAAACAATTTGACTGAAATTAGGAATGTATAGTTGTTTTATTATGAGAATTTTTTTTTGTATAAATGGACCCGCTGTTGAGGTTGCCGGAGCTAAATTATTTCGATTGCCCGATTTTACTCAAACTTAAAATGAATGCATTTTTTGACATGAGAAAATTTTGGATGTAAGTTTGGATCCAGTTGCTGGTATTTAGCTTATGATACACTTAATTTTTTTAAGTCATTTAGTCACCATTGATTACATAACATATAAACATTTTTTTAACATTAAAATTATTGAAAACTCTATATATATAAAAAAAAATATGTCCATTTTGATGACACCACTAATTGCGAAAACGGTTAAACCGATTTTGACGAAAATTGCAGTGAAAGTTAGGGATGGCCTGTAGATCGTCTGCCAGACTTTAAGGTAGAATGGAGAACATTAATATTGGCGCACTTTATATATCATTAGAGAGCTTCACAAACTGGTTTTTCGCATTTTGAACTTTTAGGGGACAAACGCGAAAATGGGAAAAACTGTTGCTATCACCCAGACTAAACCGTTAATAGGGTTGTTGAGCAAAATGAAGGGATTTTTGGAAATTCGTACTCCTTGGGATAAAAAGGTGCAAGTAGTATCATGGCTCAGACCAAGCACCTTTAGGTACAATCACCCAGTTCACCAACGCAGATAGTTATATGTCAGTCAATCGGCTTAAAAAATTGATTTTAGAATGTATGCCTATCAATAAGTAAGTTTTCATCAAATCGTGGACGACAATGCACTTCTTACAATAACATATAATAATCTTTTAGATATATGAAGTACAGAATTTGTCCAGAAAAATCTCGCCTTTTATATTAAAATATTTCAGAGGTCAAAGTTATAAACCAATCGCTATAAGATTGCAACAGCAATCAATATCTTTTACAATAATTTGAAGGCAGGACGAAGTCTGCCGGGCCAGCTAGTAATTTAATATTGATTTGAAGTAAGTAAGTAACGTATAGGGGAATTTGTCAGGTTTAAGGCTCTTTTATTTGACGCAACATAAACACTATATGTTGGCGTATGATTATATGTTGTATTGTGTTATTAAACCATTAGTCCTAAATATTGGAACGATTTGCGTATGATTAATATAAAATCTGCATAAAATCAATATTACTTATACGTTGTAAATACATATGTAGCGAGTACCATATGCAAACTCGATAAATATGTACAGTAAAGTACTTGGGCTGGAATCGTCATTCAATATTATCAACAATGGCCAATATTCTACATATCACAGATGATACAGTCATATATTTGTAAATTAGGGCGGCGGCGAAATTTAAAAAAGCCCGACCGTAATATTTTGCCTCTTGTTGTAAAAAATACATGACGGAAATTTGAGTAAGATCGGCAACTATTTCCCGTACCCCAAAGAAGTCAAAGGTCAGGTTCTCAGTAAGTCCTAAGTAGATCTTTCGTTTTTTAATAATGTTCAATTTAGGAAGTGTATTTTTTTCTCGCAAATATGTAATACTAAATTATTGACATGTGTGGGCGGCGCCTCGGCCCTTTTTATCAACTTGGTTCCAAATAGCATGATTATATCTCTACTATACTGTACAATTTTCAATACGATCAATCTATTATTATGACTTTGATAAAGGTATCTTTGAAATGGGGCGTGGCTCAGCCCACTTCCAACCTGGCTGAAATTCATACTGTACCAACAACACATACCAAATATCAGCTTTATACCTCTTATAGTTCATGAGCTACCGTCTTTTAAAGTTTCAAGTTTTATACCACGCCCACGTATCCGATCCCGCCCATTTGTTGTTATATCACGAACCTTGCTGCCAAATGCTGCCTTCAAGGCGATTGGAGCGACAGTCCTCCAGATATTGCGGTTTCAAAAACAGGATCCCATGGGCGGGCGACGCCTACTTAATATATCAAACATGCAAGTACCCTATTGTCACCACCGGCCACACAGCTACATTCTGTGAACATTTTAAAAAGATCGGTTAAGCTGTTTTCAAGTCTATACGGTACTAACAAATTCAAACAAACAAAGACAGACTCATTTCGATATGAAATGATTTGACTTTTGACCTCTTTGGGTCACGGCTTAAAGTTGTACGATTTTGTTCAAATTGTGACCATAGCCGTTTTATAACAAGTGTAACAATATTCCGCTCGTGCATTACCGAAAATGCAAAGTTGAATTTTCGCTGCCACCCTAACGCCGTACAACATTTTTCAGCTCATTGATTTGGGTCTCAATTCTGAGAACTGCACGTGAAAGTAGCCCCAAAAAGAAGAAGTTCTGCATCATGCGTTTTGTCAAGTAACATGTCATAATAATTTAATATCGATTTGAAGTTAGTAAGTATTAAGAACCACTAGATTGATTTAACTGAAACAAATTTAAAAAAATTAAGAAACACAATTCCTTTAATCTGTTTACATAAAGTTTCCCTACATAAACAACAGTTTCACTTTTCCATTCATCAAATGATTTTGAACTGGGTTTATGTAGCAGTTACAATAAAACTGTTGTACTACGTGGCGTATGATTAACGTGGAATATTACTTATGATAATCATCATACGCCACCATATAGTATTTATGTTATGTCAAACAAAAGAGCCTAAAACGTGACAAATTCCCCTATACGATTCTTACTAAGTTCAAATCGATATTAAATTATTATGGCATGTAACTGGACAAAACGAATGATGCAGAACTTCTTCTTTTCGTGACTACTTTAATGTGCAGTTCTCAGAATTGAGTCCCAAAATCATGTGTAGTACTGTGTAATGAATAATTTTCCACCATGTTTTATGAGATCTACCTAATCTACAACTTTTCAAAATTTCTTTTAGCTTTACAAAAAGTTGCGACAGAAAGAAAACAAACGCCCTTAATGGATCATTAATATTTGACTGTTATGGGATTAAGCGCAAGACTTGCACACCATTAATTTGACACTATATTTTTGTGGGTTGATCTCACAATTTACTGTGACATAATGCCAAAAGGAACACCGACCGACCGACGCATTACGACAGCAATTTGAATATCTTAATACAATTATGGTATTCCATCATTTGAAATGATAAATAGATTCCTTGACACAGCCACAAAACATTACACAAATTATGGTGCCAAACTCCCTTTTACATGTCAAAGCAAAATGTAATATGACAACAAACAACAACAAAAACAACAAGTGACAAAAAGAGGCTTATATGGTAATAGGGGAAATACAATCAAAGGCCTCACCCTCTACCGGCGGCGAGAAAAAAAAACATTTCTCAAAGGAACTAAATGCATATCTAACATTTTAGGCTAGATATTTTTGTTGTATGTATGCGAGAGTGTAGGTTGTATGTATGCGAGAGTGTAGGCGAGAGAGATAGAAAGAGAGACATATGATCTAATACATTACGCTTTAGTGCAATGTACAGTGTGAAGTGTTGTGTTGTAATAGCGCAAAATGTACCACAGGGATTTTTTTAAATTAACACTTATGGAATAACTTAAATATACATTCATCGGCTCACTTGCACAAATAAATATATATGTATACTAGTAGGCCCGGCAATGCTTCGCAATTGCATTTTAACTTGTAATATATTTCACGTTTAGGTCTACAAAGTACTTTGAAAACGGTACTTAAGCTCGACAATAATATGTTGAGTTTATTTACTTATGTAACTTATTTAAAGTAACTCCTTAAGTTTTTTCTGTATGTAGGGCGAAAAACCACTTCTTCCACAAATCGGAAACAAACATTCCTCTAAAGATCAAAATTATTTATTTTGATCCGTAGTAGCGTGAACCATCTGTATAGAACTATCTCTTTGGTCATTAAAAAACATTTTTGTTATGCCTTCTCCTATTAACCGAAAATGAAAATTCCGTTTGAAGCTTCATGCCTTTAGTCATAAAAACTTATTTTGTCATGTCTTCTTCTCACACGGATCAAGAATAATTCGGAATACTATTTTTGTATTGAACTCGTATTACCATATTTTGACATAATTCGGTCACCAACGTTTGGAACCATTTCTCCTTCAAATAATGTGCAATGACATGATAAATAAAAAAAATCAATTGATCGTCCACTGGCTCTAGTTCATCTACCAGTTGGATTTTATATGAATGTGCAATGACATGATAAATAAAAAAAATCAATTGATCGTCCACTGGCTCTAGTTCATCTACCAGTTGGATTTTATATGTTCCTCAGAATTTGCAGAGACCGAGTCGCTGAGAAAGACGTCGGCTCGATAAATTCGAGTCCCCTGTCACACTATCGTCAACAGCGTCGATGGCTTCTATTAGCTGCTCAGATGGATCATTATATGCACCCTCAACTTCACAAAGGGCTCCATAAGTTTGGCGAACAGAACGTGCATTTTGAAAATAAATTTGCAAGATTTGTAAACGTTGTTCTGGTTTAGTTTTTACATGGTGATTTTGCAAAGTATACTAAAAGAAAGTCTATAACACTTCATTAGTATGACAGTTAGATTTACACTTATACCTGTCAGAAGTTCTATATGTCAAGAAAAATACCCCATTCATAAGTTATTTACAATTGTTTGCTAATGTTACCTCTGATATACTATAAAAATTTAACCATTGTAGTATAACTACAATGAACATTGCTTAATTTTTCTATCTATATGATTTATTACCGATTCTCTCTCCTGAAAAGTAATTGAAAAATACATACCTGTAAAGTAAATTAAAAAAATCACTTTTTTAGTTTGCGCATCCTCAACTGCCTGGTGTACGGACCATTATTTGATACAGTTAAAAAGTTAACTATTGAAGTGCGTGGGCAGCGCCTCGGCACTTTTAACTTATTTAGTTCCAAATAGCCTGTTCATCAGGGCGGATCAATTTGTTCGCGTGGAAAAAAAACGTTGTAATCGCATACCAGTATCGGAATGTACGATGAATTCTTAGAAAATTTCACTAAGAAACTATATGTCTAAAATCAATTCCTAGTTCGCGCATAAAGATTTCAGGAAGAGATATTTTTTTTGCAAGACGAAAAGAATAGTATATTTTTAATTTTTTTTATTGGGATCCAGCCCAATATTCTGAAAAATGATTTTTAAAAACTTAATTTCTGTGTGCCAACTCTCAGAGGCCATAACTTTTTAACCAATACATAGATTTGCCTCTGTAAAACCTCATAATAAAATCTCCATCTGAAATCTTCATGCTTCCCAACGCGAGCTAGGAATTGATTTTAGACACAAAGTTTATTGGTGAAATTTTCTTAAAATTCATTGTAGATTCCGATTTTGGTTACGATTTTTGCGAATAAAAAAATTGGCTCACCTTACTGTTCATATCTCTAAGCGAACAGCAATATACTGTGGAATTTTGACAGTTTTAACTGTTTGTTTTAAAAAGGGTGTGGAACAGCCCATTTCCTCCCTTACTGTAATTCATACTACAACAACATATGTAACAAATCTCATCTTCATACCTCTGATAGTTCATGAGATATAGCCCTTTTAATTTTCAAGCTGAATGGGCGGTGCCACTCCCCTTTATCCAATCACAACCAAATGTAGCCAGGAAATACCTACAGGTCACCAGTACCACTTGTTAAAATTTTCGTATCAATCGATCTATTAGAAAAGCCGTTAGAGCGATTTTTGAAAAGAGGGTGTGGCACCGCCCACTTCCTCCCTTGGTGTAATTAATACTTCTCCAACAACATATATACCAAATCTCATCTTCATACCTCTGATAATTCATGAGATATAGCCCTATCGATTTTCAAGTTGTATGGGCGGTGCCACGCCCCTTTATCCAATCACAACCAAATATAGCCTGAGACTATCTACAGGTCAACAGTACCTCATGGTAAAATTTTTGTATCAATCGATCTATTAGAAAAGCCATTAGAGCGATTTTTGAAAAGGGGGCGTGGCACCGCCCACTTCCATAATGGCTGTAATTAATACTGCTCCAACAACATATATACCAAATCTCATCATCATACCTCTGATAGTTCATGAAATATAGCCTTTTTAATTTTCAAGTTGTATGGGCGGTGCCACGCCCCTTTATCCAATTACAACCAAATGTAGTCAGGAACTATCTACAGGGCAACAGGTTCTCATGGTAAAATTTTTGTATCAATCGGTCTATTAGAAAGGCCGTCTGAGCGATATTTGAAAAAAGGGGCGTGGCGCCGCCCACTTTTTGAAAAAATAAAACCTTTTAAACCATCCGGAAGCTATAGCGAACAAAACAAAAAAAAAAATTTGGAAATCGGACCAGCCGTTTTTGAGTTTTAGCGAGACAACTGCACAGCAATTCATTTTTATATATAAGAAGATATAAATATTTAAGCTTATATAACAGTGGTACTGAACAGCCGCTGCACAGTGATGTGTTCCCTAGTGTTGGTCTGCAGAGGCGAATTGTAGAAAATCCATTTAGATCTTACGAGTATAAGAACAACATTCCGTAAGTTTTTTGTTTAGGTAAGGTAAAGAGAGTGGGGTTTTTAACTCATTTATTATTTCTTAAAGGCAGCAACGACAGAAAATTATCTATCAGTAGCCGCACGTAGAATAGTATTTCAATCGCTTCGGTTTTTTGCGCTCCGTAGATAGTTCGTCACACCAAGCTTAGGAAACAGCACTTTCACCTGATCTATCCATCGAAGTTTTGGTCACACCCTCCTGCGCCGCCCATCGAGTTTATTGCCGAAGACTTTTCGAGCAGAAGCATTTTTCTCCATTCTTACAACGTGTCCAAGACAACGCATTCGGCATTTTTGAACTCGCATGACTACGTCCATGTCGTTGTACAAATCATATACCTCATGATTCATTCGACGATGGTACTGGCCGTTAACGATGATGTGTTCAAATATTTTGCGAAGTATTTTTCTCTCGAAAACTCTCAGAATAGATTGATCCGCCTGCGTCATTACCCAGGTTTCTGCGCTGTAGAGCAATACAGGTAGGATCAGTGCCTGGTAGAGTTGGATCTTAGTTCTTCGAGAGAGGGCTTTAACATTAAAACGCTTGCTCAGCGCATGGTAACAGCGGTTTGCGATCAATACTCGTCTGTTGATTTCCAGGATGACGTTATTATTTTTATTTATGGCGGAAGTTATGGTTGTCAACGTTAACGCAGCGTCCCAAACGAGTAAACTCTTAGTTCCAAGCAACAAATAACTTAGTTTTGTCCCTACCACCAGAACCACTTCTGCCGACTGCTTATCAATGCTCGAAAAGACTGGAGTAACATCCCGCAGTCCTCGGCCAATGATATTTATATCATCGGCATACGAGAGCAGCTTGTGACTTTTGTAGAAAAAGGCTCAGTTAGATTTGTGTCTATTTTCACTAAAGACTTCGTGTCAGTCAGCGCCATCCCGCTAAGACTCAGCCATAGCATCTAATAGTTTCTGTCGTGACAGATTGTCGTATACAGCTTTGTAGCCGATAAACAGATGGTAGGTGCCGATGTGCATTTCTTGGGTCTTCTCCAGGATTTGTAGCAGTGTAAATATCTGGTCGATCGTGGATTTATGAGGTCTAAAGCCACAATGATAAGGGATCAATCAGGTTCGCTAAAATGGGCTTCAGTCTTTCACATAACACACTAGACAGGAGCTTGTATGCGGTAGGTAAAAGGCTGATCCCGCAATAATTGGTACACACACTTGGATCGCCTTTCTTAAGCACAGGAACACTCAGATTTGAAATCGTATTTATAAGCTCATCGCCGTGGAATTGGCGTGCTGATTTCGTTTTGGCTCGGTGGCGGACAGTATACCCCACCGTCGATGATTAGTGCGATTTCGTCACTTATGGTGCCTTCTGGAACGAATAGAGATCGAAAGTGTTCCCTCCATATTTGCAGCACACTCTGAGTGTCAGTGACCAGATTTCCGTTTCTGTCCTTATAGGTGGGGACCCATGTGCTTTTTACCTATTGGTACAACTTTCGGGCTTCACCTCTATCCTTATAGTTTTCGATATCCTGGCTCTCTCGTTTTCTTTCACAGGCGCTTTTTCCGCCTGAAGAGGAGTGCATCTTTCTCCTCTTTTCTTTATAACGCTCTGTCACTGCACGCATTGCCAATGGATGACATTTCTTCATACATTTCGCGACATGCCTCATCATACCAAGGCTTGTCTAAACGTGGTTTTTCATAACCCAGTATGGTCTTTGCGGCAGTGGTCATAGAATTCGCAATTTGCTGCCATTGGGTGTCGAGAACATCAGAACTAGGGGAATTGTTTTGAAGTAATTGAGAGAAAGTTGGTTAGAATGGGAATTGGCTATCTCGGTGGTATGCAGCTTTGTGATGTCTAGCTTCATTTGGGGTGGTGAACCGACTCAATATTAGCACCGCGCATCACACGCACTTCCATAACGCTTATGACAGGACTTTTTTTCATTACCTCGTGATCAATATGATCATGTTTCTTGCCGACGCGGTGCTAACTAGTCTGAATCCGTTTTTAGAGGTGCTGTTCTGTTGACTGAATTTTCCGACTGCTTAATCAATGGCATCTTCCCTTCCTATTTTAGCATTAAGATCTCTCAAACAATTTTAATTTCATGTCCAGGGTAGCGGTCGAATATTTTCACCAGGCGTTATAGAATGCATTTTCAATATCCTCATCTTTGTTTTCCGTCGGGGCGTGTACACAGATCAGCGTAATGTAAAAATGTTTCACCGTGATGCGAATAGTCGATATTATGCCACTTACAGAGTTAGACCGCAAGATCAGATGTCGTAGTCTCTTGCCGACTATGAATCCACATCTAAATTCGTGTCTTGCTGCAAGACAGCTATAAAAGTTATCACAGTTCTTTCGACTTGTGCATCCCTGTCCCGTCCATCGCATTTCCTATATGGCGTTGATGTAAGCCTTGTATTTGTCGAGGACATCAGCCAGTTGGATAGAGGCTTTTTCTATGTAGAGAGTTCGGACATTCCAGGTGCATATCCATAAATCATGATCCTTATAACGTTTGCGGGGGTCGTCAACATTTGGGAGTGTTCTTGTTTTTTTTTGTTTTCTTCGTGTTTTCATAATAAGGTGAGTGGCTTACGAGGCCACCGCTCCCGATCCTAGATTCTTGGGGCTGCTAAAGCCACGAAGAGAGCCGCTGTGTTGAGCTTTAGTAACTGCTGTTACCTAATTTTTAAGACGCATCGATGCTAGCATGCCATTAGGTTACTCAACATTGCGCCTTCTCACATTTGTACTCTAAATATGTGTTGTGTATTTTTTATACCCTCGTACTTAATTCTGAGGGTATATATTATATAATACGAGAAACAGGACCAAAGGAGACATGGTAAGGGTAAAGGGAAATTAAGTTTTTTTTAAGCCTTGTTTGCTTTTGTTGATCTGTACAGCATTATGAATTTGTGTTCATTGTTCGGTTGGAGATCATTTCTAGTATCGCAAAAAGAGTTTTGTTTTACAAGAGTTGTGTAAAATGGATTATGTTGACATCTGGCAGGGCGGATAGCTATTTCGATTGTTGCCAAACTTTTATCATCAGCACCCTTATCTGTTCCTTCTCAACTTATTATCACAACCTTAAGTTTTCAAAGCTTCAAGAAACCATCGAGAAGTCCAGACATACCGGTGCGAAAATGGCATCAACGAAGACCACACATCAACATAATCCACACAATCTCTTGTTTACATATCACACAACTCTTGTAAAACAAAACTCTATAAGCTGTAATAGAACCGACCTTCCACCGAACAATGAAAACCAATTCATATTTTTTTTAAGTTTTTCTTTGAAACACTTTCGAAAAAAGTTACACAAAAACTTTCGAAAGACGTAGCCAATTGTTTTGAAACCTTGCATGTGTTTGAAACCTAGCATGTGTTAATATTTTCCCAAAACTGCTTATGGGATTGCATACGGGTTACATGGCCACGTCCCTTCTTGTTCCTCCCATACAAATGTACCATTCCACCCACTTTACAAATCGAGTAATAATAACAATACAGTCAACGCCATCGAGCGCGCATTCTGTATTTAGTAAAGCTTTAACTGGTTAAAGTTTTGGAGAAAAAACTGGAAGTGTAGGCACGCCCCTTCCGGTACCTCTCATGTAAAGGTACCAAATTGGAAGTATAGCCGCGCCCTTCTGGTACCTCACGTGCAAAGGTACTATTCCGCCCAATTTAGGCATTGAGTAATAATATCAATACACCAATAGGATCGTGCTTAAATTCTGCAGTTTGGTAAGCTGGTTTTTTTTACAAAGTTCAGTTTGTAAAGCAACGTTAAAAAGTATAATTATCTCCCATTTTTTATGATAACTAAAATACCCTTAAGTCTAACAAATTTTCATAGTGCACCAGAATTCTTCATCTACCACTGTGCCACAAAGAAAAATCTACAAGAAAAAGAGGAAACAAACTGAAAATAAGCTTACAAAAGATGAATATCTTTACAAGTATACACACACACACCCCACACATGTGTGTCACATCTTCAACAGCAAAAACTGAAATATAGCAACAAAACTATAAAATTTCTCCAGTACCACATCTTACACTCTGGTACGCGTGTCTTCTTTCACATAAGTGGGTAAGCGTAAGTAAGAGAGTGTGTGTGCAGGCAACTTTTATGAAATGTTTATACATTGACTGAATTGTACTAACAACGACAGCCACTCTATCCATGCTAGCAAACATTTCCTTGAAAGAAAAAAAGGAAATCTTGACGTCGTTTTTTTTTTTGTTTCTTAACTTTACTCCGACTTTAGTCTCGCCTTGTCACCGTTGTAAAAGCCAAGCAGCTTCTTGTTAACATATCTAGGCATTTTGTTGTTTCTTTCTACTCTTTCTACTTTGGTAGAAGTAGCCTTTCATTTAGTTTTTTTTTTGTTTTTGTCTTTTCTTACTTACTTCGTCGTCGTCGTCGTTAACACTTAACCCAGTTTCTCTACGGCTCATAGTAACGAGATGTGAAGAAATAGTTGACAGTATCATCATTCATAAAAAATAACATCGAAAGTAAAGGAAATAAAATGAAAGAGATATGCATTTAAAAATTTGCAGATTTTGTTTTCTTCCAGCGAAATGAAAAATAAAACTAAAGGTACACAAATGAGATTTTTTAAATTGCACTTTTTCGTTTTAATGTGAAAGAAAAAATTTTTTATTTTATGTGCTAGTACTCAAAGCACCCTCAAGTTTTGTCATTTGCTGTAAATGTCCACGCGTTGCTCTTGGATATAGGCTTTTAATTTGTATATAAAGTAGGCTGGTCAACACAAACTGTGCAGGCATTCGCTCCTAGTATAGCTGTTCGCCACAGCTTGTCCGGCCAATTGGTCCATAGGTGTTTCTCTTAGTTAGGCGGGGGTGACCCCAAGTGTCACTTGCCACTTGCGGTGACATATTAGTGGAGTCCACGAAAGTTTTACTTGTGTCTCGCCGTAAAGGCCTCACCCGTGGTGTACTAAACACACTTGGCATATTACAATGCGATTGCCAGCGGCCCCTGGGGTAGTCTTAGCAAACTTCAGCTATCTAGGAATAGAAGTCGACAATTTTGGGAGCAAGCTACCGCATACCAAATGGGGTATGACAGTGTGGGACATACCCCCTTTGGCGAAGGTGAGGCCTATCGTACCATCTCTGCTACTCTATATGTCTATAGCACCCGGTTGCAATGCAACACCACATTCAAGCCCGAAGACACTACCAGGGAGTTCGGCATCAACCAACAACCCGCGTTATGCACCCACAAGTGGACCTACACCAACCGATCAGACAGGATCAAGTCCCGGGGCTCCTGATACCCACGTTACCGCGTGGGTCGCCTTAAGCAGAAACTTTGGCATACTCGGGAATAGCAATGCTTTCACATTAGCACCCTATGCAGGTGAAACGGTCGTTACTACATTGCATGTATGTAGTACCTTCTCCGGTGAGGGCCGAGGTAGTTCCAAACCCCTTCCGCCGACGATGTTGAAGGGCAACTATGTATTTGTAAGGCTAGTCCCGTCTGAACACCCATGGTATCAATGAGACACAGATGAACAAGGGCACTCATTAGAGGCCTTGAACTTGGGTACCCCTGTAACCCACAGTACCAGAAAAATGCCTCTGGTAGGACCTTATAAAAACTACTAACAGTTTTTGCCCCTTGCAGTTCAGCGACTAGTCTTCTCTTCTTCTTAATTTCCCTTTGCACCCCATGAATGAGGTATGGGATAGCTTCTCGCGTTGTTGTGAATTAACACGCTTTCTATTTTTAGATTCACAACTAACGGCACCTACTTATTTATCGACGAATGCGAACGTCACTGTTTTGAGAAACTCTTACTAGACACGACGATTGAATCGACGCTTAATACTGCGAAGTTGCTGTCAAACAACATTCGAGGGGAGCCGACAATGAAAGAAAATTTTATTTATTTTTTTCTTTTAAGATGACTGGAGCCAGGTTTGAACCTGCGATCTCCCGCATGGTAGTCGCGTGTTCTAACCACTATGCCACGGCCGGTCCCTACCGTGCCCCAAAAATGGGGTTTTATTTCGTTATGAAACAAAGCCCCAATATCAAGAATGAAATAAGACCCCAACTAAATGAAAAAACACCCCAATTGATAAATTAAACAATGCCCCATTTTTGGGGCAAGCCTTTTAAATAATAAAAAGGCGAGGTACGTGTGGTAGGGGTAGTAGAAGTGGTAAAGAAAGGGGGGGGGCGGACGCCCCCCCCATCACTTTATTTATTGATTTGAAAAAATTACAGAAAGAGTTTTGATACTGACTACGACGTATGTGGCGGGGGGCGTGCCCCCCACCGCATTCGTCTTTTAATAGTGTCATAGAGTGATTTTAATAATGTCATTCGTCTTTTAATAATGTCAGAGAATTTGAGTTGCGAGATTAGGGCATTATTTCATTTTCGAAATTTGGGGCTTTATTTCATACCGAAATAAGGCCCCAAAACAAAAATTAAATAAAGTCCCAAAAAAATTAAATAACACCGCAAATTTCACTGTTGTTGTTTTCTGAACAAATTTTTGGGGCTTTATTTCATTTTTGTTGTGGGGCCTTATTTCATAGAGCCAGTAAAACTGTAGCAGAATAGATTATTGGAGTTAAAGCTGGAAGTCTTGCCACGCCTCTTCTGGCACCTCCTATATAAATGTACAAACCGCTCATCTTAGATAGCGAAACGTCTTATAAATTCACCAGAAACGATCGTGCCCGTATTCTGTATTTTATTAAGCTATAACAGTAAAAACTTTCAGAGGAAAATTGGAAGTCCAGCCACGCTCCTTCTGATACCTCCTATACAAAAGTACCATTTCGCCTACATTAGAAATCAAGTAATAATATCTATACTCCCAATGCGACTATGCCCATATTCTGTAGTTAGTAAAGCTACAGCAGGATACAAATTTGGAGAATATGGACTGTATCAGCTGATACCTTCTGGTACTTACGGGACAAACTGATCTTTTTTGAAGATTTGTATTTCTCCCATTACTTCCAAACGCATCGCTGGAGAACATTTAACCTCTTTGTAATAACAGACAAACCCTCAGAATGTTGAAACCATTGTCACCCCCGATCTGGTACCTTCTATACAAATAACCGATTTGACCCTGATGGTTTAGCATTCATATCTTTTTTCTTAGTTCACTGAATTCATTTAAATTTTTCAAATTTGCCTCAGGAATGAATTGGGGCCGTATCAGCTGACCCCTTCTGGTACCTCTTGAAAAAACTGACCTTTGTTGGAAAATTTATATTTCTTCCTATTAACTTCCAAACGGACAGTTGAAGGATATTTTAGTCTTGCTTGTTTAATTATATTGTAATAACAGACAAACCCTCAGAATACGAAACCTTTGCCACTCTCCTTCTGCACCTCCCATACCGTACAGACCGAATTGAACATTATAATTTTACGTACATATCTTTTTTGTTTGTACAATGAACTCATTCAAATTTTGGGTAAGATGTATGCTTAGAACAATTTTACTCGCAAATGAATATGGCCTATATCAGCTGACCCCATCTGGTACTTTCGATTCCAAATTATAAATTTTTGGGAAAAATTATATGTCTTCCATAACATCCAAACGGAAAACTGAAGGATATTTAAACTTTACTAGTGTAACTATCTTGTAATAGTAGGCAAACCCTCAGAAAAGTGAAACCTTTGCCACACCTCTTTTGGTACCTTCTATACAAATAATCGATTTCATTCTCATGGTTTTACTTTTTGTAGTACAACTTTGTAGTACAACTTAACTTAACTTAACTTAACTTAACTTAACTTAACTTAACTTAACTTAACTTAACTTAACTTAACTTACTTAACTTAACTTAACTTAACTTAACTTAACTTAACTTAACTTAACTTAACTTAACTTAACTTAACTTAACTTAACTTAACTTAACTTAACTTAACTTAACTTAACTTAACTTAACTTAACTTAACTTAACTTAACTTAACTTAACTTAACTTAACTTAACTTAACTTAACTTAACTTAACTTAACTTAACTTAACTTAACTTAACTTAACTTAACTTAACTTAACTTAACTTAACTTAACTTAACTTAACTTAACTTAACTTAACTTAACTTAACTTAACTTAACTTAACTTAACTTAACTTAACTTAACTTAACTTAACTTAACTTAACTTAACTTAACTTAACTTAACTTAACTTAACTTAACTTAACTAACTTAACTTAACTTAACTTAACTTAACTTAACTTAACTTAACTTAACTTAACTTAACTTAACTTAACTTAACTTAACTTAACTTAACTTAACTTAACTTAACTTAACTTAACTTAACTTAACTTAACTTAACTTAACTTAACTTAACTTAACTTAACTTAACTTAACTTAACTTAACTTAACTTAACTTAACTTAACTTAACTTAACTTAACTTAACTTAACTTAACTTAACTTAACTTAACTTAACTTAACTTAACTTAACTTAACTTAACTTAACTTAACTTAACTTAACTTAACTTAACTTAACTTAACTTAACTTAACTTAACTTAACTTAACTTAACTTAACTTAACTTAACTTAACTTAACTTAACTTAACTTAACTTAACTTAACTTAACTTAACTTAACTTAACTTAACTTAACTTAACTTAACTTAACTTAACTTAACTTAACTTAACTTAACTTAACTTAACTTAACTTAACTTAACTTAACTTAACTTAACTTAACTTAACTTAACTTAACTTAACTTAACTTAACTTAACTTAACTTAACTTAACTTAACTTAACTTAACTTAACTTAACTTAACTTAACTTAACTTAACTTAACTTAACTTAACTTAACTTAACTTAACTTAACTTAACTTAACTTAACTTAACTTAACTTAACTTAACTTAACTTAACTTAACTTAACTTAACTTAACTTAACTTAACTTAACTTAACTTAACTTAACTTAACTTAACTTAACTTAACTTAACTTAACTTAACTTAACTTAACTTAAGTCCAGAGTGCACATGGACACATACACTTCGTGGATTTACTCTAAATTCATTAAAATATGTGTTGGCTGCCTTTGTGTGACTTAATTACACGGAAATAGCTTTTTACTAAAAAAAGAGGGAAATAAAAATTATTCATCTGTCAAATTTGGGGAAAAGTTAGTTAACAAAATAATACACACGCACCATAAATTTTGTTTTCACTGAACTTTCATATAATTATATGCTCGCATGTATGTTAACGTAAATATTCTCGTATGTTGTTATTATGAAAATCATCAGTATTATTATGTTTTTTGCCTTTCACCTAGTCCTTATTCAAATTATTATACACATGACTTATTGTGTACGTTTAAATGTGTAGCAAGTGGAATAGTACTGAAATTTCAATTCGAAAACCGGAAATTAAAAAATTTATGCACATGGGGGCGTATGACTAATATTAATTGAGAGACAAGCTAAGGGGAAAAAAATCTCATTACTCATACGTAATAGATTTTCAATAGATAAGAGATTTTCATAAATTATGCGACAAAAGAGAGTGGGGTGATATGATATGAAAAGTATAGCCATACAAGTGTTGTAATAAGATACAGGAACTGGGAGGGATAAAAAAAATATATTTAGATGTAGATATGTTGCCCGCAACAATTGCGTCGACAGTATATGAAGGGTATTCAATATCCTTTGTTGTTTTGGAAATCAAACTCTAGTATTTATGTTTTATGAATTTCTATGTGAATAGCTAAACATAGATTTATTTTGTTTGCTTTTCATTTAACACATATCGATTGCATTTGGATAAATACATACTTGTTTGAAATATAAAGAAAAAATCTAAATGATAACTTTAAAAGTTTTTTTTAAACTAACTTCCTTATAATCATATGCACATGAATGCATCGTACCACTTAAAAGCGTATTGTTGCTTGGCTACATTATTACTCATTGATAATTTAAAAAAAAAAAAACAATTGAAAGATATAATTAAATTGTTCGATTTATAAAAAGCACAAAGAAATTCCAATAAGCATCTAAAAAATTGTGTTGCCTAAGAGTATAAGTAATGAAAGTAAATTGAATTAAAAAAAAAAAATTGTTGCAAAGCTATGACTTTCACCTTTTATTAAAAAAGAGCGTTGAGAAAATGAGAATTCGCAATTTTTTTTCGGGGTTGTTTTGCTTAAACTGCCGCCGTTTTACTATTTTTTAACCGATTTTCAAAATTATTTTATTAAATAAAAGGTGAAAGTTAGCTTTACAAAAAATGTAAGCTTTTAAAAATCGGTTTATAAAGAGAAGACTTATGAATTTTGGGAATATCGCCATTTCACTTAATTTGCTATAAAGACATTACTTAACGAAGTGACCGAGAAATACTAAAAGTACCACTTTACTCTATGGACTTCAGTCTAACAGAAATGCTACATGAGAACCCCTGTATATTTTTTTCCTTCACATTTGTATTACTGTGTTATTATGGTAACATAGGGCTTTTGTATGGGAGTTTGCCTAAAGGGGTGTGGCAAAGGTGTTGGCTTTACGAGACTTTGTCTGTTACTATAAGGTAATTGAACTGACCAAATTTAAATGTCCTCTAGTTGTAGATTTGGAAGTGCAGAAATATTAGTTTATGGAAAATATGTAAATTTGTATGGGAGGTACCAGAAGAGGTGGCAGCTATTCTGTCCATTTACAATCGCATTACTTAGTTTTGGAATATAATAATACAGGTAAATATTTATACTTGTTTAGCTGCCAATACTTTGCAATCCAATTGGATTATATACCGCACGTAGAAAAATATTATAAGCGCTTCGAGTTAGTCACACCAATTTCTGTAAGGTTCTCAGTAACCTGGTCTTTCCAACGGAGTTTTGGTCGCCCTCTTCTGCGCCGTTCATCGAGTTTAGAGATGGAGTAGTAATATCAATACACCTAACGCGATAGTGAAAAATTTATATTCTCCGTGTAACTTTAACATGAGAAAGTTTTGGAGAAAAAATTGGAGGTCCAGCCACGTCCCTTCTGGTGCTTCCCTAAGACTTTTATACTTGCAAATTTTATATTTTTACTGAGGTTGAGTATATATTTTAGTCGGTGTATCCGACTGAAACTTTTTAACTTGTTTTATTTAGTAGTTGTGGGAGTCTTTTTTAAAAATTGTTCTTTAAGAAATAAAAATGGGCGATATTGCATACTTAAGAGGACATAAATGATACCTACATCCAGACCAGACAACTGAAGCTAAATGACTTAACAATTGCTTACGTGTCAAAAAAATAAATTAATTATGCTTACATTTGTACTGTATTGTTCAATCTCTTAAGAAAGTTCGTTGTAAGTACGGTTGGAGCCTGAAAAGCTATTTTACACATAAAGTACACATAAAGTACAAGCACTGTTAGTTATGTTGGCAACACCAAAAGAATGACTCAATAAAAATTAGATTGGACATAATACTAAGACTTTAGTTTCAGCTACAATAGCACTTTTTAATTTTTCTTTTCATAGTTCGCTTTAAACATTACTTAATTTTTATGTACTGTTGTTTTTATTCCGCATTATTTGCCAACTTTACCGGCCTTAAGGTTACCACCTTAATTTTATGAAAATGGTTTCATGACAGCTTGTTCTGTTGGTAATAAGAAACTGTATATAAAAAACTTAATTTCCCTTTACACCCCATGAATGAGTTATGGGATAACGACACCTACTTGTTTCTCGACGATTTCGAAGGGCACTGTTTGAGAAGCTTTTACTAGACATGCTGATTGATTCGATACTTTACTGCCAACAACAGAGAATCGAACCAGGGATCTTCTGCATGATTCTAATCATCATGCAACGTCCGGCCACTGTATATAGTTTCTTGTAATTCTCATTTCTTGTTTTTGGAATTTCTGCTAAATTATCTGGCTTTGGGACCAGTGTGCACTGTACGTATACGTGATTTTGCATTGCACGTAACCTATCAGATATTACTCGTACGCACAATAGAATAATATATCGATACTTTCCCATAAGAATGTATTAAGCGACATTTCTAAAATTGTGTAGGAAACGAAAAAAACGTCTCATTTAGTTATTTATTTGTATATTTTATTGAAAGGAGCATATTTGGAAAGCGATTTTCAGAATACAAAACTTGACATCATTGCAAAATCATAATTTTAATCAGATAAAAAGTTTTTGTCGCTTAGTACATTTTCGTGGTCAAGACATTGGCGCTTGATACAATGGTAAATGGCGCTTACAACATTGATATGGACACAAAAAATAAAGGTTTAAAATAAATTGTGTTAAACGACATTTTATTTTTTCTGTTAAACAATAAAATAAATAAAAATCTATATAAAAAGTAACAGAACATTTATTTCAAAACAAAAATTCAAAAATTACACTGAGAGATCAAAACGGAAATTTTAAGATTATTAATAATCATTTTGATTGTCCGACAAATCATCGTCTTCGTCTGTCTCTGCCAATTCGTCTTTTTTATCACCAAATGTATAAATGTATAAGCGACAAAAATGGATCAAGTTCTAGTTGGATGAGTGTGCTAAGCGACAATTTTGGTTAAACTAAGCGACATCTAACAAAATTCTTTTGTTGCTTACGACAAAAACATTTTTAAAAATCTGGCTTAGCATAATTTCTTTGACGGATAATACACATTTCATGGAGCAACATTATTCCAGTGAGAAAACTTGACGGTTGATACAATTTTATTTTCTCTCTAGTTTCCTTTGCATCCATGATAGGGCAGCGAAACCCAGGCCAAAATGTGGCGCTTAACTTCTTGTATAGTTCCTCATCAAAAAGTCATTTTCGAAAAAAGTGTCGCTTAATACATTCTTATGGGGAGGTATCGATATGTACCTTTAATTCTAATATATAAAATTCTCGTGTCACGGGATGCGTGATTGAACTCTTCCCAAACGGCTCGACCGATCCTCATGAAATTTTGTAAGCATATCGAGTAGGTCTGAAAATCGGCCAACATCTACTTTTCCACCAGCGACCGGTAGGTGGCGCTGGGGTGGATTTATAATCAAAATTTGAACAAATGAACCAATTTAACTGAAATTCAGAATGTTTGCTTGTTTGATCATCAGAAAAAATGATATGTACAAATGGAACCGGTAGGTGGCGTTTGGGTGGATTTTTAATTAAAATTTGAATGAATGGACCAATTAAACTGAAATTTAGTATGTATATTTGTGTGATCATGAGAACAAAGTTTCTGTATAAATGGACCCGGTAGGTGCCGCTAGGGTGGAATTATAATGAAATTTTTAACAAATTAAACAATTTGTCTGAAATTTAGAATGTATATAAATGGACGCGCTGTTGAGTTGGCTGGAGTTGAATTATTTCGAGAAATTATATCAATTGTCCGATTTTACTCAAACTTAAAATGTATTTTTGGACATGAGAAAATGTGTATAGATTATGATACACTTAATTTTTGGAATGTAATTTAGTCACCAGTTATAACATTACATATAGACATCTTTAAAACATCAAAATTATTGAGGTCTATATATAAAAATGGATGTACATTTTGATGTCACCACTGATTGCGAAAACGGTCGAACCGATTTGTACCAAAATATCAGTTAAAGTTGGTGATGAACTATAGATGATCACCCAGACCACAAAACGGCTTAAGGTAGAATGGCGAACATTTGTATTGGTGCACTTCCTATAAAATTAAAGAGCTTCACAAAGTGGTTTTTCGCATATCAAACTTTAAGGGGACTAACCCGAAAATAGGAAAAACTGTTGCTATCACCTAGACCAAACGGTTTATAGGGTTGTTGTATCGTGGGATAAAAAAAGGGGCAAAGTGCTATCATAGCTCAGACCAAACACCTAAAGATACAATCACCCAGTACAGCAACGCAGAATGTTATATGTCAGTCAATCGGCTTAAAAATGTGGTTTTAGAATATATGCCTATCAATACGTAAGTTTTGATCAAATCATGGACGACACTGCTGATCCATTTTAGCAATTCTTACAACAATATATAATAATCTTTTAAGTATATAAAGTAAAAATTTTGTCCGGAAAAATCTCGCCCTTTAAATTGAAATATTGCAGAGGTCAAAGTAATTAACCAATCGTTATTAGATTTCAACTGTACTTTACATCTTTTACAATAACTTGGAGGCAGGATATACATAAAATCTTCTAACACCATCGAACTTTCTTGTCATGTGAGAATTCCTTTCGTTGCTGCGTCGCTGAGCTAGATAGAAGCATTCATACTCTCCTAGATGTCTTTTGATGTATATACTACCTACCTGAATAACAAATCTATAAAAATTTGCTGCTAAGCATTAACAACCAGCTTAACATCATAATTATTGAGAAATGATTGCGACGTCATAGATACCGACAGACTATGAAGCAATAAAAATACTTTCATTAAATGTTTTCTGACTTAGTTCAATTATGTTTACACGTATGTATATTCGTATGGATGTATGTCTGAGCTACGCATTCATAAACATGTTGTGCGAAAGTGCTTCAAAACAATTTCAATGAGACTTAAGTACACATATATTAATGTACAATAGACCGGGTCGGTCCCCATACAAAATTTTTTTTTCTCCAAAGTCGAAGGCAAATATTAAAGACCACATCGAGACAACTTCAAAAAAAAAGACAACTTCCTCCCCCACCCCCCGGAAAAACAGCCAAAATCGTTTTTTTATCACTGCTTTTCTGTTTGTGGCTCAATCGTAACATACAAGACATCGGTGTATAGGTCTCGACGAGTACTACATTTGACCTATAGATGTCGCTGATATACGACATCATCTTGTAATGATGGCCTCATTTAGAGCAATTTCTACCCCTAAAATTTAAAAATATTTTTTCCTAGGATTAAAGCCCTTTAAAAACCAAGAACATTTAGCTTTAGAAGTATACAGTTATATTCAAAAACATAAAAGTTACGTATGATAAGATGTTACAGCATTAACAAAAACATTTTTTTATGTTGTTTGCATTATTATCGCAAATTATTGCATACTTTATAGCGCTGGCGGAAAATTTTTTTTATAGAAATGATTCCATACTTTGTAGCTTAAATTGTTGCATAAGTCTTAACAACATCGAAAAAAAATGTAAATATTTTCTTGAGATAATTCATTTTTAATATAGTTACCGGCAAAATATAATTTTTATTACAAATAAAATCCCAAAAAGAGCAAAGATATGTATGTAATTACAGCAAATATTGGCGCGACTCAAATTCCGTTCACGACTTTCTAATTTTGCAAAAATTTTTCATTTTGATTAGTCATTCCAAGCGCCGATTCACTTACATTTCGCACTAATGTTCAGTGTTGCAAGTTGCATGGGAAGAATACAAGTGCAAAGTTATGTCTATATTTTATTATTAATACTTCCATTGTTGAGCAGGTATCTTTATAATTTCGTTTCTTGAATATTGATGACCCTGAATATCTTCATCTGCAGTGGATTGAAAACACTGTTTGCGCTAAAAAGTATGCAATAAGTTGTATTTAATTTTTTTCGATTTCGCTAAGAAGTATGCAGTAATTTTCTGTAATAATGCAAGCGATAGGAAAAAATATTAGTGTTGATGCTGAAAATACATATTTTCATACGTAACTTTTTTGTTTTTGAATAAAACTGTATACTTCCAAAGCAAAGTGTTCTTGGTTTTTAAAGGGCTTTAGTCCTAGGAAAAAAAATTTTTTAAATTTTAGGGGTAGAAATTGCTCTTAATGAGGCCATCATTACAAAATGATGTTTTATGTCAGCGACATCTATAGGACAAATGTAGCTCTCGTCGAGACCTATACACCGATGTCTGGCATGTTACGATTGAGCCACAAACAAAAAAGCAGTGACAAAAAAACGATTTTGGCTGTTTTTGCGGGGGGTGGGGGAGGAAAAAAATTTTTTTTTTTAAGTTGTCTCGAGGTGATCTTTAATATTTGCCCTCGACTTTGGAAATTTTTTTTGGTGACCCGGTCTAATGTACATATGTGTGTGTGTTTATTGGCACATCTACACATACCATGACGTTGATAGTATTCGATTATGGAGTTTTCTGTTGCTGTTGTTTGTTGTTGTTTTATCATCTTAACATATTTCCGTTTTTCCTTATTCACTAACCACATACATACATGAATGAATATTTTTCCGTTGGCATCATCTTTAATGAACATTTTTGTGGGGTTAAAGTTGACTTCAAGTAAGAGTGGGGAGGGTAGAATTGCGTGCAAGTTGCAAAGAAAAATTAAAACTCTTCCCCGTCATGGCAACAAGTTTTATGTACTGCTGCTGCAATACTTTTTTTTGGTTTGTGAGAAAATACCTTAATAACTTGCTTCATTCTTTTTTTCCAAACTCTCTATTTGGGTTAAATATTTGCGTATTTTCTTTCGTTATGTTAAAATATGAAAATGTTTGTGCAATTTATGTTCAATTGAAGGATTTTGTCAGAAATATGTTTGGCATATGATAAATGCATTTTTGTCTATGTTTGTAAGTATGTCTGTATGTATGTATGTATCTATGTAATAAATTGTTTTCTATGAAAATAGACAAATGAGTGGATTTATTTTGCTCTCTTGATAATGTGATTGCTAAAAATAGTTATATTTCCTCAAGTAGAAATTATAAGATTAAAATAAAATACTTTCATACAGTTATATATGAATAACAAACTACTTAAGTTTAATCATACATCATATTATACTATGTTCTTAAGAACTCGTTATGACACATTTGTATGATACCTTAGCTATTAAGTTGTACTATGTGGTACTATGACTACTAAATGGAAATGTTTAGTTATTTTCGCTTGTCACATTAATAAGTCACAGTGTATTAATTGTACTTTAAGTGGCCGTGAAGGATTTCTGTTACATCTATGTTATATTTCATCATCATCATTAACTATGACATAGCACATATCAGTTTCAGTATTTCTAGTAAAATAGTGAATATTTCCACACTACATCATACGCGCACTTATGCTTAGTCATTCCAGTTATTTTTATGATTGATGGAATTCAATTATTTCAGAAGAGTTTTATGATGTAGCAGCACCTTTGGTGCTTATTGTTTAATTGCTCATGAATGTTTTTTCTTGGTTTGTTATTAAATTAGGTTGGATTTTTTGGTGATATTTATCTTAGGCACCATAGGCGGGGTAAAGTCTACTATATTAAACTATGACATGTTTACACAATAGTAAAAATTGTATGTCCTTTAAATGTTAATGTATTTTTTTATGTCATTAAGGCGATGTATCTTTTAGAATCAAAACAGCAACTAAAATTTGTGCCTACACTTCACTATGTTGTCTATATATCGTATTAAAAATGTACGATTAAATCCGAAATGATCGCAATTTAAAGGATTTTAGCTACTTCGTTAAATAGGTAACAGCAGTTATTGAAGCTCAACACATCGGCTATCTTAGTGGCTTTGGTAGTCCTAAGAAACTAGGAACGGGCGCGATGGCCAAATAAGCCTTTCTTTTTAAGTAAAAAATAGTTAAGTAAACACGAAGAAAAGTAAAAACAGGAACGCACCCATAATTAAAGGATATCCACCTTCAATGTTCAAACTCTCTACAGAAATGGTGTCTGTTTCCAACTGGCAGATATCTTCGAAAAATACAAGGCTGACATCACCGCCATACAGGAACTGCGATGGAACGGACGGGGATGCAAACGTCGCAAGAACTGTGACATCTTTTATAACTGCTATGCAGAAAGACACGAATTTGGATGTGGATTCATAGTCGACAGGGGACTTCGACATCTAATCTCGAGCTTTAATCATGTAAGTGACCAAATAGCCACTATTTGCCTCGAGGCGAAAATTTTTTACATTAGACTGATTTATGTACACGCACCGACGGAAGATAAATATGAGGACATTAGAGATGCATTCTATGAGCGCCTAGAGGAAATATATGACAGCTGACCTGCACATGCACCAAGATGCTCATGGTTTAGCAGTCGGGAAATTCAGTTTGCCCAACAACACCTCCGATAACGGAATCAGACTAGTTAGATTCTCGTCGGCAAGAAACATGATAGTGAGTGAAACGAGATTCCCGCATAAAAATATCCACAAGGCAGCCTGCATATCCCCTGATTAAAATACAAGAAACCAGATTGATCACTTTATAAATTATGGAAGGCATGTTTTAAGCGTTATGGACGTTTGTGTGATGCGCGGTGCAAGTATTTACTTGGATAACCACCTAGTTGCAGCCAAGGCTCACATACGATTAAGTAGTGCTAAAAGCGCTAGTAACCAAACGCAAAGGAAGCTAGACATCACAAACCTGCATAGCACCGAGATAGCCAATGCCTACTCCAACCAACTCTCTCAATTACTTCAAACCAACCTTCCAAATTCTGATGTTCCCTACACCCAGTGGCGGCATAATGTGAATTCTATGACCACTGCTGCCACGACTGGGTACTGGTTTATGACAAACCACGCTCAGACACGCCACGGAACGATGAGGAATGTCGCAAAATGTCTAAAGAAAAAAATGCTGCATACAGGGCAAAATTGCAGCCAATCGCAACGTGTGCAGTGACGTTACAATGAGAAGAGGAGATGACACGCCTCTTAAGGCGGGAAAAGCGTCTATAGAAGAAAAAAGAAAGCCAGTCTATCGAAAATTACAGGGATAGGGGTGAAGTCCTTAGGTTCTACCAAAAGATTAAAAACAAAGGTCTTGGACAATGGATCCCACCTGTAAGGACGTAGACGGAAATCTGGTCACTGATATTCAGAATGTGCAGCAAATATGGAGGGAATACTTTTGATCTCTGCTTATTCCCGAAAGCAGCATAAGTGACGAGATCACGCCAATCATCGACGATGAAGTTGACTGTGCACCACCGAGACGAACCGAGATCAGCACGGCCTAACGACAACAAATCTGCGGGCGACGATGGACTGCCGACAGCAACGTGTATGCACCAGCTCATAAACACGATTTGGCTCAAGAATGCATGACCGATGATTGGATTCTGAGTGTTTAATGTCCTGTGTTTAAGAAAGGCGATCCAAGTGTGTGTACCAAATATCACTGGATCAGACAGTCATGTCTAGTGTTTTATGTGTAAGACTAAAGTCCATTTTAGCGAACCTGATTAGACCTTATTGGTGTGGCTTTCGACCTGGTAAACCCACGACTGATCAGATATTCACAATGTGACAAATCCTGGGACCGGCCGTGCATAGTGGTTAGAAGACGCGACTACCATGCGGGAGATCGCAGGTTCAAACCTGGCTCCAGTTATCTTAAAAGAAAAAAAAAAACTTTTCTTTCATTGTCGGATCCCCTCGAATGTTGTTGACAGCAACTTCGCAGTATTAAGCGTCGATTCAATCGTCGTGTCTAGTAAGAGCTTCTCAAACAGTTACGTTCGCATTTGTCGATAAACAAGTAGGTGCCGTTAGTTGTGAATCTAAAAATAGAAAGCGTGTTAATTCACAACAACGCGAGAAGCTATCCCATACCTCATTCATGGGGTGCAAAGGGAAATTAAGACAAATCCAGGAGAAGATTCTAGAAATGCAGATCGACACCTATCATCTGTTCATCGACTATAAAGTTGCAGCTCGTTACGACAGAAACTATTTTATGCTATGACTGAGTTTGGTATTGCCGCGAAGCTGATACGACTTCGCGGGATGACACAGACTGACAAGAAAATATAGGCACAAATGAAAATAGGCACAAATCTAACAGAGTCATTTTCTGCCCAACGAGGCTTCAAACAAGGCGATGATCTGTCATGCGATCTCTTTAACATCATAATGGAGATGATCGTGCGGAAGGCAGCAGTAAATACGACTGGCACCATTTTGAACTAAAGTCACATGCTGCTCGCGTATGCCGACGATATATATATATCATAGGCCCTGGAATGTGGTATGTTACTGCGGTTTTTTCAAGTATTGAGAAGCAGTCGGCAGAAGTGGGTCTGGTGATTAATGAGGACAAAACTAAATTATTTGTTCCAACGAAGAAAGAATATACTTGTTTGGGATGCTGCGTGGACGTTGATAACTATATATAATGATTAGATGACTTTGTCTACCTCGGCTCCGCCATAAACAAAAAACATAATGTCAGTCAAGAGACGAGTACTGATCGCACACCGCTGCTACTATGCGCTGAGCATGCGATTTAATGATAAAGCCTTTTCTCGACGAACGAAGTTCCCACTCTACCAGACACTGATCCTACCTGCCTTGCTCTACAGCGCAGACTCCTGGGTAATGACGCAGACGGATCAATATATTTTGGAAGTTTGGAGGAATACTTCGCAAAATATTTGGACCTATCATCGTTGACGGAGAGTACCGTTATCCAATGAATCATGAGCTGTACAACGACATCGACGTAGTCAAGCGCATTCAAATAGACCGAATAGACAAAAATACATCAGGACGAAAGTCTTCGGCAGTAAATTCGATGGGCGGCGAAGGAGGGGGCGACCAATACTGCGATGGGTGGACCAGGTGAAAGAGCTGTTAACTAAGCTTGGTGTGAGGAACTATCTACGGAGCCCAAAAGACCGAAGCGCTCGGAATACTGTTCTACGTGCAGCTACTGATGGATACATTTTTGTTGTTGCTGATTGTTGGCAGATTTTGTCCTACTCTCAAAGTTAATCATAAAGATGTTTCGTACTGTAGTAAGAATTTAATATAAGACGTTCCATTGTTAAGAGTGCTTGGTGCTGCACTATTTTTTTAATAAAGGGTGGTTATATTGTAAGGGCCGATGTGAATGTGAATTCCATTTGACATTTCTCAATTTCAGACTAACTAAATTTGAACCATGGAAAGATACAGAATCGAGCAACGCGTTATAGTTATTCAGGCTTATTACGAAAATGGGCGTTCAAGAGCTTAAAACGTGACAAATTCCCCTACGATACTTACAAACTCTAAATGGATATTAAATTTATATGACATGTAACTTGACAAAACGGGGCTAATTTCCCAAATTAATGAGCTGAAAAATTTTGTGCTGTGTATGTATTTGCATCTTAAAAAAACTTAATTTCCCTTTGCACCCCATGAATGAGGTATGGGATAGCTTCTCGCGTTGTTGTGAATTAACACGCTTTCTATTTTTAGATTCACAACTAACGGCACCTACTTATTTATAGACGAATGCGAACGTCACTGTTTTGAGAAGCTCTTACTAGACACGACGATTGAATCGACGCTTAATACTGCGAAGTTGCTGTCAAACAACATTCGAGGGGAGCCGACAATGAAAGAAAATTTTATTTATTTTTTTCTTTTAAGATGACTGGAGCCAGGTTTGAACCTGCGATCTCCCGCATGGTAGTCGCGTGTTCTAACCACTATGCCACGGCCGGTCCCTGTATTTGCATCTATTGTGTGTTATTATAACAATTTTATACAAAATTTTACAGAGCTGAGGTAATAGATTATGTGAAACTGGAAAAGCGTGATGCAGCAAGGAGACCTAAATATCTTTACTGAAAATGTATTTCAGGTTTTTAAACATGATAGTTTTGGTAGAACCTCAAGTGTTGTATATACAATGCTTTTTGAAATTTTATCACATTAAATAACGTTAATACGAGCATTATTCCCTCTGCTTGTTGTTATTTCAATAACAACTTGTCTTACAACAAATGCAGCTTATGAACATTAGTCAAATGCCCACGTATACCCACAATTCCTACAGATGTCAGCATTTTTGCAGTCTAAAAAATTTTACAAATTAATTTTTACGAGTACTTACAAACAGAAAAGAAAACCTTATAAACAAATAAGTTTGATGTTTTGACATTTTGTAGCACTAAAAATGAACAGAAATGAAAAACATGTCCAAACAAATGGGCAACGGCGTCACTCTTATTTCACTATTCGCCAAATCAAAATTCGTTATGCTTTGCTGTAACAAAATTTAAATTAAAAACTTTGTTTTTCTCCACGATTTTCGGTGTGTTATTCGTCGTGCTCCCGCACCAGTCACGGCCACATGGTTCAACTGTCAACGAATTACAATGACTGTGGCGTTTTTGTGCGTCTCCTTGCCAAAAATGCGGGCAGAGTAAGAAATACAGCATAAAGCGCAAATAATTTTATTTCTCCCGATTTTATATTTTTTCTTGTTGTACGCTTTTTTTGTTTTAATATATTTTTTTGTTCCGGTCTGTTATTCGTCCCCCTCATAATTTGATGTATCCATTGGTGCTAGTGCTCGGTAGTGGAAAGTCAGTTGTGTGTGATTTATTTATTTGGCAGCTTGTGAATGGTGGTTTGCTTGGCTGGGTCACTTTGGAAAAACTTGAATTTGAAGACAAAACAAATAAAAGAAATGAGAATGCAAACGAAAAGTACTTATTTCAGTGAAAAATAATAAAAAGTGTAATTTGCGTAATGTCGTTGTCTAGCAGGGCTGTTTTTTTATTTTTTTCTATTTTTTGAAGCATCAGTGGCTTTTGTAAACTTTTTGACATAGCAAAACATCAGTAGCTACTGGCAAGAGAATGGAGTGTCCTGACTTTGTAAAATGAGGCAATGGTTTTTTTTATTAATCATCTGTTTTGTTTTTGTGTTTTATTTAACAAAAAAAAACTGACAAAAGCAACAAAATGTCACATAGTACAACAAATCGAAAATGGAAAAGTTCAGTTAACTTTTTACGCATTATTGAATTTAGCGCAGAATATAATCCAGAATATAGCGCAAATGAGGCTTCTGTGGAGGGTACTCGTGACATTAGTTAACAATAATCAAAATACACTAGTTTACAGCGTTTGGAGAAAATTTATAAAAACAACAAAGCTGCTGGAGCCGATGGTCCCCCTGCTGAATTGTTTAAGGCTGGCGGGGAGGAGCTGATTAGGAGCATGCATCAGCTCATGGAGAACATCTGACAAGAGGAGAGCATGCCCGGGGATTGGAGTCTCAGTCTGTTATGTCCCATATACAAGAAAGGAGATCGTAGTGAATGTAAGAACTATCGTGGAATAAGCCTATTACCAATTGCGTACAAGGTCCTTTCAAGCATATTGTGTGAACGTCTACAGCCAATTGTAGAAAAACTAATTGGACCACATCAGTGCGGCTTTAGATCTGGCAAATCTACGACGGATCAAATATTCACCTTACGACAGATCCTGGAAAAAACCCATGAAAAGCAGATCGACACCTACCACCTCTTTGTCGACTATAAAGCTGCCTTCGACTCTCCAATAAGGAATAGGCTTTATGAGACCATGTCTGAGTTTGGTATTCCTGCAAAGCTGATTCGACTTTGCAAATGTACCTTAGACTACACCAAATCCTCTGTTAAGATTGGTAAGGATCAGCCTGAACCATTTAACACGGAAAGAGGTCTCAGGCAGGGCGATAGCCTGTCCTGTACACTATTTAATATAGTTATGGAGAAGGTGATGAGAAAGGCTGGTGTCAACATGTCTGGCACCATATTCCACAAGAGCCACATGCCACTAGCCTATGCCGATAATATAGACATCATTGGTCGAAATCTGCGGGATGTTACTGCAGTTTTCTCATCACTAGAAAAGGAGTCAGCAAAAATGGGTTTAGCGGTCAACGAGGACAAAACAAAAATAATGATTTCGACGAACAAAGAGTCCTCTCGTTGGGGACGCACCGTGAACGTTGACAATTATTGTTTTGAGGTAGTCGACGAGTTTACCTACTTCGGATCTTCCGTCAACAAGAAAAATAATGTCAGCCAAGAAATTAAACGGAGAATAGTGCTAGCCAATAGATGTTTCTACGGACTTCGGCAGCACTTTAGTAACACCACCTTATCTCGGAATACTAAGAAACAGCTTTACCAGGTGCTAATCTTACCCGTTCTTGTGTATGCTGCCGAATCATGGGTGCTTACGACAACGGACATACAAAACCTGGGAAAACCTCGAGAGAAAAGTACTCCGAAAAATTTATGGACCTATCTGTGTCGACGGCGAGTTTCGCCATCGGATGAACCATGAGCTGTATGAGCTTTACCACGACATCGACGTAGCTAAAAGAGTCAGAATACAACGACTTCGATGGCTGGGTCATGTTGCCAGAATGGATGTAAATGCTCCAGCGAGAAAGGTGTTTGAAGGCGAACCTGAAGGACGGCGCAGAGCAGGGAGACCCAAACTCCGTTGGAAGGACCAAGTGGTAGGCGACGTGCCACCATCTGGTAGGACTAACTGGAAAACACACGCACAAGACCGAAGCGTGTGGAATTCTTTAATACTTCAGGCCTCAAACTTATGAACCATGTTCGTAAGGTGTAATGGGCCACTTAAGTAAGTAAGTAGTTGATAAATAAAATTTTTTTTTTAAGATTTCATTTAATAAATTTAGACAACTTTTTTTTTACATGGATGTGGTACTAGAAATTATATATTTAAGCCTTACCTACAATTCTGCTAAAGAATAAAATGATAAATCATCACTGGTTCTTGAGTTATAGCTGAAAAACTAAGCGAACAAACATCAATTTAGCAAAAGATATAAAAAGTCGTAACAAAATTTGGCCTGAGAACAACAAACCCTTTGAGAATTTTATTACACTAGTTTAGTACTAGTCCAGCATCCTCATCCTAAATTGGAATTTTACACCCCCCAAAACAATGACCCCGAATATGTTCCAAAGTGTAATGTGACTCGTTTCGAATTCTTGCACTTAGAGAGGTTACCTTTCTTTGGTACCAGAGTTTTAATTTTTTCCATGGTTTCAGATGGCGGTGTTTCGCTATCCTAGAAGTCAGCCTGATACTGACAACATACTTTGGACGTATATGGTTAGGATAAGGGGCCTTGCTAGACTTGAGGTATGAAATCGAGAATGACATTCGGGTATGTTCTGCCAAATTGATTGTCCTCCTGGCGTTAAAGGCACGCGGGTCAATTTGTATCTTATTCTATGATGGATTCTAAGAAAATTTGTACAAGAAACCATTTGTCTAAAATCAAAATCGGGCCCCCGGATTTTAACGAGAAAATTTAAAGATTTTAAACTTTCATATGAAATAGGGTTAGTATAGTAAACGAGTTTTTAATATCGATACGGTTCACCCCATACGGTTCAACCCAAAAGTTGTTCAAAGTTGATGGTGAAAAATCCGAATAAAGCCCTGTAACTGCCCCGGAGTCGCTCCGAGAGCGTTAAAATTTAAGACCCCAAATATACCCCATCCCCCATCTTCACCACCTAAGGAGGCTCCAATACAAAAATCAAATTTTTATATAATTTGCTCCCACCACTCTAACGGCCCTAAAGATGCCTCTAGAGAAGTCAAATGTATGATCGGCCCCCATAAGTTTCTTTGAACATATCTACACTCCATCTTCAACCCATCTTCAACAATTTTTACAATTTTTTTATGAAATCAGCTTTCTAGAGGGGTAAAAAGTATGATTTTTCCCTCCCAACATATTCCCCAATCATTATCACCTACCCCCATCTTCAACCCCTAAGGGCGCTTCCATGCACAAAATGCACTAAAACGACCAAAACAAAAAAATTTCTCCCAAAATAATATTTCGTTAAAAAGTTTTCTTTTTTATTGAGCATAAGTAAGAATTTTTGAATACTTTGGAACGATTTTGTATAGGGTGTGAGGGTCGGTCATACATTTACCACTTTGGAAGGTATGATGGGAGCGTCAGGAGCCGATTTAACAGAAAAAAAAAACACTCTGTGACAAAATGGAAAAAAATAAGGGGACCTTGGGAATTGATCTGGTGCATGTTATAGGTGTGGTCGAGTACAACATGACCTTGCAACCGGAAGTTTCAGAACACCTTCAAAATCTTGACTTGCGGTTTAAAAACCGGTTTTTCGGATCTTTCCTTACTTATGAGTTTATAACTCAGTCAATTTTTAACCGAGTTTTGATTTTGGAAAGAAGAATCTTAGACCTTTCCAACAACATATAGATCTATATATAGTTAACTTGTCGCACCTGTCGGTTTTTCGGCTCGAAATCGCAAATTTTCGAATTACGCAAAATAACCTGAGTTATAAGTTCATAAGTAAAGAAGAAAGATCCGAAATATCAGTTTTTGAACCGTAAGTCACTCAAGATATTTAGTGGGTTAGAAAACTTTGGTATACAGGGTCATGTTGCATTCGATCACATCTACAACATGCACTAGGTCACTCTACAATTTCCAAAAGACTGTCACATAGCGCAATTATACAATTTAAAAAAAATATAAGGGGACCACCTTAAGGTTTGAAGATAGATAGAGAAAATGTTTTGAGAAACTGTTGTGGTTGCAAAAATATTGGGTGTAGGCCATTTATTTCACTCCCAAAAGCCCCTAAAGCTTTTGCAGTTCTTGTTTTTACACAGTTCAAAACATTCTTTTGGAATTTTTTTTAATTTTATAAACAATCTTCTTCATATTCAAAATACTCTTCCCTTTTATGCTACTTCAATCTAAATGTGCGTTGCGGACACACGCATTGTTCTGTGGATAACACAGGGCGACAAAAAAAACAATACTTGGGAAATTATACTAACTTTCTAGTAGGTTCTGCTGAGCACTACAAGAATCTGTTTTTCAAATTTCACAAAACACCCAAAATCTTAAGTTACGGGTAAAAAATCGGTGTTTCCCAAAATCTTAAGTTACGGGTAAAAAATCGGTGTTTCGTACTTTTACGTACTAATAAGCCAATTACGCGGATAAATATGAACCGATTTAAAGTTTCTCAGCGGATTTGGAAGGAAGAGGCTTTTCAACGATATAAATATCTAGTTTTTTTTAAAATTCAACAAATTCATTAAATGACAACAAAAACAAAAAGTTTTAAATATAGCAATTTTTACAATGAAATCGTCCGTCCTTCAGCTGGAAATACCCATATAGACTATGAAAATGTTATTGCAATCGTTTTATTAATATGACCAATATATCGAGTTTTTTCACAAGGGGCTTAACACCGCCATTTTCCATGCGAGACGTTATCCTCAATGTACATGTAACATATGTAGCGAAACTGATCTACATACTTTTAATGGTTCGTTAGAAGTAAACGATTAAAATTTCGGTTTGTGTGGGCGATGCCACCGCTAATTGTCTAGTATATTTTCATGTAGCATATGATAGAGGTACTACGGTTCTTACTTTAGGCATTTGGGCTGGAGAGTAATCAGTCAGTCACACAGTCCTTTTACATATAAATATATGTAATATTGTGTGAAAGCTACTAAAAGGGACATGACTATTTCAAATCCAGGGGCGTGGCATCGCCCTCTTTCTACAAACAAAAAGTATTTTTCTTGTACGGCCAACTTATGCATCAAATTTCGCATTTGTACATTTCTTCTTCTTAATTTCCCTTTACACCCCATGAATGAGGTATGGGATAGTTTCTCGCGTTGTTGTGAATTAACGCGCATTCTATTTTTAGATTCACAACTAACGGCACCTACTTGATTATCGACGAATGCGAACGTCACTGTTTGAGAAGCTCTTACTAGACATGCCGATTGACTCGACACTAATACTGCGAAGTTGCTGTCGACAACATTCGAGGGGAGCCGACAATAAAAGAAAAAGATGACTGGAGCCAGGAGTTGAACCTATGATCTCCCGCATGGTAGTCGCGTGTTCTAACCATAATGCCACGGTCGGCATGAAAATAAAAAGTTCGTTGTAGCGCCAAGAGCTATCTGTGTATAGAATTGCTTAAAAAACTGCTCTAGCGCTTGAACACCTTTTCCACGCCCCTTGCACCCGCGTATAGAAATAAAATATTTTGTCTGTATATTCTTGTCTATATTGCCGAGTAAATATGGGTATCAAATTTTATCAACTCCGGCCACTATTCGAAATTAAATGTTCGCCTTAATACGAATAAACATAGAATCGTTGTTTCAAATAGGGTTTAAAAAAAAAATTCGAAAAGGCAAAAAACATTTCGTCTACATTTTTATATCTGTTGTGGTACGTATTATCTGCATATCAAATTGTATCGCTCTAACCCTACAAACTATTTAAAATGGTATCAATGTTGGGCTAGGCCTTAAATGCAGTTTGACCACGCCCACTCCACCACCCTTATCGAAAAGTTTTACCGAGTAATATCCATATATCAAGTTTAGTCTCTATAGGAATAAAATAGAGTTTTGCCACGCCCCATCGCACAGTGGTTGCCGTTTCATACAAAGAGCGGCCAAAAATAGAAGGAGTTTTCATAGGTGAATAATATTTGGCACATCTCACAGTCTCTTTTAATGACACCAATTTTTAAAATTTGCTTAAAATCTGTGAAAGGATTCAAGGACCTATCATAGATCCTAAAAATTTTAATTTCATAGTAGGCACACTAAAGTCGTCACATCCATTGATTTCATCAATCTAAGACTAAATCTAAAAGTTGATCAATGTCGGACAAAGGATTCAAGGACCTCTCTTAGATCCTGAAAATTTAAATTTCATTGTTGGCATACCAAAGTCGGTACATCCATTGACTAAATCTAAAATTTGTTCAAAGTCGGACAAAGGATTCAAGGACCTCTCTTAGATCCTGAAAATTTAAATTTCATAGTAGGCATACCAAAATCGTTATATCCATTAATTTCAACAATCAATGACTAAATCTACAGTTTGGTCAATGTCGGACAAAGGACTCAAGGACCTCTCCTAGAGTACACAATCAAAAAAATGACACCGAAGACGGTGAGGCCGCTTTGTTCTGTCGAAGATAACTCAACAATCCGCAAATTTCCGCAGCTGAAATTTACATCATATAATCTGTAAATACTGCTAAACATTTTACAACAAATTTGGTTGTTGACTTCGATTGACTTCGCAACTAAAACTCTAAGTGAAATATAAGTCTACACACGAGTTAGTACTAAAATAGGCACATATAATAAATTAATTTAATAAAATAGACACAGCATGCTAAGAAGTTTTTAATTCTTTTAAATAATAGTTAATACCTTTCTTTAAAATATTTAATACTTCCATTGTTTAAGCAATGTTTTTTAAAGAGGTTTTTACGTTTTATTTTGGATCTTCACTTGCCTTTGGCAGCTATTCTTAAAGATGACAGGATGAATAAAGCAAACACAAAAGTAATTTGAAAGAGCAATATCTATTGTGAGATAGTGTTGCCATTGTATTTCCCACAATTTTGACTTAATTTTTTTATTTTCGGCCAATGTGCATCGCCGACTGGTCGAAAATAAAAATTTCGTCTACAAATTGGAACTTGAAGTGTCGAGTACTCTCAGTGTATTAAATTTTATTACTCTAACTCTAAAAAATGTTTTGTAACGCCTACTCCGCCCATTTAATCAAATATTTAAAAATATAGAACCTATTAAATTTTGTATATAGAACATTATAGAGCTAGATCTGTAAAGAATTAAATTTTAAGAGCGTTTTATAGGAATTTTAGATATATTAAAAAAAGTGGGCGTAGTAACGGGCATGGCGAAATTTTTTTTATATAAAAACCATTTTCGGCCTGTTACGAACATTGTGACAAAAAAATTAGTCGTATCGGTCCATACGTTCTCAAGTGATGGCCTTACCAACGAACAACAATTCATCTATATATATAATAATGTTGGCAAAAATGTATAGTAATTCATCAATTGAGAACGGCTGAGCCGATTTTGCTCAAACTTTTTTTAAGCTGTTCGTTATTGCCAGGACCAGGTTTATGTGAAAGAAAATTTTGGAAAAATCTTCCGGAAAAGTCGGAAAATTGGAAAAATCGAAAATTGCCTTTTGTATGGAATTTTGTGTGCAATTGTTACAGAATGGCTTTTCGAATAGAAAAATGTAAAATTTTTGTTGAAAAATGCGGAAAATTCCGGAAAAATTCAAAAAGTTTAAATTTGTTGTTCGACGAAATTTTGCATATTATCGTATGATTTGATAATTTTGGACGATGTAACAGTGAACAATTTTGGATAATTATTCCGAAATGATTTTCCAAATGGAAACATAGAAATATTCTCGGTGGAAAACTCGAAAATTCGGGAAAAACTCGAAAATTTTAGATTTTTTCAGAAACATTTTGCACATTTTGCATTGAGTTTTTGTATAAATTTCTGTGTGCAATTGCTCCGTATTGGCTTTTCGGTTGAAAAAAATAGAAAATTTTGGTTGGAAAATTATGGAAAAATTCCAAAAATTTTAATTTTTTTTCGACGAAATTTTACATTTTATTGTGTTTTGATAATTTTGAATGATGTAAATGTGAAAATTTTGGATAATCATTCCGAAATGACTTTGCGAATGAAAAAATACAAAAATTCTTGGTGGAAAATTCGTAAAATTCTGAAAAAAATCTAAAATGTTGGATTTTTTCAACGAAATTTTTCATTGTATCGCTTGATTTGATGATTTTAGGCGGAGTAAAGGTGGAAAATTCGTTGTGCTGCTTGGAAAAATTATGTTTATTGTGAAATCTATAGGTATAAAAACGGTGTAAACAGTGTGTAGTAATTCATCAAGAGAGAACGGCTGGTCCATTTTGCTCAATTTTTATTCAATTGTTCGTAATTGGTATGAGGGTTTTATGCAATATAATTTTGGGAAAATCCTTCGAAAAGTCGGGAAATTGGAAAAATCGAAAATTGGTTTTTTGTATGGAATTTTGTGTGCAGTTGTTACGGAATGGCTTTTCGAATGGAAAAATAGAAAATTCTTAGGGAAAAACTCGGAAAATTCCGGAAAAGTCAAAAAAATTTGTTTTTTTTATTGACAAAATTTTGCAATTTTCGCATGATTTGATGGTTTTGAACGATGTCTAGGTGGAAAATTTCGGTTAAATGTTGATTGGTAACGAGAAAAATATTATTTAAATAAAAAATCCGTCGAACCCGATGGGATGTGCGGCAATCTGCTGCTGACATTGGGAATGCCAGCGTTAAATCGTTCGATGCAAGATGCATTCGATCGCGAGTTTTAACGGGAGTAAGACTAACATATAATCTAGATGAGCTGACCGGAAGAGTTCGAACAAATGTGCCGCTGTTAAATACCGAGTACAAGAACGTGTACGATTCACGTTGAAACTGGAGGCATTTACTTTGTCGATGCTCCGAGTGGGACAGCCAAGACATTTTTTGTTGATTCCGGCAACAATTTGGTCAAGATCTCAAATAACGTTAGCCGCTGCATCCTCTGGCATAGCTGCCATATTGTTCGAAGACATTCGAACTGCACATTCCGCTTTAAAACTTTCGATAAACATTATCACGGTTGAAAAGCCAAAGTACACAATGACCAAGAATTTCGCAACGCCGAAGTAGATGCGGGAATGCCAAATCAACATTTCGAATGAATGCGCGATAACGACTAAACGAGATTTGGAAGTAGTTGACCGAACGATTAAAGATTTACTAGGGGATTTAAAACGATTTGGTGGGGCTAAGATTTTGCTCAAAATCTCTAAAGCTGCTGATTTACTAAAACCATGCTAGAAAACGTCGTCAATGTCAAGAAGTTGTAATCGAACAAAAAATTATGGGCTCATTTTAGAACATCCCATCTTCTGCTGAATTCCCAAAACAACTGCTAGCGCTTGGCAATGGTTAAATTCGGGTTGAGGTTTCGACTGAATTGATATCGTTCCCTGCAAATTTTTGCCAGTTCACATCGTTGGAAAAGTAACACATGACATTGCACAAAATTATAAAAATCTCGATTGAATTAATTTAAGGGCAGTATATTACTAGCAGAGAAGAATAAAGACATCAATAGCTAGAACTGCATTCGTACAAATCTGTTTACAGCGTGACCGTAGAGGATGAAGCGACCAACAATTCGACCGAATTTTCCACTCGCTTAATATGCCGCATAGTTTACATATAAGGTGGGATCGATTAAAATCATATTGCGGAATCTGAATAAACCGAAATTGTGCAACGGTACGCGGTTGTCCGTCAAGAATCTGATAAAAATGTGATTTCAGACGATCATAAATAACAAATTCAAAGAAGAGGAAGTCCTTATCTTACGAATTAGATAATTCCAACTGATCATCTATTCCAATTCCCCGACGACAATCAATAAATCGCAAGGCCAATCGTTGAAGGTATGTGAGATTAATATCGAATTCCCCTGTTTTACGTGCGGTCAGCTGAACGTTGCCGTTTCGAGTTTTAAAGAACCGCCTTCGTTGTTGGTTATTCGGCGGAAAACTAATCGTAAAACTTTGTTTATCATACCACTCTCTACTGAGTTTATCTAAAGGCATTAGTTAAGGCGCTAGTTTTTATATATAAGATTGTAAGGAAGCTACTAAAAGGGGCATGGCTATTTCAAATCCAGATCAGGCCTAAGAAAATATTCCCAATTGTAAGCGTTTATGTGAATCAGTAAATATCAATCGTTAAGCTGTCAAAGTGAATAGACGTGTTTATTGTCGCTCTGCGTATAAAAAAAAAAATCCTAAAGAATTTGTAAAGCCCACAAAAAGTGTTAAAAACGGGTCAAATTATAGCATGAAAATAACATAAACAACACCGATATACTGCTGTAAAGACATTAAGTCCTTCCGTTTTTATATAAACAAACAAACTTTCCAAAAACATTCTTTTTTGTTAAAATCTTTTTTTTTACCCTGCAAACATAAACACTATCACATATACAAAAATTCTCAACTGTGTGAGCAAGAGTAGCTTGAGAATAGAGAATTCGCTCAACAATAACAAATCAAAACAACGAAAACGAAAACATCACAAAAAAAAGAACAACTTCCCGCCGATCTACACAAACTAAAAAGCATAGACAATCAATTGTATAACTCACTATGGACTCTCTTTTGTCAACAGCAACAACAACAAAACGTTCTGCGTTGTCATCGTTCGCAAGCTCTCCGGCAGCGAAAACACCTAGACTGTCGGATTGTGATATAAACACATCTAATACTCGATTGTGGCAAATAATCGACAAGAGAGTAGAGAAACATATAGCTTCAATCTGTCATCAAATACAGCAAAGCGAGCAGCGTATTATGGCGTCATTTAATGAGAAGATTGAAGAGATTAAAAATGATATGTGTGCTATGAATAAGAGAGTGCAAGCATTGGAAACAGTGTCGTCTGATGTTATTATGCTTAGGAAGGAAATTGATGAAATAAAGAAGGAGCTGGAGAAGCGTGAAAATTCATCGGTAGCTTGTGATCTAAGAATAAATGGGATACCCTTATTAAACAATGAAAGCCTAATAGACACTTTTACCATGCTGTGCGAAACGGTAAAAATTGAACCGCCAGAGGTAAAGTCTATATATCGTCTAAGGGTTACACGTAATGGTCGGAACAATACGGATCCAACTATTATCGTTAGACTCTCGTCTCCATACGATCGTAATGTGGTGTTGGCATCGATTGCAAAACATATTAAAGGCACTAAAGGCCCGCTGAAACTGTTTAATATTGGAATCGACTCTGATGTGCCATTTTATGTAAATGAAAATTTAACACCGAAGCGGTATGGATTCTTTTTACAAGCACTACGGCTAAAAAGAGACAAATGCTTGTATTCTGTCTACACCAGACGTGGTGTTGTTTATGTCAAACAGGATGAAACATCAGATCCCTTTCAAGTAACATCATTGGATGAATTGGGGAAATTTACGCGTTCTTATTGTGGAAATGGTTCCAACTACGAAGGCATAAATATTCAAAAAAACTAACTCTAAATTTTAACGTTTTTGTATTGACATTATTGTATTGTATTATTGTTTTTAAATCTGTTCGTAATAGTTTAATCAACTCAAAATTAAATATTTTTTCACTTAAAGGTAATTGCGCTGTAATACTATTTTTACACAATGCCAAACAATCCATATAGTTGTGATCGTGATTCCAAACACAGTTTACATACCATGATCCGTGTAATATCTAATGCTAAAGAAGGGATCAAAGTAGCACACATAAATGCTCAAAGCTTAAATAAGAAAATAGATGAATTCAGATACATATTTATAAACTCGAAAGTGGATGTTATATGTGTTTCTGAAACTTGGTTTCGACATGATATTTATGACAATGTGTATAAATTGGAAGGCTATCGACTTTTTCGTGTTGACAGAATGTGTCATGCAGGTGGTGTAGCGATTTATGTAAAATCAAACATTAAATGCCGGGTGGTAAAAAAATCCGAACCTGGTGACTGCATTGAGTTTCTCCTTGTGGAAATAGCGAATAATAATGAAAAACTACTGCTTGGAAATATATATAGACCACATCGAAATACAGATTTCCAACGACTGATAACAATGCTGGGAAATATATCCTTAAATTATGACAAAATACTAATATCTGGTGATTTTAACAGCAATATTCTAGTTGAACGCCCACTTCTTGATGCAATGCAGTCACTAGGTTTCACACCATTGAATAGTACGAATCCTACTCACTTTTCTGCCACCACTAATACTCTTTTAGACATTTTCTTTAAATCAGCCTCTACCAAAATCTTAATGTATGAACAATTGTTAGCACCAGTATTCTCAAAGCATGACTTAATATTTACTATTGTTGATTTTAATATATCTTCGGAAAGATCTAGAGAATATTATAACTTTCGAGACTTTAAAAGAATAAATTACAATGCATTGCATAGAGATTTGATAGACGTACCTTGGAATCAGATATACACAATACCATCAGCTGACGATCAATTACAATTTTTTAATAATAACATGATTAATCTATACAACAATTTTGTTCCTATGATAACTAAAAAAATTGTCCATATGAATAAACCGTGGTTCTCTGATGAAATTAAGAAATTTATAGACTTTCGTGATAAGGCCTATGCGAGATGGAAACGGTACAAAACTTCAATTTTGCATAACATTTACCGGTCTTTGAGAAAATATGTGACATCTTTAACTCGGGCTGCTAAAATTAATTTCTATGGGAAAAGACTTTCACATTCAGTAAACAATAAAAGGAAATGGAAGGAAATACGTGATGTTGTGGTAATAAGTAAAACACCCTCACATGCTATTATAACTGATATTGATGAATTGAATACAAAATTCGTCAACATATCGATACCTTATGGCAATGTTGCATTTTATAACCAATTTCAGCAGCCAACAATACAAACTGATTTCCAATTTATTGGCTTAACAGCCGTTGAAGTTATAAATTCTATTGCTCGAATAAAATCCAATGCAATTGGTTCAGATGAAATTCATCCAGTTTTTCTAAAAATTATTCTTCCAACTTTGCTGCCACATATCACTCATATTTTTAACACAATTGTTACTTCATCCGTCTTCCCATCTTGCTGGAAACATGCAAAAATACTACCAATACCAAAAACCAATAATGATTTCCGACCCATTGCAATACTGCCGTTTCTTTCAAAAGCACTGGAACATCTCCTAAGCACTCAGATAAATGCATTCCTTTCCAACAATAAACTGCTCAATAGTAGACAATCTGGTTTCCGTTCTAACCACAGTTGTTTAACTGCTCTCACGGATGTCATTGAAGATATTCGTAGCAAAATGGATAACGGTCATGTCACATTTTTGATTTTGTTAGATCACTCCAAAGCATTTGATAGCGTCGATCATGACATTTTATTATTTAAACTACGGCACCTCTTCAATTTCTCCACTACGGCTATTAAACTACTATCCTCTTACCTAAATAGCAGAACCCAATCAATCTTCCATAATGAGAACATATCTAATAGTTTGATCGTCCCCAGGGGAGTACCGCAAGGATCTATATTGGGACCCCTACTCTATACTATGTACTCCAATGATTTGCCACAAGTGATCAAAAACTGTAGTGTTCAAATGTATGCCGATGATGTACAGTTGTACATTAGCTGTCATATCACCGAAATTGATGAATGCATACGGAAAATTAATCTAGATCTAGCATCTATACTTGACTGGGCAACTTATAACGGATTGTGTATTAATCCGTCAAAGTCAAAGTGCATAATAATTCATAAAAGAAGACAACATCCCTTAGTAAATAGCACTATCAATCTTGGTGAATTTAATATTGAATTTGTAAATACTGCCAAAAATCTAGGTATTACAATAAGTAGTAATTTGAGCTGGTCCGATCATGTTAACGCAACATCGGGTAGAGTTTATGGCATGCTTAGAAACCTATGGTCAACACAATGGTTTACTCCATTACATATTCGAAAATTAGTGGCAAAAGCTTATTTGATTCCTACCCTATTATATGGTTGTGAACTGTTTTCTAATTGCAACACAGAGTCCAAAAACAAACTTCGGGTTACTTTCAATAACATCACGAGATATGTGTATGGTCTCAAGCGTTATGACAGGGTTTCTGGCCATTCCAAGCAGATATATGGGGTGACATTTGAAAATCTATTAACATGTAGAACCCTAATATATTTACATAAAATTATTACAACACGGCAACCAAATTACCTTTATGAAAGACTCGAATTTCTAAGATCTAACCGAGGTAGGAAAATTAAGCAAATTAGACATAATAGACACGCATCTGAACTTCATTTTTACATACATGCAATTCGTGTTTGGAATCAGCTACCCCCTCAACTACAAAACACCAACAACGCAGCGCAATTCAAAAAACATATATTCGACTATTTTAAATAAACAAAATTAAAAATTCAAAAACTCTGTATGACTATAATATGATAACGTAAAACAGCTTGTTGATCTTCACAATACAAGATTCTTACTATTATTATTAATTTTTAGTGAAAAGCAATCAAAACTTTAGACTTATTTATAACCTTGTTAATTATATTTGACCATTTGCAATAAACAAAGATTTATAAAAATTAACGACTATAAATATGTTATCTTAATACAAAATTTATTATATTCTTTTGTTTGTTTTATCAGTTATTTATTTAAAGCACTATATTATTATTATTATATTATTATTATATTATTATTATATTATCTTTATCTTTATACTTTGTAAGCCAAATTTTATAATAACAAATATTTTACCAGTACTTTAAATATAAGAAGTCACTCTTGTTGTATTGGTAATGATAAAAATAAATAAATAAATAAATAAAAAAAAAAAAAATAAATAAATAAAAAAAATATTTTGTCTTAAAAAGTCATGCAGCGAATTCCGTTATATGATACGAAAGGCTTAACACGTCTACTTTTTTCTGTAAAACATAACTTATGTGAAGCCTTTTTTATTAGAACTTCGGTAATAATTGTCCTTAAGTAATTGTTGTAAACTGGAGCAACAAATGACAATATTAGAAATGTTATCATTGCAATTCCCTCTAAATTTTTGTAAATATTATTCTACAGTTCTGTTAAATATAAATTTGTTTAACACACTACATATATAACAGGCCATTGCCCTAAATTCCCTTGAATTGCGTTAGACGCTGTATAACTTTACACAACCATGGTTTCTCTTCGCCACCATTGTTATCACTAGAGTTGAGTTAACTGAAATTAATCAAAATATATATTTTAATTTAATTAAAATCTCACATAACCCTGATTGAAATGAAATCACTATGTGCTTTCAATATTCAAGCACAATATTTGTTCTCTAACATTTGCAGTGTTCAAATCATATTCCGGCACACACACACACACACACACACACACACACACACACACACACACACACACACACACACCAATACAAGTATAACTAGTATTATGATACCCTTCGTTTGTTGATTTAATATTTCCATTTCATTTATTTAGTATAATTAAAAATGTCTAAAAAAAAATGAACTAAAAAACGGAAAGCTATGAATTTGTAACACTACAGGAGGTATAGAGATCACTGCAGAGCTGCTGAGTTAAAGGTTGGCCTACAAAAAAATCACTTTCGTGGTTTAAACAACATAATACGAGTATTTTGCGAGTAGGGGGCGGCGATAGAGAAAGAGCGAAAGAGAGAGAGTGTCAGAGTGGGACCTTAGAATTTCTTATTAACATTTGTTAGAATAACAAATTCAATATAAATTTGTAAATTGTTACAATGATTGTATGATAAAGCCATAAATGTTTTCTCCTTGAATATAAATGTTATACAAAATTTATTCAGAAAGGCTATGACTGTAAAAGGGTAAAGTATGGTTTACACGCTATCTACCCATATCTACTCATATCCCCTCAGCTGCAAGAGCGAGATAGCCTAATTAGAAAACATGTAGGAGTAAGCAAAGACAAACACTACAAAATTATTGCAAAGTAATATTGAATTATAGGAAGGTGGATAGAAAATCAAAATGTACTGATTTGACAGGAGGTAGGGGATATGGGTGGATAGCGTGAAAATCAGCCTTAAGGCTTTTCTATAAATGTGTAAGCAAAAATTACCGACCTTTGTTGTATAGCTGTTATTATAAATAAATTGTTTCAAGAGAATTGTGCATCACATTTTCACCAGAATTCTGCGTACAAAAGTATATAATAAGGTATATTATTTTTCTACTGATATTTTATTTATGTTACTTTAAACAATTATGCATTTAGTTTTGTTACAACAAAGAAAATGAAATAATGTATAGTTTTAATTGCATTTTATTTAGCCTCGTGACGGGGAACTGTGATATATACGCAAGCTCGTGAGACTGGCATGCACTGTCGATAATGCGACTTCTGTAGCCGAGAGTGCGGGACTCAATAGACGAACATCAACTCGCAGTCGATCTCAACACCTCAACATATCACGCATTAGAATGTGAAGAGTTCTGCACAAAGATCTCGGATTATTTGCTAACAACGTCCAATTGACTCAGCTTGTGTACCTTCAATTGCACGACTATCCGTTTCGGTATCACTTCTCAGGTGCTGTTTTAGAGCAGCTTGAATTGGACAACGATATTGGGCGAAAAATCATATTTTCTGACGGCCGCATTTTTATCTCGGCGGCTACGTTAACAAAGAAAAACGGCACGTTGTTGTTAAGAAGCCAATGCATCCAGAAAGAGAGTGGCAGCTTGTTGAGGAATGTGCAGTGATGTCATCATTGCAACATGTTTCTCCGAAAATTAGTCTGGGAACAATGTTTCGGTCAACGGTGGGCGTTAGAGAGCCTGTTATCCGACTTTTTTCACTGAAATTTAAGGCATGGATAAACCAGAGGATCCGGTTAAAGCAGGATTACGCGCCGCTCTGCACGACCCATGCCATATTCAATCTTTTGCTCTCCAAATTTCAATATCGGGTCAATAGCCGATACGGTTAATGCAATATCGGCATAATGTCCGGCTACCAGGTCCGGTGTCGGGTTCGAATTTCAGGTTCGGGATTCATGTTCGGATTCCAAATTTGTAGCACCAGCTCGGGTATTAGATCCAAATAGCAGGCTCAGAATCGTTGACCGACAACCGAAGCCGCGCAGGGGGAACAGACAACCGAAGTCGCTGTGTAAGGGAACAGACAGCCGAAACCGCTGTGGGGTTACATACAACCGAAGCCGCTGTGGGAAAACATACAGCCGAAGCTGCTGTGGGGAAACAGACAACCGAAGTCGTTGTGGGGGAAGACATGACCAAAGTCACAGTAAGTATGTATTATCCCCCGATCAGAAGGGTGAAAGGGTAGTCAGATGTTCTTATAAGAACTTATGGCTTATAGTCTGCACTGGTCGAAGTTCGGCTAGCGATTGACAACTTCTGCTAGTCAAGCCAGTATACTTATACAATGTAGCGACTAAAGTTAATGAGAATTTCAATTACCACACTGTGATTTGCACACACTGAGCGCTTATACCAAGAGTGACGACATTTGCTTATGAGCATTGTTAATGTATGAGTGAATTCTATTTACAGAATATGTCTCGTTACACTCTTACTAGTTTTAGTTTTAATGGGACTCTTACTAGTTTTGGTTTTGGTATAGCCAGCTTAAATTATCATAAGATTTTCCATGTTGCATCAAGATAGAGATTATCAAAATACCACTTCCCTAGGAATTGCATGCTACTTCTATGAAGAGCTGTGTAATGGCGATGAATAGTTTTTATTTCCTTCTTATCGTCACATAGTCTACATTAGTCTTCCTGTGTTGCTTCCCAGTTCGATGTAAAGGCACTAACCTCACAGTGTTCTGTAATAATGCTTCTTAGTCATCTGACAGCCTTTCTATTTTAGCTACAAAACTGATCTGGTTCGCCTTTCTTCCATTATGTCTTGGCCAAATATTGCATTTGTTCCCACGATACGTTTGACAACCGTTCGGTGTGGCGTTTCCAAATGGTGCATATGTGACACATTGGTGTTTGCTCTGATTCATCCGCATGGAAGGGTCCCAGATGAGCCATTCTGTGACAATTCATCCGCCATCTCGTTCTCAAGTATATCACTGTGTCCGGAGATCCAGCAGAGACAAACACTATGGCAGTGTTGAGAGCGCCATTCTCCATCTGTGCTGCAGTCTTTACTAAAGCCTTTGACACCACTTAACTATCCACAAAGATTGTGGCTATTTCCTCAAAATTTATGCGAAGACAGGCATAAAACCAAAGTTTTAGTCGGGTAAACCGACTTACATATTCCCCCACCCTCAGAAAAACATAAAATCTGCTTAACAAAATACAGAATTTGGGCACTATCGCGTTGGGTGTATTGATAATATTTCTTGATTACTTGTGTATGGGAGGTACCAGAAAGGGCGTGGCTGGACTTCCAATTTTTTCCCAAAACTTTTGACTATTGTAGCGTAACAAAATGCAGAACTTGAGCACGATCGCGTTGTGTGTATTGGTAGTAAAACTTGATTTCTAATGTGGGCGTAACGGTACATTTGTATGGGAGGAGCGTGGACATTAGACCGGGTCGGTCCCCATACAAAATTTTTTTTTCTTCAAAGTCGAGGGCACGAGACCTCGAGTTTGTGGCTCAATCGTAACATACGAGGCATCGGTGTATAGGTTTCGACGAGTACTACATTTGTCCTATAGATGTCGCTGACATACGACATCATCTTGTAATGATGGCCTCATTTTGAGCGATTTCTACCCCTAAAATTTAAAAATAATTTTTTCTAGGATTAAAGCCCTTTAAAATCCAAGAACATTTTGCTTTGGAAGTATACAGTTTTATTCAAAAACATAAAAGTTACGTATGATTAGATGTATTTACAGCATTAACAAAAACTTTTTTTATGTTGTTTGCATTATTATTGCAAATTATTGCATACTTTATAGCGCTGACGGAAAATTTAAAAAAAAATGATTCCATACTTTGTAGCTTAAATTGTTGCATAAGTCTTAACGACATTGAAAAAAAATTAAAATACTTTCTTGAGATAATTCATTTTTAATATAGCTACTGGCGAAATATAATTTTTATTACAAATAAAATCCCAAAAAGAGCAAAGATATGTATGTAATTACAGCAAATATTGGCTGATTGGCTAACTCAAATTCCGTCCACGACTTTCTAATTTTGCAAAAAATTTTCATTTTGATTAGTCATTCTAAGCGCTGATTCACTTACATTTCGCACAAATTTTCGGTGTTGCAAATTGCATGGGAAGAATACAAGTGCAAAGCTATATCTATATTTTATTATTAATACTTCCATTGTGGAGCAGGTATCTTTATAATTTCGTTTCTTGAATATTGGTGACACTGAATACTTTCATCCGCATGTTTGAAAACAATGTTTGCGCTAAAAAGTATGCAATAACTTGTATTTAATTTTTTTTCGATATCGCTAAGAAGTATGCAATAATTTTCTGTAATAATGCAAGCAACAGGAAAAAATATTAGTGTTGATGCTGTAAATACATCTTTTCATACGTAACTTTTTTGTTTTTGAATAAAACTGTATACTTCCAAAGCAAAATGTTCTTGGTTTTTAAAGGGCTTTAATCCTAGGGAAAAATATATTTAAATTTTAGGGGTAGAAATTACTCTAAATGAGGCCATCATTACAAGATGATGTCGTATGTCAGCGACATCTATAGGACAAATGTAGTACTCGTCGAGACCTATACACCGATGGCTGGTTAATATCGAGCCACAAACAAAAAAGCAGTGACAAAAAAACGATTTGGGCTGTTTTTCCGGGGGGTGGGGGAGGAAAAAAAATTTTTTTTTGAAGTTGTCTCGAGGTGATCTTTAATATTTGCCCTCGACTTTGGGAATTTTTTTTGGTGACCCGGTCTAGTGGACATGTATCCCATTTCCAATATCGTAATTAGTTTTGGGGAGATATTAAATTATGCAAAGTTTCAGTTGGTTTCGTCTTTCGAAAGTTATCGTGCGTACCAGACGGTCAGACAGACGGACATGGCTCAAAGGACTTAAAAATTCATGAAACAAATTTGATTCAAAGAAACATAGGGTCTAAAGTGACTCCTTCTATGTGTAACACTTTTGGGTCGTATCAATTGGTGTATACCCTCCTACTCGTGGTGTAAGGGTATAAAAAACGAAAAAGTAAAATTTGGCAAAAATATATCAAAATGGCCCAAAACTCAGGCACGAAAATTTACCCAACATTTTTAAGAAATCCCCCAAATAATTTATGAAAAATAACCCAACGACACATTCTTCCAAAAATTTAGACGACTGGCTTATTTGGGGACTGTGGCATCAGATAAATAATCGTGGGGCCCAAGGACGAATCTCTAACAGAAAATATAATCGACAAAAACCTTGGGGTATTTTTCATCCCTGCAAATTGGGTCAATTTTTATATGCAAAATTAACCAATCTCGACAGTTAAATTTAACCTGAAATAAAAAAAAAATTCATCAACATTTATTTTATTTATTTATTATATGGTCATACATTTGTTTTGGAGTATTTTTGTTTTTTTTTTTGAGCATTTTGCATTTGGGATATTTTTATGGAGCCATCAGGGATCACTATTTCTGATCATGATGGAAAATCCATCGTCAGGAACATATAAATAGTCCGTTCCGCTGTACAGTCCTCTATTGCATCCATGTCTGCTGAACCATAACAGTATTGATGCGTGACCCGACTTCGATTGCCGCCACAGGCTACCTTCTCGCAATCTTATCTCTTTACGTTCAGTATCATAACAAGTGCCGCTTGTGGTGTGCTTCGTCGAACATCATTTATGCCATTCGCTGTACACCGGGAGAATGACAAAATGCAGTATGCAAAATGCAGTATTAGTATCAAAACATGTACATGTGTGAAGAGTAACGATCAAACCATAACAAATTCTTAAGAGTATGGTAGTACCGTAATACTGAAAAGAGTTGCCGAATGTTGGAACGACTCACTTCTGACTTCGTGTGTGTCGAGTGTATTGAATACTTTTTGCCGAGTACTAATCGTCATTCCCCGCTGTACACTACTTATGAGCACAAAACAAGGCAGCCATATGTTACTATGGGATGTACTAACACCGTGTATATCCAATATACCACCGTTGTAGTTCCCAGCTTCTTCCTACACAGTTTCGGATTTAAATTTGTTTTAGCCCTTTCCTCCGTATTGCGTTTCCAGTTTAGTTTCCTATCCCAACAGACGTTCAAATATTTTGACTCAGAGGAGAATTTCAGTTTGACACGCTCCGGCAATCTGAATTTCTCAATTAAGCATTTGCACATGAATAGTACAAACTTCGTTTTCTGTTAATTGACATTCAAACTAAAATTTGTGGTCCATTCAGATAAAACTCGTAGGTAATCCTGTAAGATTTACACTCAAAGTCGGAGCAAATATCCCAGTAACTAGAATAACGACGTTGTCTTCGTAGCCCACAGACTTCCTTCCCTTTTTCTGAAAAAGTCTTGAGAGTGCCGTTTACCTCAAGTAGCCACAGCAATGGGGACATCACTTCAGCCTGTGGTGTTTCTTTAGTCGCTAGCTTCATTTCGTCGTTTATTGTTTTAGTTAACAGTTTGTAAGAACACGAACCCTTTAACCTCCATAGGTTAAACGTTTATGATCTAAAATTAAATCATACAATAAATACAGCAATAATTAAAAACACACACACAAAAGAAATAATTGCCTAATTAATTGTCTAAACACCCATATTATTGTTATAACATTATTTCCATAATTGTCGTACTAAATTTAGATTTTCAATGAATAATTGATTAAGTTTCTTTATAAATATAATCGTGTGTTGTAGAAGCAGAGAGTACACACTAATGGGTTAAACCAGGTAGAATTATAGTTCATTTCATTGCTTCAAACATATGTATTATTTCACATCACTATTTGTGTTTACACCCTAACTGATGTGTTTTGTGAGAAATTGTAGTAAATAAGTATCTATGTTAAGTTAATTTTTGTTGGGAATTACTTAAGAATTTAATGTAATAATTACTTGGAAAGGGTATATATTGAGTGCTGTATAAATTAAACACTCGTGAAAATGTTACAATTATCCTGCTGTGACATTTAGATAATATTCTTGTTCAATTACCATTAAACATGTTTCATAGTATATAGAGAAGATAACATGTAGTCACGTAGCTATAGATGCACTTAAATAATTTCAAGTGAACAACTAAATGAGTTTATTTAGGACTACTGATAATTGTGTCCCTTATCCCAAAAATATGTTGTTTGTTGTGATAACGTAGCGGGTTGCATGTTACTCTGCGTTATCACAACTCACTGATTTAAGTTCATAGAAAGTCGTAAAATATTAGTGATAAGAGATATTCATAGCTGCAGCAGATGTGGTCGTGTCGTTGTGTTTAATTATTTTTACAATTCTTCTGCTGCGTTTTTGAATAGCTCATAAGTCAGTCAGTACTTTTTAATCAGTACATCAATCGTTTTGCCAAGTAACATGTCATAATAATTTAATATCGATTTGGACTTAGTAAGTATCGTATAGGGGAATTTATCACGTCTTTTCTCTTTTGTTTGACATAACTCGAGAACAACTAGTCCGATTTGGCGTAGGATTTACGTCGAATATTCGTCTTCTTCTTCTTCTTTACTGGCAGCAACAACAGAAATTCATCTATCTGTAGTCGCACGAAGAAAATCATTCCAAGCGCTTTGGTCTTTTGCGCTCCGTAGATATTTCGTCATACCAAGCTTAGTTAACAGTTCCGTCACCTGGTGCATCCATCGGAGTTTTGGTCGCCACCTCCTGCGCCGCCCATCGAGTTTATTGCCGAAGACTTTTCGAGCCGGAGCGTTTTCGTCCATTCGTACAACGTGTCCAAGCCAGCGCATTCGGTCTATTTGAACGCGCTTGACCACGTCGATGTCGTTGTACAGCTCATGATTCATTCGACGACGGTACTCGCCGTTCACGATGATGGGTCAAAGTATTTTGCGGGGTATTTTTCTCTCGAAGACTCCCAGAATAGATTGATCCGCTTGTGTCATTACCTTGGATTCTGCGCAGTAGAGCAAGACAGGTAGGATCAGAGTCTGGTAGAGCTGGATCTTTCTTCGAGAGAGCGCTTTGTCGTTAAATCGCTTGCTTAGCGCGTAGTAGCAGCGGTTTGCGATCAATACTCGTCTTTTGATTTCGAGGCTGACATTATTATTTTTGTTTATGGTGGAGCTAAGGTAAACAAAATCATCTACCACCTCAAAGTTATAGTTGTCAACGTTCACGCAGCGTCCCAGACGATTGGACTCTTTGTTCGTTGAATCAAATAATTTGGTTTTGTCCTCGTTTATCACCAGAACCACTTCAGCCGACTGCTTTTCAATGCTCGAAAAAGCTGCAGTAACATCTCGCAATCCACGTCCAATAATATCTATATCATCAGCATACGCGAGTAACATGTGGCTTTTGTTAAATATGGTGCCATTCCTGTTTACTGCTGCTTTCCGCATGATCATCTCCATTACGATGTTAAAGAGATCGCAGGATAGACTATCGCCTTGTCTAAAGCCTCGCGTGGTAGAAAATGGCTCTGACAGATTTTTGCCAATTTTCACTGAAGACCGTGTCAGTCAGTGTCATCCCGCAGAGTCGAATTAGTTTTGCGGGGATACCAAACTCAACCATAGCATCCAACAATTTCTGTCGTATCGGACTGTCAAATGCAGCTTTGTAATCGATGAACAGATGGTAGGTATCAACCTGCATATCTTGGGTCTTCTCCAGAATTTGTCGTAGCGTGAATATCTGGTCGGTGATGTATTTACCAGTTCTTAAGCCACACTGATAAGGTCCAATCAGGTTCGCCAGAATGAGCTTTAGTCCTTCACATAACACACTAGACAGGACCATGTATGCGATGGGTAAAAGGCTAATCCCGCGATAGTTGGTACAGACACTATGATCGCCTTTCATAAGCACGGGACATAGGACACTCAGATTCCAATCATCGGGCATGTACTCCTTGAGCCAAATCGTGTTTATGAGCTGGTGCATGCATGTTAACAGGTCATCGCCGCCGGCTTTGAAAAGCTCTGCCGGCAGTCCATTGGCTCCCGCAGCTTTATTATTTTTAAGCCGCGCAATTGCCGTGCTGATCTCGTTTTGGCTCGGTGGTGGACAGTCTACTATATCGTTGATGATTGGTGCGATTTCGTCACTTATGCTGCCTTCGGGAATGAGTAGAGACCGAAAGTGTTCCCTCCATATTTGCAGCACACTCTGAGTGTCCGTGACCAGATTTCCGTCCGTCGAATATTACTTATGAAAATCATACGCTACAGTAAAACGTGACAAATTCCCCAATACAATAGTTACTAACTTCAAATCGATATTAACTTATTATGGCATGTAACTTGACAAAACGAATGATGCAGAACTTCTTCTTTTTGGAGCTATTTTCACGTGCAGTTCTCAAAATTGAGTCCCAAAATTATGTGTTGTACTGTCTTATTATATATGAAATGTTTTACTGTTGCTACCTTTCAGTCTTATGTTACATAAAGACCCAATGTTACAGGTAACTTTGTCCAAAATCCGCAACTAATTTTTATACCATTACCCTTAGCGATAAGGTTATATATCAATTGATACTAGAAAAAGTGTTCCGTAATAAAGGAGACATGCCTTAAAACGCTCGTAGTTATATGAAAATGTTAGTTTGAAGTTTTCCTGCTAAATATTGAAATATAATCTAATTTTCAACTTAATAATTGCAAAACAATTACACCTACTGATAACTAATCCTATAGATTTCTTAAAATATTACCAACGGATTGTAGCTTCATATGTACATGTAGACATTAAAATTGCAATTAGTTTTTAGGAATAATTACTACGCAACAACTACAATAACAACAACAATAATAATAATTATCCCTAATAGCTTTGTTGAATTGTTGGGCAGACTATGGGCACTACACAACAACGCTTATGTGCGCTGGTGGATAAAGTCAGGTAGATGTTCCATAAACTGCAAGTGTGCGTATGTGAGTTAGGATTTATGTACGTCATATATATATATTGTAATTATTTCAAATTGAAAACCGACATAGTGTTGTGTGCTGCGAAAAACTTTTCACCATTGTTGATTATCAGGCGATGAGAGAAACAGACGATCCAGAGCTGTCAGCCTGAATACGTTAGGAGGAGGAAGGATGTGAATACAATGTTCAATGGGAATCCTTTTTGCGACAATTCTAATTTATAGTATTTATTTTAATTTATAGTTTTTCTAATATTGAGTGTTTTTTTAAGTCGTATAGAATTTTCTATAGGGGCAGCTGTTAAACTACTTGTCATGCTAAAGAAGAGAGTTTGATCTTTTTTCAGTACACTTTGACAAATCGACATTCAAAGCCTTATACCAGAACAACTCAATTTCCCTTTACACTCCATGAATACGGTTAAGGGATAACTTTTCGCGTTGTTGTGCATTAACGCGCTTTCTATTTTAAGATTCAAAACTAACGGCACCTACTTGCTTCTCGACGAATGCGAACGTCACTGTTTGAGAGCATTTAAGTAGGCATGTCGATTAACTCGATACTATAGTGGTAAGTTGCTGTCGACAACATCAAGAAGACCGGCAATATATTAGATGACTGGATCGAGGTATCATACCGTGGATCTCCCGCATGTTAGTAGCGACCATCATGCCAAGGCTGGTCCCATTTACAGAACAACGTTTACATTTATTTCCAAATTAGGTCTGTTTTCGCCAAAGAGCACTTCCTCAAGTTAGCGGTGCACATACAGAACTCGAATTTACCTACCCGATGCCGTTCCCGGCAATTCGGTCTCTGCCCGTCCACAACTTGGAAAATTTTGAAGGAACATCTTGGCCTACATCCTTATAACATCTATCTAAGGCCAGCAGACTATCAAATGCGTCGTGTGTTTGATGAATAGGTTGGGAATCAACTGATTTATATCAAATCAAAAGTGTCAAATCATCTTAAACGCTGAAGGTTCATTTCTGGCTTAATAGGTATGTAAACAAGCAGAATTGTACGACTTGAAGAGACCAAAATCCTCATGAGACTCTTGGTGTGGTTTATAACTGCCGAAGACGTCGTCGGCCTATTTGTCTTTAAATCCAAAAACGGTACCAATATAACCGTGAATGGTCATCGCCACAGACAAATGATTCGTAAAATTGTTATAGCCTTATCCTTAGAATGAGTGTATATATAATTTGATATGGGAATCTTAAGACGAATTCGTTTTAGAACTTTTTAAGACGATTTAGCCATGTCCGTCTGACAGGCTGGATGGCTGGTGGGCAGGATAACTAGAGTAAACCTAAACTGATCCATACGAAAATTTGGCGTACCGTCATTTCGCCCAATGTCATTTCGCCCAAAAACGAAAATGACATATCGCCCAAAACATGCCATTTCGACCAAAAACCTACCTACAATATGACATAAGACCCAACACAACTAATGACTAATGACGACGGCACGCCCTGCTGCATACGTCGCAGTCAGTCTTGCTACTCTCTTTCTGGAATTATTAAAAGACGAATGCGGTGGGGGGCACGTGACATTGGGCATTGTGACATTTTGTTTAATATTTTTTGGGGTATGTGTCATGCGTCGCTACCGTCTTGGGAAATGTCCTATTGCCCAAATTGCATGTCATATAGCCCAAAACCCCAATTTCTTGGGCAACAACAACTAACATTGTATATGTTTTGGACGATATGTCATATTCGGTTTTGGGCGAAATGTCGGTACGCCCGAAAATTTACCAGTACTGATATTTTCCAAACCGTGGACCGGCCGTGGCATAGTGGTTTGAACACGCGACTACCATGCGGGAGATCCGTGGTTCGATTCCCGCCTCCAGTCATCTACATTTATTTTTCATAGAAACTTCCTCATGTCATTGCAAATCATTTGGAGGAGAAATGGTTCCAACAAGGCCGTCAACGTGCCATACAGCGCTTTAAACAATAACTTTATTGTGCTAAATGTATGGGAACCGAATTATCTCAAGAGAAGGTCCTGTGAATTGGTCAACTTGTTTGCGTGATATGTCATCTTTGTGGGGGTATCTCTGGTCTATGCTGATAAATCATTAAGAAGTCAACATTCGACGCACTATTGACGAATTAACAGGGGATGTGCTCGTAAAGTTGCGCTAAAGTGGACCGACAGGCGCAATCTCGGTTTATGCATGTCAAGAGATTAAATGTTCTTAGATTTGTGAACTAATTAGGGCAAAATTTGGGTCATTCCATTAAATTTGTTGTGTTTTACTTAAAAAAGAGTTATGTGCCTTAAAAAGAACAAAACTCGGTATATAACACAGTACAACACATGATTTTGGGACTCGATTCTGAAAACTGCCCGTGCGTTTTATAATTTTCGTTTATCCTGATGTTTGCTCGCTTTGTTTTTAAGCTATAATTCAAGATCCATTGATGACTTATCATTTCATTCTTCAGCAGAAATGTAATTTGTAGGTTTTACTATACTGACCTACTACCTTCACACTCATTTGGAATTTGTCAATCCCCAGATTGGCTGTTGCTATTAAACCAGAAAACTACAATATAGAAACGATGTGCGTATGATGAATATAAAATCCGCATAAAATAAATATTACTCATACGTATACATATGAAGTGAAGACCATGTATAAGCTCGCTACATGTTTAGGTGCATTACAGGGCTTGCGTCAGGGTCGTTAATTAATGTCATCAGCGGTGACCATTTTGCAACTTATCACAGATAAGACAGCCTATATATGGTGATAAATTTGGGGTTATCTTGAGAGTTTTACTATACTGACCTAGTACATTAGCACTGACTTGGAATTTCTCACCCCCTAACCCATATTAGCTGCTGCACTTTTTTATTAAACCAGAAACCAGTGCGTATGATTAATATAAAACCGCAAAAATGAATATTACTCATACGTTGTACAGACATACGAAGTGAGTACTATATGCAAACTCGCATACTTATGTGTATACAGTGCAATATTTGTGTCTGGGTCGTCATTCAATAACATCAGCAATGACCAATTTTCTACTTATCACAGATGAGACAGCCTATGTATGGTGATAAATTTGGAGTTATTTTGAGGGTTTTACTATACTGACCTAGTACCTTCGCACTGACTTGGAATATTAAACTACTCCCCCCCCCCCCCCTATCAGCTGCAGCACGATGATATTATCCCATAAATCCACAATATTGGAACGATGTGCGTATGATTAATATAAAATCTGTTTAATATTGATATTACTCATACGTTGCAGCGAGTACCCGTTGCAAACTCGCTACATATGCATATACTGTACAGTACTTGCCTATATATGGTGATTAGTTTGGAGTTATTGGGGAGCATTTATAAAAAAAGGAGCTAAATGACAAATTGTTTAAGATTTCGTTCGTTTAAATTAGCCCAACACATTTTTTTACATAGATATATTAATAGATATTATGTATTTAAGCCTTAGCTACAATTCTGCTAAAGAATGCATTGAGTAATCATCAATGGTTCCTAAGTTGTAGCTGAAAAACTAAGCGAACAAACATCAAGATAAGGAAAAACTATAAAAGGTCATACAAAAAGTTTACCAAAGAACGCCAACCCTCTGTGAGTACCTTCACCTAGTACCTTCACCCCGACTTCCACTGTGTTATTATTAAAATTTTAATAATAACAACACTTATATAAATATCTAGTGGTCCCCTCACTTACACGATTTCTCTACTCAGGGCTTACGGCAATTTATAATTCATTTCAACGTTACTGAAATTAATAAATAAATGTTCCATATGAATTAAATCTAATTTTACATACTTTATTGCTGCTGCGTAAAATAATTGCTATGGAGGTGGTGGTGGTGATAAATATTGCAGTCGGGTGTTGTTGTTGTTGCTAGGAGGCGCAAACAAATTACAGAAAACAATTAAAATCTATTTAATTTCATTATATGTTTACCTGGCGCTGGATTAAACACACACACACACACACGAGCCATCAAATACACGAAATACTCGTACTTCATACCAAATACATTTGATCGTCGTGATGTCACAGGTGATTCGACCAAAGTTATGTGGGTTAGCCATAAAAACAGTGTTAGCATTTATGCACCACAGACAATTTTGTTCCCAACATTATATAGAAGTTGACAGTGGTGGTGGTATGCAAATGAATTATGCAATTTTTTCAAAAAAAAAAACATAATAATCTGAATTATAAAATATTTATATAAATATATTTTTTTGTCAGTTTTGCAGATACGTATATACTGTGCGTGGTATAAACGCCATGCTTACTTTGGCTGTCATCATACAAGCCATAAAAATGAATATTTTCAATGTGGTGCTCTATTGACATTAGCACCAACAACTAGCGAAGGTTGGTGAGTGGTCCGGGGGATCGGTACAAAATACCATTGTCAGCAAATTGATTTGTCCTTATAATAGATTTAGTATTTTATTGAAATGAAATGCATTGTTGAGTAATTCCATTAAATATTTTTTTGGGGATTTTCAATGTGTCACGGACAGAGAGTAATTTTCAAATTAAAATGAAAGTAATTATATTTGATTGATTAGTATTTTTGAAAACAGTCAAGTTAATATTGATTTAATGAGTAGGAAATAATCTACGTTTAAAGAAAATATCGGGGGATAAATGTTAAATGTAAGCTAAATATAATATTAAATAATTGCAACGGACTAAATAAATCTAAAATGTTCTCTCTTTTCCAGTGGTGGTATTAACCTACAGTTCTGGTTATATTTATAGACTAGCTGACCAGGTGTACGTTGCTGCAAACATTTTTACAAAATACAGTGAATATCAGTTATATAAAAACAGTAATGAAAATTCAGTCATATGAACTGGCACATAAATACCCTCACCTTATGTATGGCAACGTTTAAGTCGCCAGTTAATGCAATTGACAGAATTTAAAATGAAATTACTTATATAATATTCTTACCTGCTTGTAGAACGTAAACGAATGACCAAACGTTCACAGACATTCCTACATGCTACCATCAACAAGGATCATTCAATAACTTTGGGCATATGGCCATCCGATATTGGAGTACCGAAAGGATCTTTTACGGTACCAACTGAGAATCAAGGAAAAGTCTATAGTTAACTAAAATCGCAAAATAATTCACAATTTCTAACGGTTGGGGTAATCCTCCCGGAATCTTAGATTTCATCTATGAATACAAATCAACAAACTTGAACAAATTTCAAAATTTTGTGGAGTTTCATTAAGAAATTTAGATTTTTGGGAAATTGGCTAATTTGTATACGAGGTACCAAGCGAGGAGCATCATAATCCTATGTCAAAGGTAAATAAGTTTTTACCTCGTGCACAATTTGACTAAATTCAGTGTATTTACAGTAAGGTATGGATGGGAGAATCAGAAGGGAGAATGGAAGGTACCAAAAGGCGAGTCTGGGTGGAAATGTTTCGGTTTTCTGATGTTCTGTCTAATATCACAGTAAAACATTTTTCATTTGATTGAAGTTAGTAAGTATTTGGAATTTGTCACGTTTTTGGCTCTTTTGTTTGACATAACTCTAGAACCACTAGTCCGATTTAGCTGAAACGAATTTAAAAGAATTAATTACATAAGCAACAGTTTCACTTTTTCAGTCATCAATTGATCTTAAACTGGGTTTATTTTGTAGCAGTTACAATAAAACTTTTGTATTCCGTGGCGTATGATTTACGTGGAATATTATGATAATCATACGCCAGCATATAACAAAAGAGCCTAAAACGTGACAAATTCCCCTATACGATACTTACTAACTTCAAGTCGATATTAAATTATAATGGCATGTAACCTGACAAAACGAATGATGCAGAACTTCTTTTTTTTGGGGCTACTTTCACGTGCAGTTCTCAGAATTGAGTCCCAAAATCATGTGTTGTATTGCAGAATAATCAAATTGAACAAATCCAAATTTCCTTGAGTTGTCCATTTGGATGTTATCTAATTATCCAAAAACTAGCTTTCCCGGTTCGCGTTGCTCCGCCGCTTCATACAATAACTTCCTGAGATTAAAAGCAGTACAGTTTAAATGCAGATATTATAAATTACTCATTGTTTAGCTTTAGTTGTCTTTTCGGGATGGTTACGCTATCTCTATTTGTTGTGTATACCGCAAAATATGCAAATTTAGAAAATTTGTTCTTTCCGCCAAATTATTTCGTAAGTGTAACATATACCCAGACACAGAAAATTTCAGAAAATGATTTCTTATCGCACAAACTAACGTTAAGTGTTTGTACTTTTTGTCCTATTTAATACTCTTTAAGTAAGATTTTCGACAAATTCCTTCGTAATGCACAACATTATTCTCCATGATTCGTTCCACACACAACTATTTTATAAATTAATCTTTCAATCCTATTTTTGCGAAGGAACCTACATGCCAAATTTCAAAGCAAGCAAGTGATATGTAGAAATTGTGAAAATTTTATAACAGTTGGTCTAGTAATAAGACCGATGTAACGATTTTTTCGAAAGAGGCGTGGTACCTCTTATTTCCCAGCGGGACTTAATCCTCCTTGTATCTCTAATAGCTCGTGAGATATGACCGAAGAAAATCGGTTTGTAGAGGTCCTACGAACAATATCACACAGTGAAAATTTGATTGTAATCGGTCCATTTATTTGGCAGATATACGGTTTTTTTCAAAAGGGGCGTGGCACCACCCTTTTCCCATCGAGACATAATGCCAGTAACATATGTGGCTAAAATCTGCTTGGTACCTTTGATTGTTTGTGAGATATGAGATATAAACGGAATTTAAGTTTGTGTGGGCGGTGCCACGCCCCATTTTCTAACTATATTTTCATGTAGCCTATGATAGAGACTCTGCAGACAGAACTTCGCTGTGAATATTTCATTACAACCGATCGGCAAATTTATTTAGCCAATATGTATAACGATTTTTGAAGAAAGGCGTGGCACCGCCCACTTACCACAAACAAAAATTATTTTTCGTGTACGACCAACATATGTATCAAATATCGACTTTATGCCTATAATGGTTTTGTGAGATACAGCCATTTCAAATGTCGGGCTGTAGGGGACGGTGCCACTCCCTGTTTACCCCCTTGCGGCCCGAATTTCCAAACATATATTCTTAATGCGTACCCACGTCATAAAAGGAACTTAAATTCCAAATTTCAAGGTTCTAGCTTAAGCCGTTTGGCCTGGGGAATGATCAGTCAGTCACCCAAGCCTTTTATATATATAGATAGGTTATTTTTATGTAGGAGGTACCTGAATACCAAAAATTAGTTAACATCCGTTTCCTCGAAACATTGTCTTGGTGTGTACATAACGTCTTGTTGCTTATGGTCAGCTACATAAGTGCACGGAGCTCTCATGGATCCTCAATAGTAAACGATGCGTATAGAAGTAACAAGAAAAATAAAATTATAAGGCACAAGCGCATGCAATGAATTCAAGGCTGCTTTAGCTTATGAATTTAAACAATTTAACTACTAATATTAAGCTAGCAAAAAAAAAAGTTCCTTACTCATTTCAGAAGCCAAATAGTGACATTTTAAAAAAAGAAATATTAAAATCGGTCTATTATTTATTGAGTTCACCCGTTACAAACTGTAAACATATAACCAATTTCATAAATAGTAACAGAACTCATATGGTGTATTTCTTGAGATCAGCTGTGGCATGAGGTTGGGAACAAACGACAATCAAGTAGGTGGTTCGAGCCACGATGCAATCATTTGCATTTACTCCAACTGTGGCGGTTCACTCGTTGTAGTTGACAGCTAATTCCAATAGTCGAGTCTCTTAGCATTATTTCGTAAATGCTCCTTTTAACGTTGACATTCGAAAATGTCTTCAAACTATAGTTTCCGTTTATCTAAATATACAAAAGTGATTAGTAAATCGAATGTGATCAACCCGCCCATATCTCAATTATTGAAAGCACTGTGAGGATAGAAGTCACAGCCGTCGTTTCTACCCACTTTTACCTACTTTATTTCGACATAAACTCTGACAACACATGAACCGCGATCAAGAGCAAAAGGCATAACTATCTACACAACACATCATACAACACATCACACCTAAGTTCACCACACCTCATGACACCGCAGCTCTCCACACCACATCAACGCTACACCACAACACATCGACTGCTGGACGATATAGAAGAGTGACGCGCGGCCAGTTCCTCCGGTAGTTAGAAGTTGTTTTTGCCTTGTTAAGATACACACTGCCTGAGGGACTCTGATAAAGTATCCTTGCTATAGAACCAGTAGAACTCATTATTATTACGTAGTACTAATTATCCTTGTTTAGAGACAACCTGCCTGAGAGACTATGGATAAGTATCCTTTCTGTAGACCTAGTTATCCTTGCGTATAATTAATTTTCCTTGATTTAGAGACACCTTGACTGAGGGACTCTTGATAAGTATCTTTTCTGTAGACCAAGTTATCCTTACGTAGTACTAATTATCCTTGTTTAGAGACACCCTTCTTGAAGGACTCTTGCTAAATATCTTTTCTGTAAACCAAGTTGTCCTTATACAGTACTAATTATCCTTGTTTAAAGACACCCTGCCTGAGGGACTCTGATTAAGTATCCTTGCAGTACAACTAGTTACTCTTACACAGTACTAATTATCCTTGTTTAGAGATACCCAGCTGGAGGGACTCTGATCAAGTATTTTTCCCCGCAGAACTTGTTATGCTTACGTAGTACTAATTATCCTTGTTTAGAGACACCCTGCTTGGGGGACTCTAACCAAGTATCCTTGCCGTAGAAACCGATATCCCATTAATCTATACCAGCTTCAAAGAGTGAAAACTCGTCGTTACAGCAAGTATAAATTATGTTCTTTCGTATAACGTTTTTCCCTAATATAAAACTTAAATTACTTCTAATTCTATTTCCATTAAAAATTATATGGAATTTTTTGTGACACTTGATATCCTTTGAACGAACACAAGCAAAATTTGTGTTGTACCATATCACAGTATAACATTTGTTAAATCCTTCTCATTGTGGTCTACTACTACTACTACTACATGATTGAAGTGCATCGTTTTAACTTAATCTAAAAGTGCACTTGAATATAACAATTAATTTATTGCTGCAGTGTGTACACTTTGTACACTTTTAATTTTAATTTATTAAATTAACCACAATTTGTAATAGAAAACCACAAATATCAAATGTACATAAGTTGTGGTCTATAGTAAAATAATAATATAATTGAATCCTTTGTGTGCGCTCACTGATACTTGGCGCAATGAAAACACATTAGTTAAATGGTGGTTTACAAATGCCATGGAAATTATGTGCCAATAAATCGGGTAAATTAAATGGAAACGTGCAAAATGTCAACTGCTTTCGTCTGTATTCGGCAAGCTTTTAGTAGTTTTACAAGCTTTTTTGTTTGTAACTCTATCAGAATCCCACATCAAAAAGAGGAGGGACAGGGATGTCTTATGAATTAGTTATGAACTATGTCATGTTAGAGTTTAATACACTTACAAGGTGTCGGTCGATATAGTGTATTTTCATTCTTGACTCAAACTCTTACAAGCGTACATCTTATGGAAAGTACGTCTGAATTCAGTGTACTTGGAAAATAGAAATGTATGCAAAACTATCAGGGTCAATGCGATCATTTGTTTGGGTGGTACCAGAAGTAGTTTGGCAAAGATTTCCATTTTGTACTGTTTTGTCTACTATTACATGATAATTAGACTGAAGAAATGTAAGTTATTTTTAAAATAGATAAGTTTGTATGGGAGGTACTTGGAAAGTTTCATAACACAGTACAACACATGATTTTGGGACTCAATTCTGAGAACTGCACGTGGAAGTAGCCCCAAAAAGAAGAAGTTCTGCATCATTCGTTTTTTCAAGTTACATGGCATAATAATTTAATATCGATTTGAAGTTAGTAAGTATCGTATAGGGGAATTTGTCACGTTTTGGGCTCTTTTGTTATATTGTTATATGGTGGCGTATGATTATCGTAAGTAATATTCCACGTAAATCATACGCAATTATTGTAACTACTACAAAATAAACCCAGTTCAAAATCATTTTATGAATGGAAAAGTGAAACTGTTGCTTATGTAGGGAAACGTTACAAAAACAGATTAAAGGAATTGAAATTCTTAATTTTTTTAAATTTGTTTTAGCTAAATCGGACTAGTGGTTCTCGAGTTATGTCAAACAAACGAGCCTTAAACGTGACAAATTCCCCTTTCTCCATTTTGCCATAAAATTATGAAGTATTTCCACCATTACATCTGGAAGAATATTGGACCCCGTTTCTTATACTATCTTTTTATTATATACCTTGCTGAAACTTTCGATTCAATATCGCATAAAACACTTTTTTTCTGGGTACACGTGCAGATAACTCCGTCACAACAATATGAAGCGGCTGTATGAATTTGATATGAGTTGAATGCTATCAATTGGAAATAAAATATTAAAAATTATTTTTCTTTTATTATTTTCATTTTTGCAATTGCTGTACATTACTATGGTTTTTGTGTAAGAGTTTTTTGTGTGTGTGTGTGTCTTTAATCCCATCAAAAGCTCCTAGTAAGCTATAAAAAGTACATAAACGAATTACTAAACATCTTCCTCCTACCATTATGTAGATATGTATGTATGTGTGGATAAACAATATCAACATCAAGTACACAACAATACACAAGTGTTAGCAATAAAATTTATTTGCATTCATAAATAAACAAATTGACTGAATTTTTCTTCTGGTTTTGTTTTGTTTGAATTTATTTTTATATGTATGTGTGATAGAGGTACACTGGGAGACAAAAACAAAAACAGGTCGTAGATAGTAAGATGTCGTTGTACAAAATATACTCTTAAAATATAAATTTCCCTTTATACCCCATGAGTGAGCTTTCTATTTTTATATTCTTATCTAAGGGCACCTACTTGTTTATGGACGAATGCGAACGTCACTGTTTTAGAAGCTTTTACTAGACATGCCGATTGACACGACTCTGCTATACAGCAAAGTAAGTGTCGACAACATAGAGGGGACCGGCAATGAAAGCAAAATATAGATGACTGGAGGCAGGAATCGAACCAGGGATCTCCGGCATCAGGATCTCGCGTGTTCTAACCATCATGCCACGGCAGGTCCCAAGATAGACTTAGTGAGGGTTTTAAAATAAGGAAGTATTATACTGTCATAAGACAGTGAATAATTTTCCAAATAAATTATCTAATTTTTTCTGCCAAGAATAACAGATACCTCAAAAGTTTAACAAACTGTCAAAACTTCCATATAATATATGTAATTAGCTTAGTTCAGTTCTGGGTACAGAGTCTTTGTTCCTACTTTTAACTGCCACTGTATATTTATTAATATATATATGGAAAATGCATAATGCAAATATAACCCGTTCATAAAAATATTTATTTAAGAAAAGAATACAGTTAGTATTAAACAAAAAAAAAAAAAAATCAAAAACAAGTCACAAACAATAATATATTGTGTAATAAAACAAACACCTATCGGTGGAAAATAACCTATGTTTTTGCAGCATGTAGTGTGGAGGGCAAGATATATACTACTGAGAATTCTAGTATAAATGGGAATTCTTAATTTATCACAGTCAGAATAATGTAGCATTTCATTATCTCGTTCATGAAATCTCTTCGGTTGATTAATGAATTATCATTTCTAATAACACTAGTCTGCAACTAATAAAATAGCATCCAATAAAATAGTGCAAAAAAAATATAACATTGGTCTTTTTGTTGTTATTTTATATGATAATCTATATATATAAAAATGGTGGCAAAAATGTATAGTAATTCATCAATTGAGAACGGCTCCGCCGATTTAGCTTAAACTTTTTTTCAGTTGTTCGTTATTGCCAGCAGAAGGTTTATGTGAAAGACAATTTTGGAAAAATCTTCCGGAAAAGTCGGAAAAATCGAAAATTGACTTTTTGTATGGTATTTTGTGTGCAATTGTTACAGAATGGCTTTTTGAATAGAAAAACAGAAAATTTTTGTAAAAAAATTCGAAAAATTCCGGGAAAATTCAAAAAATGTGAAAAAAAAATTTCGACAAAATTTTGCATTTTATGAGGAACATGTACGAGACTCATCGGTCATATCATACATTTCGAACCTGTTGATGTTCTATCGTAGGGAGGATGGCTATCACCTTAATTTAAAGATAGTCAATAGAATGAAAGGTTTGTTTACAAGTCATCACTTGAATTTTTTTGACAATCATCTGTTAATATATCGCCGATTATTTCAACAGTACTGCGTTGACCTGTACGTCAAGGTCAAAACGAAGCGTCTCAATTTTATTCTTCATTCTGTCACCACATTTCGAGAAGCTCGCCAACGTTTGCATTTGCTCGAAAATGATACGCATTGGGAGTCACCTTTTTTTGCTCCAGCGAATCAAATGACTGACGACATTTTGCACAGAGTTCGCACGACAACACCGAATTTCGATCTTGAAATTGACCTCAGATCGAGGGCATGTGCGTGCTCATGTGCGGCAGTCTCCTGTCGAAATTGGGAATACCAGCGCCAAATCGTTCGATGCACGATGCATTCAATCTCGAATTGCAACGATATCAAGACTTTGTTCGAGATGAGATGACTGAAAGAGTCCGAACAAATGTGCCGCCGTTTAATGCCGAGCAAACGAAGGTGTACGATTCGCTGATGAAGGTTGTTGACGATGGAACGGGAGGCATTTACTTTCTCGATGCACCCAGTAGGACAGGCAAGACATTCGTCATTTCTTTGATTCTGGCAACAATTCGGTCAAGATCACAAATTGCATTAACCGTTGCATCCTGCTTTATGTGCGGTTGGAACGCCTTTTAACAATGTTGGAGCAATACCAGAAGCTGCCGTTTAATCTTCTCACGGTTGACAAGCTAACGTGCAGCTAAATTGTTGCGAGAATGCAAAATCATAATTTGGGATGAATGCACGATGGCGTATAAACGAGCTTTGGAGGCAGTTGATCGAACGATGAAGGATTTACAAGGTGATATTGCTGCCCAGAGATTTTCGTCAAACGCTTCCCGTCATCCCAAAATCTACTGCTGCTTATAAGATTAATTCATGCCCGAAATCGTCGTCTTTGTGGCGGCATGTCATGAAGTTGAAATTGACTTCGAACATAACATGTTGCAAAATGACCCATCGGCTACTGAATTTTCAAGGCAGCTACTGGCGCTTGGTAATTCCCAAATTTCTGTTGATGTTTCATCTGGATTGAAGGAGTTCCCGGGAAATTTTTTTCGACATTACATCGTAGAAGGAAGAACTCGTCACCAAAGTTTTTCCGGCATTGCACAAAATTATAAAAATCTAAATTGGATTAGTGAGCGGCTCATACTACCAGCAAAGAATAAGGACGTCGATAGCTCGAATGTTATTATTCAAAGTAGAATCGACGAAGTTTGCCGGGTCCGAAATTGGATGGCAGAACAACATTTGCCGGGTCAGCTAGTAACTTATAATTTTTGAAGATTAATTTATATTCCTTATAGAAATTCCATTTATTCTCTCGATTTTTTATTAAATTTTATTTGAAAAAATATTTTTGGAGCCTTTTTTTTACTTTTTATACCCTGATAAATGTATAAAGGGTGGTCCAACCAATACACACGATATTAATTGTATAAGAAAATACAAAGTTTCCAGAAATTATCTTAATATTTTTGACTACGACAGAACGATATATGAAAATTATGCGTGACACAAAATATCGGCCAATTGCTCGCCACAGCTTCGGTGGCATAACTCTATCCTTTGGTCCATATTTTCAAGGAAATAATTAAGGTTCAATATCGTTAGTATGCCAAATTATCTCATTCTTTAGCTCTGGAAGTGTTCTTGTCTTATTGACGTACAATTTTTCTTCAAAATATCCCCCAAGAAGTCAAACAGTGTCAAATCAAATGATCGTGGCGGCCAATTAAAGCCGACACGACATGAGATAACAGAGCCATTGTCTCGTTGGCTGTATGGCAAGTGGCCTATCCTGTTGGAACCACATTTCGTCCATGTCCATATGCTCAATTTATGGCCACAAGTAGTCCTTTATCATCTAGCCATAGCAAACACCATTCACGGTAACTGATTGGCATACCTCATTTTCGAAGTTGTACGGCCCGATGAAACCGCCAGTTCATTATCCCCTCCATGGTTGAATTTTTCAGACAATGAATCTAAGAAATGCCAAATTAAGTTGGGCAAAAAACTTGATATTAAGGTTTGACTCACAATTAACATCGTTCATTATGGTTGGACACAAAGTCCAAATTTATTTGATGACTTTCTTGGTTGATTGTACCATGTCAGTCGGTCTGGCTGGTTAGTGGGCATGATAAATCGAAAAACCCCTTACCGATCCTCTTGATTATTTACCTGAGCTAATAGTTTTCTAAATGAAGCTATGAGATTGTAAATTGACAGAATTGCCCCAACCCCTCATGTACTTCCTATACATAATATAGTCTTTTAAAAAGTATATATGGACCGGCTGTGACATGATGGTAAGAACACGCGACTGCCATGTGGGAGATTCCAGCATCATCTTATCTAAAAAAATAAATTTTTCTATCATTGCCGGCCCCCTCGATGTTGTCGACAGCAACTTCGCAGTATAGGTGCCGATATAATCGGCATTTCTAGTAAAGGCTTCTCAAACAGTGACGTTCGCAATCATCGATAAACAAGTAGGTGCTATTTGTTGTGAATCTAAAATAGAAAGAGTGTTAATTCCCAACATCGTGAGAAGCATCCCATACCTCATCGATGAGGTGTAAAGAGAATATAAGTTTTAAGCAATAAGTATATATATAGAATGTGATTTAAAATAAAGTCAGATTAATAAACTTATAAAAGTAGGTAAAACCCAGGAAATCATTTGCCGGATGCCTTTTGGTACCTCTGACTGTCATATTTCTACAAACATATCTCTTCCTTTTGCCAAGGAAAATAATATAAAAATCTTGCATAGGAATGAATACCGATTATATTTGCCAACCACTTTTATTGCCACCTACACAAAATGACCTATTTTTGTAAAATTTATATTTTTCCTACATCATCCAAACGGACAAATGGAGGATATTTGAATTTGGTCAGTCTAATAATATTTTAATAACAAATTTGACAATTAAAGCATAATGAATCATCTCGTAATAATAGACAAACCCTCAGAAAAACGAAACCTTTGCCACCTTACCTTCTTGTACCTTCCATACAAATAATGACCGACTTCAACCCCATAGTTTTATATTTCTCCCATAACATTTAAACGGGTAACTATGGTATAATTGTGTTTGGTCAATCGAATTAACTTGTAATATTATACAAATCTTGTGAAAACCGAAAACTTTACCTCACCCCTTCTGGTACCTCCTATGTTAATGACCGAATTCACCCTCATAGTGTTACATATATATCTTTTTTGTAAGTACACTAAATTCAGCCATATAGCTATATTTTGAATAAGATGCACGCTTATACAAATTTGTCTCAGGAATGAATATGGGCCATATCACCCAACCCCTTTGGGTACCTCCCATACAAAATGACCTATTTTTCGGCAATTTATATCTTTCCCCCAACATCCAAACGGGTAAAAAAAAAAAAAAAAAAAAAATGTTTCCCATTACATCCCATGGAGGGATAGGGGAGAGCTTCTCGCAATCAATGAGCTGTGCGCTTTCTATTTTTTTAAACACACTGATTGGGACCTACAGTTTTACACCGGTTCCGAACGGAATTGAGAAGCTTTTTCATGGCTAATTATACTCGATAGTGTCGCCGGCACTAAGCGAGGTGACCGTCGTCGAAAGAAATGTAAAGTGTTCTGACCGGGATTCGAACCCACGATCTAATGAATAACAGGCGCGCACGCTACCCATTACACCACCGACGGCCACAAACGGGTAACTATAGTATAATTCTGTTTGCTCAGTTTAGTTATCATGTAATAATAGGGAAATCCTCGGAAAATCGCATCCTTTGCCATACCCCTTTTTGCACCACTCATACAAATTATGACCACATTCACTCTCATAGTTTTATATATCTATCCTCTTTGTAAGAACACTGAACTCAGATATATGTTGCGTCCGATGTCCGCTTATAAAAATCGTACTCAGCAATCAGTACGGGCCATATCAGTCTAAGCCTTCTAGTATCTCCTATACAAAATTACCCATTTTGGGATTATTAATTTTTCTTCCTTAACATTCAAACGGGTAACTATAGTATAATTGTGTTTGGTTAGTAAAATTATATTGTATTAATAGACTAATCAACAGAAAACTGAAACCTTTACCTCTCCCCTTCTGGTACCTTGCATATAAGTGGCCGAATTTATCCTTATTATTTTATATACATATTTGAATTTAGTTATATTTTATGTAAAATGATCGTTTATAAAAAAATTGACTCAGGAATGAATATGGACTATATCGACCTAACTCTGGTACTTCCAATATAAAATGACTTATTATTCGGTAATTAATATTTCTGCCGGCTGAGCAGCATGCATGCACTAGCTCATAAACACGATATGGCTAAGGAATGTATGCCCGATGATTGGAATCTGAGTGTTTTATGTCCTGAGCTTTCTTAAGAAAGGCGATCAAAGTGTGTACCATCAGCCTTTAACCCATCACATACAAGAATCTGTCTAGTGTATTATGTGAAAGACTTAAGCCCATTTTAGCCACATATGACCACATATGACCACATATTCACACTAAGACAAATCCTGTAGAAGACCCAAGAAATGCAGATCGACAACTACCATCTGTTTATCGACTTCAAATCTGCATTCGACAGTCCGATACATACAGAAACTATTTTATGCTATGGCTGTGTTTGGCATCCCCGCGAAGCTGAAAATGACTTTGCGGGATGACACTGACCGACACGAAGTCTTCAGTAAAAATAGGCAAAAATCAGACTGAGCCATTTTCTACCAAGCGAGGCTTTAGACAAGGCTTTAGATAGTCTGTCATGCGGCCTCTTTAACATCATAATGGATATGATCATGCGGAAGCAGTAAACAGCATTGGTAACATCTTTAACAAAAGTCCCATGCTGCTGGCGTATGCCGATGATATAGGTATCATTGGCCGTGGAGTGCGGGATGATGTTACTGCAGCCTTTTCGAGCATTGAGAAGCAGTCGGCAGAAGTGGGTCTGGTGATAAATGAGGACGAAACCAAGTCATTTGTTTCAACGAACAAAGAGTCTACTCATTTGGGACGCTGCGTGACCATTGACAACTATAACTTTGAAGTGGTAAATGATTTTGTCTACTTTGGTTCCGCCATAAACAAAAATAATAATGTCATCCTGGAAATCAAAAGACGAGTATTGAACGCTAACCGCTGCTCTGAACCGCTAAGTAAGCGATTTAATGATAAAGCGCTCTTTCGACCAACTCTACCAATCCTGCTTTACAATGCAGAATCCTGGATAATGACGAAGGCGGATCAATCTATTGTGGGAGTTTTCGAGAGAAATATACTTTGGAAAATATTAGGACCCATCATCGCTAACGTTGAGTACCGTCGTCGAATGAATTATGAGAATACGAATGCTACGGCTCGAAAAGTCTTCGGCAATAAACTCGATGGGCGAAAGAGCTGTTATCTAAGCTTGATGTGACGAACTATCTACGGAGCGCAAAACACCGAAGCGCTTGGAGTTCTTTTATACGTGTGGCTACTGATAAATAAATTTCTGTTGTTTGCTGCCATTAAATAAGAAGAAGGCTATTTCTCCCATAACATCCAAAAGGAAAACTGAGGGAACATTAAATTTGTTCACTTGAATTTTCTTGTAATAGTAGACTAATCCTCGGGACCGGCCGTGGCATAGTGGTTAGAATACGCGACTACCATGCGGGAGATCACAGGTTCAACTCATGGCTCCAGTCATCTTAAAAAAAAAAACATTTCATTGATTGTCGGATCCCCTCGAATGTTGTCGACAGCAACTTCGCAGTATTAGTGTCGAGTCAATCGGCATGTCTAGTAAGAGCTTCTCAAACAGTGACGTTCGCATTCGTCGATAAGCAAGTAGGTGCCGTTAGTTGTGAATCTAAAAATAGAAAGCGTGTTAATTCACAACAACGTGAGAAGCTATCCCATACCTCATTCATGGGGTGTAACGGGAAATTAAGTTTTTTTTTAAGTAGACAAATCCCCACAACCTTTGCCACACCCCTTTTGGTACCTCCCATACAAGTATACGAATTGACGTCACAGTTTGTTTTTCATACATATCGTTTTTCAAATTAAACTATATTTAGTAAAATTTTTAACAAAACATAATATCAATAAATCTGACCTGATGCCAGGATATTGAATTTAGTTTGTTAGATTTGTTCGGTCTAAACTTTTCTACGCTATTACTATAAATATCGTCTGACCGAAAGTGATATACTGTGTTAAATACCCATGCAAAGATTTACACCAGAATAAGTTAGCGGTGCACATAGTCTCTGTTCTGAGCAACTAGAAAACTATACTAAGGATCATTTCATGGATCATTTATACTCTTTTGAACAATAGTCATTTAAATCGAGCCTGTACCGTGCGTACAAGCATACATTACACTGTGGATGAATGTTGTTATTTCCCACTATAACATAACACAGTACAACATTTTTCAGCTGATTGATTTGGGACTCAATTATGAGAACTGTACGTGAAAGTGGCCCCAAAAAGAAGAAGTTCTGCATCATTCGTTTTGTCAAGTTACATGCCATAATAATTAAATATCGATTTGAAGTTAATAAGTATCGTATAGGGAAATTTGTAACGTTTTATGCTCTTTTATTTGACATAACTCGAAAACCACTAATCCAATTCAGGTGAAACAAAATTAAAAAAAATTAAGAATTACAATTCCTTTCATCTGTTCATATAACGTTTGCCTACATAAGCAACAGTTTCACTTTTTCATTCATCAAATGATTTTGAACTGGGTTTATTTTGTAGCAGTTACAATAAAACTGTTATACTCTGTGCCGTATGATTTACGTGGAATATTAATTATGGTAATTATACGCCACCATATAACAATATAACAAAAGAGCCTAAAACGTGACAAATTCCCCTATACGATACTTACTAACTTCAATTAGATATAAAATTATTATGGCATGTAACTTGTTAAAACAAATTATGCAGAACTTCTACTTTTTGGGGCTACTTTCACGTGCAGTTCTCAGAATTGAATCCCAAAATCATATGTTGTACTGTGATTTGTTAATGCGTTTTAGTCACTTCATATTGCCTAACAATTTGATTGAAAATTATTACTATAAAATTGAAAAACCTCACACCATTTCAGTATCTAAAGCCAACTACATCGAAATGGCGTAAATGGTGCTCTTGCAATTGCTTTCGCAATTTCAATCTAATCCACTCGCTATCTGGCATTTTGTCTTTTACTATCTACACTCAGCCTGCAAGTACCACCTTTAAACTGACATCCTTATATACGTTATACTATTTTAATCAAATATACAGAAAAAAAAGAACATAAATTCTGTTAAATGTTTACATAATTCATATATATTTTCACATTTGTAAATATAGGGCCAAGTGTTATTTGGTAAATTTACATACCAATAAATTTGTCGGTGCCCATAAAAACGAGTAACAAAAGATGGCAGCATAAAAAAAAAGCTTAAAACCATATAAAATATGTAATTTCTACTAAATAAACCTTTAAAATAACATTTGTGTTGTGTTTTCTTTTGTTTATGGTCGCATGGAGCATAAAAACAGCAAATTGATTACGGATCAGTGCCTAAGAAAATATTTACTATTAAATACGGTGAGCGGCGGCAAAACAAATGCAACAACAAGCGCATATATACATATATCACTCACTTGTGAATATTAATTGAGTTGTTTAAAGGATATATTCATATATGCGATATAAAAAATATAACAGCGCACGCGGACATTACGCAAATATCTTTATTGCATATGTACATAGCTGCGAAAATAAATATTTAATAGAAAATTTAAATTGTTTTTGCTTGCTACTTCTGCTGCTACTACTGCTTAGCTTCTTCTGGCAATACATATAAAAATTTTCATTTTTAATCAAATTACTTTTAACATATTTGAAATATTTGCCATTGCGTCTGCTGCTATTTTGTATGAAGGATATAGCTATGATTGATTCCTTGACGACGCCATCAATCTCGTAACGATGCACTTCTTATTCAGGGAATGCTGTCGATAACTGTCGTAATGTGTACAGTCCTCTTCCATTCCTCCCGCTAGTCAAGGACGAAAAGCAGGAAGATTTTAGCTGTGTAGAAACAGAAGGAAGCCTCAGCTGAATATCAATAAAAAAATATTATTTATGACATTATTCTTGGGTTTTGCTCATTGAGACATCTACGACATCTAACTCCCCATCAACCAACCAACCAACAGCAGTGACAGCTTTTGTGGCATTAGGTGCTGCTCTCTTCACAAGTACATATACATCAACTTACGGTATTCTAATAAAATATGTGTGGTACTTTAATACAATCACACATGCTTACATATGTATGTTATGGCATATACTTATATATGTGTACATCTGTTGTTTTGCTTATGCGCTGTCAAAGATGCCAGCGATGAAAAGTTGGCGCAAAAGAAGATGTTTGGAGTCATAATGTCGGCAAAATTCTAAAATTCAAAATATGTTGTATGTAAATAATGACATCATGTAAATAATATTCACACTTCGCTTCAAAGTGATGGTATATCACCAGATAGTTGTGAAGAAATTTTGGTTAAGGTTTAAGAGAAGAATAGAATAATAGGTGTGACAAGATATTGAGTTGGTTTCTATAAACTAGGTGTGGTCTAATAATGTTTAGGGGGTGGGGAAATGTGAAATGTAAAAAGTTCCAAGCCAGTGCTAAGGTCGTAGGCCAATATAGTTAAACCCTCAAAGGGTTTGGCGATTACTGGCTAAACTTTTTTTATGACCATTTATATTCTTTGCTTATCTTTATGTTTGTTCGCTCAGGTTTTCAGGTATAACTCAAGAATCATTGATGATTTCTCATTTCATTCTTCAGCAGAACTGTAGATAACGCCAAACCATTTAAGGGTTTTACTACATTGGTCTAGTACCTTAGCACCGGATTGGAATTTTTCAAACACCAACCCCCACCACCACCACCAAATTTACAACCTTGGAACGATGTACGTATGATTAATATGAAACCTGTATAGTATTAATATTACTCATACGTTGTAAAGATATATGAAGCGAGTACCATGTGCAAACTGGCTACATATATACAGTACAGTACTTGCGTCATTAAGTATCGTCAGCAAAGAGCTGTTTTCTACTTGTCATAGAGGAGACAGCCTACATATGGCCAGAAAATCTGAGTTTTTAGGGAAAATTTATGAAGAAAGCAATAAAAGGCAACTTGTTGAAGATTTCAGTCGATAAAATTAGAACAACTTGATTTTTCACATAGATATATTTATAGCCATAGCCTTAGCTACAATTCAGCTACAGAATGAAACGAGAACTCATTAATCATCAAACAGACATTAAGATTAGGAATAATATAAAAGGTCATAAAGTTAGGCCTAAGAACGCCCAACTCTTTGGTAGTTTTACTATACAAACCTTGGACCTTCACCCTGACATGGAATTTCACACCCCCAGATTGGCTCTTGCCTATGTATCCACCTTGGTGCTGCGTCCTAAAGCTGAAGTCCTTAAAAATTGAGCTTTAGCATTTGTACTGGGTGTTGGGATTGGAGGATTTTCTTATGTAAGTTTTCTGATCGTTATTCACTGGGGAATAGCCAGAATCGAACAACATAACTGGCACGCTGTCACTGATACGTCTTAGGGAGGAGGTAACAGAAGTAACAAAGACAAAGACTCTCTTAGTGGCTTTAGCAGCCCCATGAAACTGCGATCGGCGCGGTGGCATAATCAGCCATTCTCTTTTAATAAAAAAAAAATTGAAAATTAAAACACAAAGAAAGAAAAGACAAGAACCCCCAAATATTGTCGACCTCTGTAGACATTATAAAGACCATAATTAAAGGATATGCTCATAAAATGTCCAAACCATCTACACTGATGGTGCCTCTATGCAACTGGCGGATTCCCGCAATAAATATTAGGCTGGCATCACCGCCATATAGGAAAAACGATGGACGGCAAAAGAACTGAAACATCGTTTACAGCTGCCATGCAGAACGACACGAATTTGGATACGGATTCATAGTCTTCAAGAGACTTCGACATTTGGCCTTGTTGTTTGTATGTGACCGAAAAGCTACTACCCCCTCAAGGAGATATATTTTTCCGTCAAGCTGATTTATGTACAGTAGGCATTGGCTGTCTCGCCAAGACGAAAGATAAAGACAAGGACATTAGATATGAATTCTATGAGTGTCTGTCAGAAATATATGATGGGCACCCTTTTCTGCTCTTGGTTCAGCTGTCGGAAAATTCAGTGTAAACAACAACACCTTCGATGACGGATTCACACAAGTTAGTTTCTCGTCGGCAATAAACATGGTGGTGAGTGGAACCAGATTCCCGCATAAAAATATCTACAAGGCAACCTGGATATCCCCTGATCAAAAGATTAGTAACCATATTGATTACGTGGTAATCGATGGCAGGCTTGTCTCAAGCGTTATGGATGTGCGTGTGATGCTCGTTGCTTATATAGACTTTGATCACGACCTAGTTACAGCCAAGGTTAAAATTAAATTCTAAAAATTCTCGTTACCAAACGCAAAGAAAGCTAGACAGCGCAATGCTGCAGACAACCGAGGTAGTCAATACCTACTCTAACCAAGTTTCTCAATTACTTCAAACAAACCCCCTAATTCTGTTGTCCTTAACACAATAGCAGCATATTGCAAATTCTATGACTGTCGCACCGACAGTACTCGGTTATAAAAACCCACGCTTAAGCAAGCCCTAGAACGATGAGGAATGTAGCGTGATGTCTGATGAAACGGATGTTTATATGCACTGCACCCTATGGTAAGAAGTGCAGAGGCGCAACGATATAATGAGCGGAGGAGGAAAATGTAACGTCTTATCAGGCAGAAAAAGCGTCTATGAAATAAAGGGGAGAGCCAGGAGGATATCGTAAAGTACAGGGGCAGGCGCGAAGACCGAAAGTTTAAACCAAAGGTAAAAAGCAAAAGTTTTGGAACATGGATCTCCAACTGTTAGGACAGAGATGGAAATCTGGTCACGCGCACACAAGCAAAGTGTATTGCATATATGGTGAGAAATATTTCGTTTCAAAGGCAGCATAAATGATGAAATCACGTCAATCATAGCTGATGGGGTATATTATCCACCACCGAGCCAAAACGAGAGTTGAATGGCTTAAAAACAATTAAGCTGTAGTTGCCGATGGACTGTCGGCAGTGCTAGTTGAAGCCGGTGGCAATGAGCTGACAAAGTACAAGATTTGATGGCCAAGAAATACATGTCCGATGATTGGAACTTATGTGTTCTATGTCCTGTGCTTAAGAAAGACGATTCAAATGTGTGCACCAACTATCGCGGGATCGGCTTTGCACACATCGCATTCATCGGTGTTGTCGAGTCTGTTATGTAAAAAGTCTAAAGCCTATCTTACCCTTACCCTTACCCGTGTGACTGTAGACCTGGTAAATCCACAACCGACCAAAAATTTACGCTACGACAAATCTTGGATAAGACTCAACAAATGCAGATCAACACCAACCATCTGTTTATCGATTATAAAGCTGCTTGCGACTCTCCTATATGACAGAAACTGTTAAAGTTTTCAGTGAAAATAGGCAAAGATCTGTGTAACGGCGAGTTTTCCCTCTTTGAAGCTAGGATAGATTCAGTGGTGTCATGCCATTTATTAGAGTGAGAGAGACCAAGCAGTTGATGTCGATTTTCTCTCATTCAATTCTTTATTTAAGTATCCCGACCTTAAACTAACTTACAAACATCAAGACTTAATCTAGCAGGGTTTGGTCCTTTGTTGCGAAGTAGCGACTCGGCATGGAACGAGACGCTGCTGCTGATGACTGGTGCTGGAGTTTGCTGTATGGCTTGGTCAACGGCGCGTCTTTACGAGAAACAAAGGCTGAGCTGGGAAAGAAGAAATGCTAACGGGGTCATTCGTAAGGATGTTCGAACAGAGTTCCTCAAAAAAAATAACTACGGCTACGTGAGTATATTGGTGTCGAAGGGAAGGATACTTGGTCAGAGTCCCTCAGGCAGGGTGTCCCTAAACAAGGATAACTAATACTTCTTTAGGATAACGACGTTATACAGTAAGGATACCCGATCAGTGTCCCTCAAGCAGGGTGTCTCTAAACAAGGATAGTCAATTAATCTTCTTCTTTACTGGCAACAACAACAGAAATTCAACTATCAGTAGCCGCACGTAGAAAACCATTCCAAGCGCTTCGGTCTTTTGCGCTCCGTAGATAGTTCGTCATACCAAGCTTACTTAACATTTCCGTCACCTGCACCATCCATCGTAGTTTTGGTCGCCCCCTCCTGCGCCGCCCATCGAGTTTATTGCCCAAGACTTTTCGAGCCGTATGTGTGTATGTAGTTTCAAAGCCTTCTCTCGAAGAACAAAAATCCATCTATACCTCACACTGATCCTACCTGTCTGGAGCAACAGCGCAGAATCCATAATATGACACAAGTGCATCAATCTACTCTGGAAGCCCTCGAGAGAAAAATATTTGCAAAATATTTGGACCCATCTTGGTTAACGGCGAGTACCGTCGTCGAATAAAGCATGAGCTGTAGCGCTTTCAAATAGATTGGCTTGAGCACATTGTACGAACGGATGAAAATGCTCCAGCTCGAAAAGTCTTCGGCAATAAATTCAGCGGCCGTCGCAGAAGTAGTCGAGCATAACTTCGTTGTTTATATGGGACAAAAAAGATCGAAGCGCTAGTAATCCGTAGGAAGAAGATGTGCTGGTGGACATATAAATTGAATCCTAGCTTAATAGTTTCTTCATATAAGCAATTGTTAGAGATCGAATTTAAATTTGCAGCAACTATTCAAGTAAAACAATAGTAATAAGAAACATCACCTTAGTAAAATACCAAAATTACTATATACTCCGATTTAAACTATCATTCGTTATTATAATATTTTAGAAACGTTTTAAAATTTATAGCTTCTGTAATTTCTGTGGCATTTCTTAATCTCTTTGAATCTACGGTTTATTAACAGTTTTAAAAAAATCTTATATTCCCTTTACATTACCTGAATGAAATTTGAAAGAGCTTTCCCATTTGATTGAGTTTTTTTATGTTTCCATTTTTAAACTTGTACAAAAGAACCTATTAGGTTGTTATGCGTTCCAATTCTCTTAATTCATCAGGAGTTGATGACCACAACCTCGAGGTGACAGCCGATCAAAGTTATGTACATAGGTGAGACACTGGGCGCGAATCTAGGTCTCCAGTACATTAGTTGGGTGTTCTAAACATCAGGCCACGGTCATTACCGGCATAACTGACTGTTGTTTTGCCAAACATATATACAAAACTATGCTTTATGGGGATATGCCAGAGGAATATGGCCTATTATCTCATTTTATGAATGGAAAATAAATTTTACTAATTTTTTGTTGTTGATATGCACATTACTCAGAACTAACATACTTAACTTAACTTACTTATTGTTTTTCTTTCCTTACTTTTTTACTTTCAGGTGAGTCCCACTTACCCGTTACACTTTTTTTTGGCAGTGACTGATGGAGATAAAATTGTAAGTATATGACAAATACTCCAACATTTGCAACACACCTTCTGGTACTTCTCATACAAATGATAGAATTCACCTTCATAGTATAACATACATGAATTAAAATCAGACACGTTGTACCCCTAATGTCATCTCATATACCCCGTTGGAAATATTTTATTTTTAATATTTTATTTTTTGTAAATGTGAAGCCTAAGAAACCGGGAGGTTTAACCCTTCCTTTAGAAATGATGATATCTTGAGTTTCTGTGCGAGTTTTCTTTGACCATATGCCCAGAGATATTGAAATTAACATTTTATACTTGTGGGTTGTAACTTTTTCTACAGTTTCTCTATACGTCTCTTCTGGTAATACGACCTAAAGTCATATGGGTAAGGCTATTTATCAGTCAGTTTACCCGACTTAAATTGTTGTACTGGTTTAATTTACCTTTCTCCACAAGTCTCTCTCTTAAAGTCATAATAGAAATGTTTCGCAAAAGCTATTTATACACAAGCATTCTTTCATTACTTCAACTAATAGTACAAATGTACTATACTCATAAACATATACACGAACATACACAAATATATGGCAAGATATACGTACGTCTCTATATTTGCCTTGATGTACGTATACGTGTGACCAGAGCAAAGTGTGACCAGGAACTATAGTCACAGTTTGTAGCTGAATTTTACTACAAAAGTTTAAAAGTGTTAAAAAGTTTTACAACAAAATTTAAGGATCTCCACCGCAACCACCATTCATCATATACACATTTAAACTAACACACATGTACAGTCTCTGTCTCACATTTGAAATGGGATTCAATGCAATGGCATTAATGCAAAACATATTAGTATTATCAGGAATGCATATGCATTAGATTGAATACTGCCAACTCTTTACTATGTATGTACTATGTACTCTGGCAACTGTAAGAACTGATGGTGTCACTGCTGCTGTACTACATATTACAACTACTATGAATATTCAAATCAGATTTTGGGACAATATTCCGCACTCTGCACGATGACAGTTTCTCATTTTAATGCAATGAACAATTTTAATGTAAGCCTCGTGTTGGGGCAGCAGTAAAAAGGCAGCAATGTTGGAGTGATAGTGGAAATTCAAGGGAGTTTAGAGTATGTAGCCAAAATCGTACACATATATTAAATTGAATCAAAATTGAATAATTCCTTCTGATAAATTGTTAGTAATTGCTACTAGAAAGTTAAGAGTAAGGGAAAATGGAAAAATCAGCGGCGCTGTAGGCGGTGTCAAAATAAGTTTCAGTTCACATATGAGTAATATGATTAATATAGGCCACATACATTTTAATTGTTCGTAAAGCACAACTCTCAAAACCTACACAGTACAATATTTTTCAGCTCATTGATATGGGACTCAATTCTGAGAACTGCACGTGAAAGTAGCCCCAAAAAGAAGAAGTTCTGCATCATTCGTTATGTCAAGTTACATGCCATAATAATTTAATATCGATTCGAAGTTAGTAAGTATCGTATAGGAGAATTTGCCACGTTTTAGGCTCTCTCAAAATCATGTGTTGTACTCTGGTATCTAAATAAAATGTGTAAGCCAATACAATCGGTTGAAATGACTGATAAATACCCTCAGCCTTACGTATTTCGGCCGCATGGCCGGACTAGACATATACGAAAAGCGTGGAAAAAATTACAGAAAATAAATTAAAATATTAAATTCAATATCTCTGGGCATATGGTAATTTTTGATAGAGGTACCAAAAGGGTATTTTACGGTACCAATTGAAAACCAATGTAAAATTCTCTAAATAACTCGAACACAAATCTCAAACAAAATTTTAATTTCCAATGGGTGCGGTAAACCTTCCGATCTGAAAATATAAAATATTAAAAGTAAAATATTTTTAACAAGGCCTAGCAGATGCCAGTAGAGTCTCAAAGTGGCAAATTTTTATTCGTTAATCAACGTACAATAAACGCTTACCTTAAGCACAATATTTCAGACTTCAGTGTAATTACAAAAATTATATAGATGAACAACTTTTGGGGTTATTTCGGTAATTTGTATGAGAGGTTCTAGAATAGGTGTGGTCAATGTTTAGCTTCTCTGCGGCTCCTGTCTACTGTTACGATATATTTTAATTGACAAACTTCAAATATTCTGCAGTTCGAAAGTTATTGGGAGAAATATTAATTCTCCCTAAAAAGGTTATTTTGTATGGGAGGTACAAGAAGCGATAGGTCAATATAGTCCATACTCATGCATGAATCAAAATTTCAATAAGCTTATATCTTGCTCAAAATATGGCTTATTTCAAGGAATTTACAAAAAGGATAAGTATGTAAAAATATGAGTGTCAATTGGGACGTTTATATGGGAGCTACCAGAAAGGGTGTGGCAAAGGCTTTGGTTTTCTATAGATTTAAAACCAATCACAAGATAATGAATCTGACCAAATTTAAACATTTTCCAGTTGCCTCTCTGGTAGTTATGGAAGAAATATAAATTTTTCAAAAATAGGTTTGATTTTGTATGGGAGGCTGTACCAGAAGGGGTCGGCCGATATAGTCCATATTCATTGCTAAGTCAAAAGTTCAAAAAGTTTATAATCTTGCTCAAAATATGACTTATTTCTAGGTACTTACTAAAAGGATATGTGTGTAAAACTATGGTGGTCAATTATGTCATTTGTATATAAGAAATCAGCAGGGGTGGGGCAAATGTTTGGGTTTTCTAAGGGGCTTGTATGTTATTTAACTGATCAAATTATAATGTCCTTCAGCTGCCCGTTTGAAGTTATTGGAGAAATATTATTGTTACAAAAATAGGTCATATTGTATGGGATGTCCTTGAAAGGGTCTTGCCCATTTACAGTGGGAAACTCTAATACTGATACATTTTCATATAGATCGGTGAAGGTTTACTCGAGTTATACTGCCCACCAGCCATCCAGCCAGCCAGACAGACGGACATAGCTCAATCGTCATAAAAAGTCCCCAAACGAAATTGGTCTTAAGATACTTGGGGTCTAACGCTTCGCCTACGATAAATTTCGTAAAATGCTACCAAATGTTTTGAAACTTTGGACAAGTTAATATTTCAAAAAAACTACTTACGGTATTTGCAAATGGGCTTCATGGCCACACCCCTTCTGGTACCTGCCATACAAATATACCATTCGGCTTACTTTAGAAATCGAGTAATAACATCAATAACCATCTGTTACCACCCATTTTTGAAATCGATTAAAATTATTAAAAGGATCCAACGCGATCGTGTTCAAATTCTGTATTTACTAAAGCTCAAGCAGGCTAAAGTTTTGGAGATAAAATTATAAAGTCTAGCCACGCTCCTTCTGGTACTTTCCATACAAATGTATCACTCCGCCCACTTTAGAAATCTGGATATACTATCAATACAACTAAAGTGATCGTGCCCAAATTCTGTATTTTGTTAAGCTATACAGGATAAAGTTATTGAGGAAAAATTGGAAGTCTAGCTACGCCCCTTCTGGTTCTTCTCATACAAACGTATCATTCCGTTCACTTAAGAGATGAAGTAATAATATCAATACACCCAAAGCAATCGTACCCAAATTTCGTATTTAGTAAAGCTATAGCAAGATAAAGTTTTGGTGAAAACAACTGGATGTCTAGCCACGTCCCTTCTGGTACCTCCCATACAAATGTACCATTCCGCCCAGTTTAGAAAACTTAAAAAAAACTTAATTTCCCTTTGCACCCCATGAATGAGGTATGGGATAGCTTCTCGCGTTGTTGTGAATTAACACGCTTTCTATTTTTAGATTCACAACTAACGGCACCTACATGTTTATCGACGAATGCGAACGTCACTGTTTGAGAAGCTCTTACTAGACACGACGATTGAATCGATGCTTAATACTGCGAAGTTGCTGTCAACAACATTCGAGGGGAGCTGACAATGAAAGAACAATTTTTTTTTAAGATGACTGGAGCCAGGTTTGAACCTGCGATCTTTTCGCATGGTAGTCGCGTGTTCTAACCACTATGCCACAGCCGGTCCCAGTTTAGAAATCGAGTAATAATATCAATATTATTTTTCTTAGGCGGCTATTAAGAAACGTTAGTTTCTTTAGCCGTACATAGAATAGATTTCCAGTAGTTTCGTTGTTCTGAGCTTCTTTTCCAATTTCTGACACCAAGTTGCGAGATGTCCTTTTACATTTGGTCCTTCCATCGAAGTTGTTGTTGGTCTTGCCCTTCTGCGAGAGCGAAGGGTCACAACATGACCGAGCCAAAGTAGTAGTTGTATTTTAACACGCTTAACTATGTCAATGTCGGCATATAGCTCATACAGCCCATGGTTCATTCGACGCCGATATTCTCCGTCAATGAAGATTAGACCATAGATTTGCGAAGGGGCTTTCTCTCAAACACTCCAAGTACTGCCTCGTCTGCTTGCGCAAGTACCCATGCTTCTGAGTCATATAACAGCACGGGCAGTATCAGTGACTTGTAGAGCGTGATTTTTGTCTGATGAGAGGTGACCTTGTTTTTAAACAGCTTACTTAGTCCAAAGTAGCATCTAATAGTTAGTTTTGTTTATGGCGGTACCGAGGTAGATAAACTCACTGACTACTTCAAAGTTGTAGTTTTCAGGTTCCACCGTCTGCCCGAGTCTTCTGGACGTCTTGTGCGTTGATACCACCAACTTTGTCTTATCTGCGTTTACTGCCAAAACCATTTTCGCAGATTCTTTCTCGATTTTATTAAAGGTTTCAGTTACCGCCTGCTTTGTCCGACCCATGATGTCAATATCGTCAACATCAGCGAGTATCATGTGCTGTTTGTGGTATAGTATGCCCTGTCTGAAACCTCGTTTGATACTGAATGGCTCGGAGAAGTTCTTTCCTATTTTAACTGAAGATCGTGTGTCAGTTAATATCATTCTGCAAAGTCTATTTTTTGCAGGGATACCAAACTCAGATATGGCTTGAAACACCTTTGAACATATGGGGCTGCCAAACGCGGCCTTATAATCGACAAATTGGTCGAAGGTGTCGATCTTTTTTTCATGGGTCTTTTCTAGGATTTGGCGTAGTGTGAATATTTGGTCGATGGTGAATTTACCAGATCTAAAGTAGCACTGATAAGGTCCAATTATCTCGCCGACTTCAGATTCAAATCCTTCACACAATACACTCGATAGGATTTTATAAGCGATGGAAAGCAGACTTATTTGTCTGTAGTTCGCACATACTGCCTTGTCTCCTTTCTTTTGCACAGGACATAGTACGCTGAGGTTCCAATCATGAGGCATATGCTCTTATGCCTTAACAGCATGTCGTCCCCGTACTTAAAAAGGTCAACCGGCAATCCATCAGCTCCTGCTCCCTTATTATTCTTTAGCCGGGTTTTTTTTATACACTCAATACTGTCGTCGGGGATTGCTTCTAAGGAATCATCATCGTCGCTACTACCGGGTACCAACAGTTGGAAAAAATGGTATTTCCATATCCTCAGCACACTATCTGTATCCCTTACCAGATTGCCATCGTTATCTTTACAGGAGTATGTGCCTGTACCAAAGCCCTCAATGTGATGTTTCACTCTTTGGTACAATTTACGGGCTTTATTCTGAGTCTTGCACATCTCGATACTCTCACACTCACGTCTTTTTATTTCTCTCCTTTTCCTGCGGAATAGACGTATCTCCTTTTCTCCTGATACATCTCTCAGCGTGTTGTTACTGATTGCAGTTTTGCCATATATGCCGTCTCTTTCGCTTCAGTAGCACTACGTCACTCCTGGTCGTACCATGGGTTCTTTGGTGGGGATCAATATATCAATATACTAGAAAATTATATGTTTTACTGAGGGTGAGGATATATGTAAGTCGGTTTTCCCGACTGAAACTTTCTAACTGGATGGTACAAAAATCGTTCGTAAATATGTTTGTCCAAAATATTAACTATAAACAATGCCCAACTACTTGACCGCTTCATACATCTGGCTACTCGAAATACTAAAAATCTATCACACATTACTCACATACACTTTAACTCTGCCTCCATCAACAGTCACAAAGCTAATTTAGTGTGAATTTTCTAAAATTGTCAAAATCTTGCATTAGATTTTATTACCACTTTTACAGAGCCCTAGAGTATAACAAGAGACATCGAAAGGGGTTTTCTACTGCGTCTTGCCACATAATCTCTATCTTAATGCTGCCTTCCATACTTTGTACTCTATTCATAATCTGCATATGCACATTACCAAACAGTTTTGCGGTCATAACTTTCTAAAAATGGATTTAAAAAAAAGAGACAAATGAAAACTTTTCACATGTGGTATTTATAGTTTTAATTTTTCACTTGATGCGTTTGTCTTTTTTTTGGTAAAAAGTTAAGTTGCCATGCTAAAGTTTTCGTTATCCAACAAGAGAGTTGTTGTCAAAGTGCATTGCGTCGTTCATTGGCATTGTTAATAAAATTAAAATAAAACTGCAGTAACCAATTTAAGCTGAGATGTGTTGCTGCCGCTGCCACTGCTGTGGAAAGTGGCTGCAAAATGGATTAAATAATGTGTGGTTTTCTGCAAATGAGCTAATACTTTTGTACAATTGATTTATATTGAATTGAGTTAGATATGTAGAAAGTTTTTACGGTTACAATGGATATACAAAAGTTATTAGAATTTTTTAGTAGTCTTGGCAGTGATAAGTTTAAACATTTGGATATTTAGTTGGATATTCAAAGATGTTGGTTTGGTATATTTATAAATCTAATAAAACATATATTTATATTAGAGCAAATACTGATAATGTTTTTGAGAAAGAAAAGCTAACAAATCTGATGAAGAAGAACATGACAGGAGCAAGGACAAGTCGGATTGCAGTCTCACTAACGATATCAGCGATGCGTGACTGCGAGATACGTAATAAGAGGGGCATTAATGAAAAAATCGTCACTCAACAAATCGTCGTTGCTGATTATATTGAGTGACTCTTACCCAAATACTGTACTATGTATATGTAGCAAGTTTGCATATGGTACTCGCTGCATATGTCTGTACAACGTATGAGTTATATTAATTTTACGCGGATTTTATATTAATCATACGCACATCGTTGCAATATTGTGAATTTATCGTTTAATAACTCGGTGCAAAAGCCAATCTAGGGGATTAGAAATTTCATGTCAAAGTAAAGTTACCAGGTCAGTAACTCCTTAAAGGTTTGATGTACTCTACAATTCTTCTGAACAATAGAATGAGAAATCGCCAATGGTTCTTGAGTTAGAGCTAAGCGAATAAACATCAAAATAAAGAAACAATATAAATGGTCATTAAAAGTCCTTAATCCTGAGAACGCCAAACCCTTTGAAGAAGAACATGATAGGAGCAAGGTTAAGTCGTAGTTCAATCTCACAAACTTTACCATGCCATGTCATATTTGAAAACGACAAAGATTCGACGTGACTAGGACACACAGAATAAGATGGGGATTATTGATAAAATCATCATTCTGTTTTGGACAAAAAAAAAAATAGGTTGGACGACTTTCGGCTTGAACACTCCCTCCTTTCCTCTTCAAAAGTAACTTGCACAAACATCTACGAAAAAATATTATTTTTTCATATTCCTTGTCCAATTTGTATTGCATTCTTCATCGTATACATTTTGGGCTACAAAGAACATACTTCGCATTAAAAAATGCTTAAAAATTACTACAGGTATTTTGCCGAAAAGTAATTTCCAGCGTGTATTGTAAACGTTAATCTCCTATGCATAATAATATTGAGTTGGTGGTTATTGCCGCTGCTACCACAGCTATGTTCTGCCAAGAGTTTATAAGTTTACTATTGAAAGGAAATTCAAAACATTTCTATAGATATTTGCGACTCAATACTCAGCATTATTTAACACCACTTTCTCGACTCTCACTTGAATACCTGGCACATTTTGGGGTAAGACCATGTGTGAGCGCACAGTTCACAAAGCGCAGAGTTGAGTTGGGTGAAATTACACAGACGTGCAAATTATGTTGTAAGTTTATATCGGTATTGAAAATGCACATCTCACGGGTCTCAGTCTCCCACATAATTGTAATGTACCAACAATCGAGGATAGCGAAAGTGGACAAGGTGAAATGTAATATAAAAAAATTCAAAGTAATAATAATTATAACGACAGCGTTTATAAGTGTGTAATTTTACCCTAAAGGACATTGAGTTATGTAAAGGAAGAAAAATTTCAGAAAAATGTGAATTAACACAAGTGTTGAATATTTTTCATACATTGTCAGCTACGTTTTTTTTATTAAATATTTACTACACCCAGAGTTTTAGGACCACCTTTGCCCTTAGCTGGTACAGAAAAGCTTAATAAAGCTATTAAATACACGTACTCGCGCATAAAAATCGTCTAGCTCATGGTTCTTGAGAACACTTTTTGACTTATGATTACTTGGAGCACAGCGCATTGGAATTTTACTAAAGAATTCCAGGAACTTGTGTTAAATAAGAATGCCATTGTCTCGTTACCAATCAGAGTGGTTGGGGTGGTGTATTATAAACGCAAAGGTATTTCATATGTTTAAGTTTGTGCACAACAGTGGGATTTTTACATTTGTGGTATGAAATTTTCAATATTGTGGAAGTATTTTTTAAAAGTTGATGGTTTGAGTGAGTATTAGTAGATGTGTGTGAAAGAACAGCAAATTGCGGGAATTATATGGGGTCACTGTGAACGCGATGGCTTGTTTTCTGTATACAATGGTGTATACAACATTACTCCTTATGAAATTCAATTTCTGTTTGTTTTTGAGGGTACAATTACTGTTTTTATTTCAACACACCATTTACTACTTCGACCCTTGAAGTTTACAAAATTTCTTTGCATTTGCGAGGTCATTAAATAACGCGGTGCAACATTTTTTAGCTCATTGATTTGGGACTCAGTTCTGAGAACTGCACGTGAAAGTAGCCCCAAAAAGAAGAAGTTCTGCATCATTCGTTTTGTTAAGTTACATTCTATAATAATTTAATATTGACTTGAAGTTAGTAAGTATCGTATAGGAGAATTTGTCACATTTATGGCTCTTTTGTTTGACATAACTCGAGAACCACTAGTCCGATTTAGCTGAAACAAATTTAAAAAATTAAGAATTACAATTACTTAAAACAGTTTATATAATGTTTCCCTACATAAGTAACAGTTTCACTTTTCCATTCATCAAACGATTTTGAAATGGGTTTATTTTGTAGCAGTTATATTGTACTCCGTGGCGTATGATTTACGAGGAATATTAATTATGATAATCATACGCCACCAAATAGTATTTATATTATGTCAAACAAAAGAGTCTAAAACTTGACCAATTCCCCTATACGATACTTACTAACTTCAAATCGATATTAAATTATTATGGCATGTAACTCGAAAAAACGATTGATGCAGAACTTCTTCTTTTTGGGGCTACTTCCATGTGCAGTTCTCAGAATTGAGTCGCAAAATCATGTGTTGTACTGTGTAATGCTTAAATTTTAATAACACGGGTCCATAACTCCGTTTTAGAGACATCATTTTTATAAAGGTTGCAAGAAATTGAAATGAATTACCATGTAATCTGTACAGTGCAATATCTAATCTGGGGGATGAGATAATTCAAGTCAGGGTGAAAGTACTGGTTCCGTATAGTAAAATCCCCAAAAGATTTTGGCGTTCTCACATCAAACTTTATGTTTGACCTTATCGTTTATTTTTCCTTATCGTTATGTTTGTTCGTATAGTTTGTCAGCTATAACTCAAGGACCATTGATGATTTCTCATTTCATTCTTTAGCAAAATTGTAGCTTAGGTTTACATAAGGAATTGCTTTTAATATGAAAAAAAAAAATTAAATTCCCTTTACACCCCATTAATGAGGTATAGAATAGCTTCTCGCGTTTTTTGATTTAACACGTTTTCTATTTTACATCGACAACTAACGGCACCTTCTTGTTTTTAGACGAATGTGGACGTAACGGTTTGAGAAGCCGATTGATTCGACACTAAATTGCGAATTTGCTGTCTACAACATCGAGGGGATCAGCAATGAAAGAAGACTGGAGGTGAGAATCAAACCCGGGATCTCCCACATGTTAGTCGCGTGTTTTAACCATGTAGAAAATCTAATTGCACTAATTTTATCAAATGAAGACTTCAACAAATTGTCATTTATCGCCTTTTTGCATAAATTTTCCCCCAATAACTCCATATTTCTGGCCATATATAGGCGTCACATCTGTGATTAGTAGAAAACTATTCGTTGCTGATGATACAGAATGATGACCCTGACCCAAGTACTGTACTGTTCTTATGTAACGAGTTTGCATATGGTACTCACTACATATGTCTGTACAACGTATGAGTAATATTATTTTATGCGGATTTATATTAATCATACGTCGTTGCAATATTTTGGATATGGTTTAATAACACAATGCAACAGCCAACCTGGGTGGCGAGAAATTCCAAGTCAGGATGAAGGTACTAAGTCAGTGTTGTTAAACTTCTCTACAATTCTTTTGCACAATGAAATGAGAAATCATCAATGGTACTTGAGTTTGAGCAAAGGACATAACATCAAGATAAGAAAACAATATAAAAGGTCGTAAGAAAACATTTGGCCTAAAAACGTTAAACCCTTTGGGGGTTTTACTGTACAAGCCTAGTACCTTTACAATGGCATTTCTCACGCCCCAGATAATTACCACGAAAATGTTTCACATCGCTTTGGGTGTATTGATATTATTACTCCATCTCTAAAGTGGGCGTAATGGTACATATGTTTGGGAGGTACCAGAAGGGGCATGGCTAGACTTCCACTTTGATCTCCAAAACTTTATCCTGTTAGATTAACAAATTATAGAATTTGGGCACGATCGTATTAGTACACGATTTCTAAAGTGGGTGGAAGGGTACATTCTTGTAGGTACCAGAAGGATAAAATTTATTCTGTTGTAGCTTTACTTAATACAGAATTTGGGCACGATCGCGATGGATATATTTATAATATAAAACGATTTATAAAGTGGGACGGTACCAGATCAGTATTGGAGGTACCAGATGGTGCAAGAATGGAGTTCCATTTATTCTCCAAAACTTTATTCTGTGATAGGGTGTATTGATAATATTACTCGATTTCCGAAGTGGGCGGAAAGATACATTTGTATTGAAGGTACCAGAAGCGGCATGGCCATGTAGCCCATATGTAATTCCGGAAGTAGTTTTGGGAAAATATTAATACATACATAGTTTATAAACAATTGGTTATGTCTTTCAAGAGTTATCGTGCATACCCGCCGGACAGCCGGACATGGATCAAACGACTTAATAAGTCATGAAACTAATTTGGTTCAAAGAAACCTAGGGTCTAAAGTGACTCTTTCTATTTGTTGCACTTTTGGGCAGCAACAAATGATATATACCCTCCTACCCGTATAGTTAGGGTATAAAAAGGGCTGGATCGGATGAGGGGGTGTGGCACAGCCCATATAACCCTATTAACAAAAATTCAATATCTGGCGTACTATTACCAAAAGCGACTTAAAGTTAAGTGGGGATGCAATAAACATCAATCATGCTGTTCATAATCAGTTAATAAGTAGGAGTAGTCTCACTTACTTACTTACTTAATATCGTGTTATCGTGCATACCCGCCGGACAGCCGGACATGGATCAAACGACTTAATAAGTCATGAAACTAATTTGGTTCAAAGAAACCTAGGGTCTAAAGTGACTCTTTCTATTTGTTACACTTTTGGGTAGCAACAAATGATATATACCCTCCTACCCTTTATATTTCATAGTCCAATGACTGAAGGACTATAGCATCGTTCGTCGTAAAATTAGGTACGGTATGATCGGATTGATGATCGCAAGGTGAAAGTAGTTTTTATCCAATCTTGCTCATACTAGAACTGTAGCTACGCTTAGGTGTGATTAGTTTCTTACGATCTGGTCATCTGTTTTTGTCCGATGTTGCGCATCTTAGAAAGTAATCTCCGTAGATGATATCAAATATTAGCTCGATATTTTCTAAACTACGGCTAGGATACATTCATACATTCACACTTTTCACTACATTCATTATGTAAATAGCATTGATATGTTGTGACAAATCCGCTTAAAGAAATAATATTATCATAAACAAATCATAGATGGAGTCGAATAAGTCAACAGTGGCTGTAAAATTTCGTGTTTAATTCACTTTTTCTTGTGTTCCCGTTTTTTTTTCTTGTTCTTGTGTTTTGCATTAAAAACAATATCGGTAGCAATTTCAATTTCTCAAGAACGGAAGAGAGCTTTAACAGCAAAACAAAACAACGATGTACATACATCATAGTATCTGTGTGTGCGTGTGTGTCTCTGTTGCGTGTGTTACTACAAGGGGTCCCTGTGCATGCAAACCAATACATACGTTCATACATGTAACACGACCATGTTATCTCACGCATTCATACGTACATGCGATATAATTCAATACGCTTGGAAACGAGTACGAGTACAATCACAATCCATCTACGTAACATTTTGAAATTCTAAACGAGTATACGAATGTGTGTGTGTGTGAGTGTTTTTTCCGTTGTTGTGTTCCATTGGGGACTCAATGTTCGTAGCGTGAGTGTGTAGACGACGCTCGTAGACGTGTACAGATGCTGGTGTTTGCATAGAAAAATATTGAAAAACATCCCATGCGGTAGTAAAGTACAACATATATGTACATCAAAGGCAAATAACAATCAGACAGACACAGAGACGAAGAGACGGAGTGACACAGTATAAAGACCATATCCTACCCCAATCGCCAAGCAGTGCACAGTGGTAATGATTTAGTTATGGTTTATTATGATTAGTGTTAAGATACCAAGTCAGAACACTTGTAGATAATATTTGGCTAAAATATATTTCTCCACAAAGTTAACTAAGAATGCTAAACAAATTTCATTATTTTATTAAAACATTTTTGTACACAATACAATACACAATTAGACAATACACACGATACTTGTATGCTGTTGTATTTTGAGCATTGATTAAATATACAGAAAATCATCATCATTCCACAGTTTTGGTGCATTTTACCAATGAAAAATTTGGAGTATAGTATATACTGTGCCAACCACACTTACTACATACTGTTTACACACCCTCATATTCAGATTTACTTGTATGCATATGTCTGTTAGTGAGTGATGGAGATTTGACTTTTTTTTTGTTTTTTTGGCTTTAAAACACAAGTAAATCATAATGATCATCATGATACTTGTATTCTCCCCCCACACACACACACACTCACACACAATTGTAATGAAATTTGTATTCCCACTTCGTTAGTATACGAGCATAAAACAATCCCTGATTAAGAGTTTTGTTGTTGTGATGTGTTGTCTTTTTAAATTCTATTTTGGATATATAATATTAAAAATCTGATAAGACATTTCTTATTTAAAGTTTTCATCTCGCTTTTGTGTTTATATTATTCGTTTTGGTTTTGTGATAAATCATTAGATGCTCCTTTGTTAAGAATATGGAGGTAAGGTATGCATGAATACAAATATAAATAATTACACATGTAATGTTGTTGTTGTGTGTATGTGTGAGCGTTTGTGTTATAAAGCATGTTATTATTTTAGTTTGATCTTTATCTACATGTGTGTACAGTTGAAAATATCAAAGGGAAATACTTCAGCAACGCTAATGGTAAAGATAAAGCCAAATCCAATATAATATCAATCAATCAGACATGGACTAGGCAAATACAATAAAATATGTGCACAGTGCTAGATCGATTTGAGCAACGAAGAAGTAGAAGATGATTTAAAATGTCTCTCTGGTTATACCAGAATGAAAGGGTATAAAAATGTTCGTAATATGGAATTTAAATTGGTATAGAAAGTTACTAACATTAAACATTAACATTACTAACATTAAAAAAAACATAACTTCCCTTTACACCCCAAGAACGAGGTGTGGGACAGCTTCTCGAAAAAGAATACACTAAAGTAAAAACTAGCAACTAAGGGTATACAAATTTTTTGTATCAAAAAGTACATTTATTGTACCAACAACACTTTTATTTTACTTTGTATAGCTTAGTACTTTTATAGTACAAATAAGTACTTTTATTACACCGAATTTTTTTTTGTACCAAAAATTTTTTTTATTTTGACAAAATTTACTTTTGTAAAACCATGAAGTACTTTTATACTTGTATTGTACCGTAAAGTACTCTTGCTGTACCAGAAAATTTTTTTGATGTACCACAAAGTACTTTTGTTGTACCAAAATGAAATTTATATACCCTCACCTAACGGGTAGGAGGGTATATATCATTTGATAGGATCCAAATGTGTAACATGTAGAAGGAGTCACTTAAGACTCTTGGTTTCTTTGAATCAAATTTGTTTAATCACTTTTTTAGTAGTTTGATCTATGTCCGTCTGTCCGGATGGTACGCACGACAACTATCGAAAGATGTAACCAATTGTTTCGAAACTTTGCACAGGCTGATATTTTCCCAAATCTACTTATGGGTAGTATGGAAGGAAAAAAATCTTAATGGGCGCTTCGCGTTTCTGATTCTTGGGACTGTACTGACTAAAAAAGTGTACTAGACCATACGTCTACGGTGAACATCGAGCTTCCACATTTTGACTTGCAGTTTTTTCTGAGACTTTATTTTTTTTTTTGGACAATTTGCAAATTTTCTTGGGCTCATATTTCGTAAACTATTTGAAATTTTGACTTATTTTTAAAAGTAAGGTTGTTGCTATTGTCTCTGCCTACAATTTCTCTGAACATATTACTTAGAAAAAACTTCGTTTTCATGATCAAAAAGAAAATGTAGAAAATTCACCACTTTTTGTCACGTTTTTTGAATAAAACCATTGAGATTTTCGATCCAATACTGACACAAAGCAACACTGTGTAAAGTTGGGGAAAAATAGGAAATCTAGCCATGCCCCTTTTGGGACCTACCACTCAAATGTTCCGTTTTTTAGAAATCGAGTTATAATATCAATACAAACAACGCGATTGTGTCCAATTGGTCTTTCCCTTATTTTTTATACTTTCAAATTTTATGTTTTTAATGAGGGTGAGGGTATATGTTCGTTCAAAAGGTAAATATAAAAGGTTTTGGAACAGGGACAGAGGCGGAAATCTGGTCACGGACACTTAGAGTGTGCTGCAAATATGGAGGTAACACTTTCGTACTCTGCTCGTTCTCGAAAGTAGCATAAGTGACGAAAAGACGCCAATCATCAACGACGGATTGATTGTCCATCACCGAGATCAGCACAGCAATTGCATGGCTTAAAAATAATAAAGCTGCGGGAGGCGATGGACTGCCAGCAGAGCTTTTTAAAGCCGGGGCGATGATGCGAATGCACTAAAAATACTTTGCAATATATTTGGATCCATCATCGTTAACGGAGAGTACCGTCATCGAATGAACTATGAGCTGTACAACTAAATCGACGTGGCGTAGCACGTTCAAATAGACCGAATGCGCTGGCTTGGACACGCAATCCGAATAGATTAAACTGCTTCAGCTCGAATGTCTTGGGCAATAAACTCAATGGGCGGCCCATGAGGGGGGCAACCAAAACTTCGTTGGTTGGATAAGGTGAAAGAGCTGTTTTCTAAACTTGGTGTGACAAACTATCTAAGGAGCGCAATCTTTAAAGGACTTTATCTGTGCCAAAAGGTACTTTAATTGTGCCATAAAGTACGTTCGTTGTACTAAAAAGTACTTTTATTGTTACAAATAGAATATTTATTATACCAAAAAGTACTTCAATTGTATAAGCAACAATTTTTATTGCACCAAAAAAGTACTTCCATTGTCCAAGTCTTTTATGAAAATGGGCGTTTAAATCAAAATGCATTTCGTGCACTTCGTGATTTTTATTGGTGTACATAATCGACCAAATGTGTACACAATCGGGAGAATTAAGTGCAAATTTCACTAAACCTGTTCTGAAGGAAATGTGAAAACACCTGTTTGTTTCCCCTAGTTCGTTTCGCGGAAAACATTAATATTGTTTGCGATAGTGTGGCAGAACAGCAGTCAACCTCGACTCCTCGTCGTGCTTAAAAACGGACTTTTTGTGGCCAACAGGATGGTGCCACTTGCCACACAGCCAACGAAACAATGGCTCTTTTGTGCGGGAAATTCAATGGCCGTGGTATGGCACGTCATGGCGATTTTAATTGGTCGCCAAGATCATGTGATTTTAAGATTAAAAGAAAAAGTGTACGTCAATAATCAAGAACAGTTCAAGAGCTAAAAGATGAGTTAATTTGTTACATTAACGACATTTAACCTCAATTATGTCTCAGAACATTTGGACAATATTTTGTTTCACACATAATTGTCATAGATCCTTCTATCATAATAAAAAATATTAAGATAATTCTCTGTAAGGTCAATTCCAAAGTAAATCGACCCAAAATCATACTTTTGGAAATTTATCCCCTTCGATTTCGATTAAATCCTATATTTTGACTAGCTGACCCGGCAAACGTTGTTCTGCCATACATTTTTACTAGTAAATATTTTAGTTGTTACATAAAACATAACGGACGCATAGCGTGTGGGGGACTGGATCGATGACAGAAATTGTAATGTATCGCTGTAGACGATCACAGCCTATAAAAAACCAAAACACATCAGCCATAAAGTTTATCACTGCAATGTTAGTCGTTAATATAACAGGCATTATTTATTGTTTGATCTTTCTATTTGCTTTATATTTTTTAGAATATCAAACTTCAACTGTTTAAAATATTAAAGTTCATATTTCCGATCTCCCAATGTAACGGAGAATAAAGCTAAGTAGAAGCCATTTATCTGATCACTCCCCAGCCCAAACGGCAAAAGCTAGAACCGTGAAATTTAGAATGTAGGTTTTCTTTTATGACGTAGGCGCGCACTAAGAAGGGATTTTTGGAAATTCGGACTGAAAGGGGGTAAAATGGGCAAGGCACCGCCCCATACAACTGGAATTTTAAGATTACTGTATCTTTTGAACCATTATATGTACGAAGTCGAGATTTGGTACCTATATCGGTCGTACAAGAAAAAATACTTTGTTTGTAGAAAGTGGACGATGCCACACCCATTTTTTAAAAATGGTAATATTGGCTTAATAAATGGACCGATTGTAATTGAATTTTCCATGTGTGATACTGTCCAAAGAGCCTCTATCGTAGGCTACATGAAAACATAATTAGACAAAGGGGCGTGGCACCGCCCATATAAACCGAATCGGTCTTATCTCAAGAGCCATTAGAGGTATGAATATGAGATTTGCTACATATGTTACTGATATAAAGAGGATTATGTCTTGCTGGAAAATGGGCGGTGTTACGCCCCTTTTGAAAATATCGTTATCTGGGCGAAATTAATGAACCTATTGCAATGAAATTTTCACTGTGTAGTACTATCCCTAGGGTCTCTAATATAGGCTACATGAAAACATACTTAGACACAAACCAAAATTTCAATCGGTCATATTTCGCGAGCCATTAAAGGTATGAAGATGAGATTCGCTACATATGTAAAGGGTACATGGGGGATTACGTCCCGCTCGAAAATTGGTATTGCCACGCCCCTTTTGAAACAATTGCTACGTCGGTCATATTAATAGAACGATTGTAATAACATTATCATAATCAATATATTTAAAATATCTACTGTCTGTAGATAGGATGATGGAATTTGGGATGGTTCTTCCCCTTTTCGAGTAAACGTCAGCTAAGAACGGATTTGTGGAAATTCGTTCATTTATGGGTTAAAAATTTTCAAATAAAGGATGAAAGTTGTACCATTACCTAAACCAATCGGCTAATGGTATAATCGCGAAAATTGATATGGAAATGCTTACCATCAAATTGGATTTAAGTATTTTTTTTTTAAATCCGATGTTTCTGGGTAAAAAAACCGAAAAAGGGATAACAATGTTACTATCGCCCAGACCAAACGACTAATGATTTAATCATGATAAGTTATATAGGCTTGCTCCCTATGGAATTAGAACAAAGCAAGGAGGGTTCTCGAAATTCTTACCTTTTAGGGGTAAAAAGGACTGAAAAGGGATAAAATTGGTAAATACGGCTATAGTCTCAAAAATTGACCGATGTAAAGTAATTTTAAAATTCGTTCATAAGTTGTTAAAATACCGAAAAAGGGATAAAACTGATGATATCACCCAAAATCAAATACCTAAAGGTAGAGTTGCGAAAATGCAAAATTCATTTTATTTGTGCGATACGAAATATCTTTTAAAATTCGAACTTTTAGGGATAAAAAGGGACTAGAGCGATACAATCACTCAGACCAATGGAATAAAGCTACAATCACATAATAGGGGTATTCGTTCGTCACATGAAGCGTTGGCATTTTATATACCTGTATTGCTTAAAGTCATAAGAAGGTTCATTGTAAGTACGGGTGAAGCAACGCGAGCCGGGAAAGCTAGTATACCATAAATAGATAAATAGAAATCTGTTAGTTGCGAAACCAACAACAAAACATGTTGTTTGAAAGCCGACGGCTTTTTCAACATACACAACCAAAACAAGAAAGAAGTTAAGCAAATGGTTTCTCATAGTGAATGGTTGTGAAGTTTTACGAGTCAATGCACTCAAGAAAGAATTCTCATTTTGTTGTTAATTCTGGTGCATAAGACTTGATAAACAGTTTGCAATCATTATACCAAAGTCTGCTGATGAGGATTCCTGGCTGAATCCGAAACAGCTGTACAGACTGCCTGGCATTATGAGAATATCATTCTGCTTTTAACATTCTTTTAAAACCCCTGGTCTTGAGCTTGAGATAAATTCTAAAGTCAATGTTCATACAAACAGACCGAATAAATACAAACACAACGATGATAAATAGATATATTTTGAAATACATAACTATGAAATGTACCAAGATCCAAAGACACAAATGAAATATGTCTTAGGTGGAAGAATATACGAATTGAAGCCTCATATAAACTTAACATATTTTATATCTATAACTCAAATGTTATACATTTTTTAAAAGTTATGGGCCACGCAATGCGCACTTAGCGCTGCCATTGAAAATTATTTTTTTTTACCTCACCCTCATATGTGTAGTGGTTATTTCTATCTGTGAATCAATAAATTTGATCACGACTAAATACATTTGTGCCACTACACCTACCCTACAGATCGAAAATAACAATTTGGTCTGTATATTCATATCTGTAGTGCCAAGTACCGTCTGTGCATTGAATTTTGATGCTCTGAACTTAAAAAATACATTAAACATGCCCCGGATCCTTTCTTTGTTTTATTCTAATCCACTAAGTCCACTCCAGCGCCACCTATAGGGTCAATTTATATAAAAACTAGTGAACCCGGCAATGCTTCGCTATTGCTTACTTGACGAATACTTATAATATATTTGGCACGCTCACTTAAAGGGTTAAGCTTAAGCGTCTTCTTGTACGTTCAGTAAACAATTCTTTATTCCAAGTTACTCCTTAACCTAAAACTAATCAAACTAACCAAGTCTCACTAACCGATATTAAAACATCTTTCTGCAAATTCATATCTATAGCGCCAAGTACTATTTGTACACAAATATTGCCTTATATAGTCCTAAAAACATTTTCCTCACTTTCCCTTCTGCCCATCGATCAGAAATAAAATGTTCACCTTCATATTCCCGCCGGCCAAAAGTAAATATTTTGTCGGTATTTTCTCCTTTGCCTAGTACTATAAAGGCTCATTTACACTACTGACATCATTGTCAGTATTTCCCTTCAAAATGTCAGCATCGCGTAAATGAGGTTGTTTTGTCGGAATTTACCGACATACTTTTTTCTGACGACTTCTTGCCAAAATTTTTGATAAAAAAAACTTGACGCTTTATAAATAGTCCTTAAACTTGACTGACACAACTCTGAAAAACATGTTGTCAAAAGTGTCAGCAAATAAAATTTTAAAATATAATGAATTTAAGGAAACACTCTTCTAGTCCTTGATCTTTGCTTCAACAGTTATACTTTTGATAAAAATTTAAATACTTTTTGATACAGTAAAAATACAATAAAAGTACTAATTAGTGCATTTGAAGTACTTTTGACACACTAAAGGTATTCTGTGATACAATTAATTGTTTTTTTTGTGTACAGTAAAAGAATTTTTCATTACATTAAATCTTCCTTTTGGTACCAATATAGTTCTCTTTGATACCAAAAATGTTCTTTTTGGTAAAATAAATGTACTTTTTGGTACAACAAAAGCTCATTTTATGTGCAAATTCATATTAGTATTGTCGTGTCAAATTTGTCTCTCTATGGCTAAAATACAGTTTTGCCACGCCTTTCACGCCCACTGATCCAAAACTCAAATGTCGTCTGGTTATTAATGTTTGTGTTGTTTAGTCTATCTCTGTACCAAATTTTATCTCTCTAGGGCTAAAACCAATTTGTCACTCCCACTAATCCAAAATTAAAATGTCGTCTAAATTTTCATATTCGTGTTGTCGTGCACTATCTGGGTGCTAAATTTTATCTCTCTAGGGCTAAAATACAGATTTTCCACCCCCACTCCGCCCACTGACCCAAAATTTTAATTTCGTTTACATATTTATATTCGTGTTGTCGAATACTATCTGTGTATCAAATTTTGTCTCTCTTGGATTAAAATACAGTTTTCCACGCCTACTCCGCCCACTGATCCAAAATTCAAATGTTTTCTGCGTATTCATGTTCGTGTTGTAAAGTCAATCTGTGTACCAAAGTTTATCTCTCTATGGCTAAAATCAATTTGCCACGCATACTGATCCAAAATGTCGTCTGCATATTCATATTCGTGTTGTCGAGTATTATTTGTGTACCAAATTGTATATTCCTAGCTCTAAAAATATGTGTTGCCACGCCCACTCTGCCAACTGATACTTAAGTAAAATTCCGTCTGCATATTCATATTCATGTTGCCGAGTACTTTCTATGTATCAAATTTTATCTCCCTAGCTCTAAAAATAATAAGCTGTTCCAAAATTAAAATTTCGTTCAGATATTCATATTTGTGTTGCCGAGTACTATCTGTGTATCAAATTTTATCTCTCTAGCTCTAAAAATATGTATTGAAACGCCCACTCCGCCCACTGGTCCAAAATTAAAATTTCGTCCGCATATTTATATTTGTGTTGTCGAGTACTATCTTTGTATCAAATTTTTTTCTATCTTGCTCAAAAAAAAGTTTTGCCATGCCCACTCCGCCCATAAGGCAAAAATTAAAAAAGTTTATAGCCTACGGTAATTTCTATATAGAACACTAACTATTTTCCAAATTTCATTGAAATCGATTCAGCCGCTTAGGCGTGATTGCGCAACAAACATACAAACAAACAGGCAGACATTCACATTTATAATATTAATAGGATTAATAGGATTACTAGGATGGTTCTCATGGTTAAACAAACCTACATTCTGAATTTCATTCGGTAAATTTTTCGTTATAAATCCACCCTAGCGGCACCTACCGGGTCCAATTGTACAGCAATTTTTCTCATGATTAAACAAATATACCTTTTAAATTGAATTGGTAAATACGCCCAAACCAAAGATATTTAACATTCTGGGTTTGAGTATATTGGGACTATCAATATAAAATTTGTTCTCATTATCAAACAAACATAATGAGAAACTTTCTATGTTAATCCACACCTTCCACCTAACGGGTTCATTTGTATATAAAATTGTTTAACTTGTTTGAATTTCAGTTAAATTCGTCCATTCATTCAAATTTACGATATAAAACCACCCCAGCACCACCTACCGGGTCCAACAAACATACATTCTGAATTTGATTTAAATTGGTACATCCATTAAAAATTTTCGATATAAATCCACCCAGCGCCACCTAGCGGTATGAAAATATAATGGTATCCGATGTTGTGTCCAAAAGTTACTCCAACATGAACTAAGCTATGTTTTCACAAAAATGCTGCGGATGACCGACTTTAGACAGCTACAAGACATGAACCGGGTGTAGTTTCGACCTTAAACACACGGCATTGTATCGGCAGCAACGAGGAGCTAAAAAAGCAAAATTTCATAATAATTGAAAGCCATCAAAATCCAGATTATGTCGAAAACTTTTGGACCTAAACGAAAATAAAATAAAAGTATGAATCCAATGGTCAAAAGTCAGTGTTTTTATAAAAACAGAAAAACACAGATGTCAGTTTATTGCTCCACTTGAATATACATGCCTATTTAATCAAATTCGTTTACTTAAATGTCGCCATTACCGTCTGAGTTTATGATTTGCTACAATCAACCTCTTACTGTATACATATATTACTGTATACTGCGTACTGCTTTTCTCCCTCAAAGTACTGTTTTTCGATAGATAATAGAAATATAAACGGCGAACAGCGAATTCATGCAATAATATTTTTTACTTCAAAAATAAGCTCGAAGAAACACTAAAAATGCGTAAAGAGGATGATTTTTTATCCCCAGCTGTAGTAGCAGAAAAGCAAAAACTTATTGACAATGGATACAATTCGATTGAGATGGCTGCTTTACGCACTGATTTTTTTTGTTTTGATTTGAATGCTTTTTACTAATGGAATGAAGTCGAAGCCGTTATGAACAAGTTAAGCGAATACATTTTGTTCAATGCCAATGAAAATGCGGTATATTTGCACACCTTATTTATATGTATTAGAAACGAGCGACAAAATTATGCAATGGAGAGAAGGCAATGTTTCGAATGTGGATCGGTGGGTGGAGATATTTATTCATCACAATAATGCTGATTGCGAACTCAAAGAAATGACCACGATCGTTGAATATATTTTATATTTGCCAGGAACTTCAGCATCAGTGGAGCGAATCTTATCTGCAGTGATCAAAACTTGGTTGTGAGACCAAACCAGATTAGATGTGCAAACATTGAAAGCGATTCTGACCGTCAAATGTAATATGAAGTACAAATGCGTTGATTTCTACAATTACTTCAAAACGAAGCCGGCATTGCCTATCCAAATTGCTTTAAACTACAAATACAAAACAACCACAAAAGTACATTCTGGAAATGATTGTTAATTTTTTTACATATTGAATAAAATATATATGCTATGTAAATATGTACTGCGAAAAGTACTGTTTTTCCAAGCCGATGTACTGCTTTTTTAAAAAATTTCAGTGAAATATACTGTTTTTGTCCAAAAAAAAAATACGAGCGTTATGTATACATTTCGATGCCACATATTGTTTGGCGCTGTTATTTTATTGTCTATCGCTGTAGTTCCTTGTCAAAGCTTGAGCTTTCTTTCGAACAATTTGACTGATTATATTAAACTCAGAGAACATAAAAATCTAACACACATAAATACTCTTCTTGCTTTATTTATTTACTTAGGCGAAATATGTTTTTATTGCTCGGAAATTGCTTGTAAAAAAAACAATTCATGTGAAAAAATTTCGTGATAATGGTGTGTGTAATTTCACGTATTAAATTTCACCTTAGACACATACATCACATACTTAGGTAACATTATGAAATTCTAGGCAAACATACTTGTAGATATTTTATTTCGTTACTGTTATAAGACAATGGTATACCTTTAAAGAAATGAGAAAGTTTTTGTAAAGGAAAAAAATATAACAAAATTAAAAAGCGATATGATTTTGGCGAATGGTTAGAACACGCGACTATCATACGGAAGATGCATGGTTTGATTCTTTATCTCCAGTAATTTTTTCAGCAACACCCTTGATGTTGTCGACAGTAACAATCGGCGTGTCTAGTAAATATTTGTTGTTACTTAATATTATTTATCCAAGAATAGCTCATTTTGTATAAGAGGTAACAGAATGGGTGCTGCTATTTCGCCCAATTACAATCCCATTACTCAATTTTGAAAAATATGAATACAGTAAAATTTTCACACTGATCAGTTAACTATCCAGCCAGCCATTTTGCCGGACATGGCTCAATCGTCTTAAAAATTTATGAAACAAATTTGATCTTAACATACTTGAGCGATTTTTATGTAAATCATAATTATTCAACTTTCATTGCTTTTCTTATTTTGTAGTTGTAGTTGGCATTCATATGAAAAACACAGCAATAGCATACAAACGTAACAATTTAGCCTCAATATGTTACCTATTCCAAAATACTGCGTAGTAGGCTTCAGATCTAACCAACAATGTAATATATTCTTACAGTTCAGCGTTTACATCTAAACTTGTCATTCATTATACGATTGCATTAAATCAAGACATTTCCTTTTCGCTTGCAGAATAAATTAATGAAATGACACAACACAATTTATCTTTATTCACTTCTCTGGCTTACTGCTATTAGTGTCCAGCACAGTGTGTATTGTGTGTGTGCGTATTCAAATGAAGTCCCTTACAATGTCCTTCAATTCCCACGTTTACTCACTCTGTTCGAACGACAAACCACTTTCAAATGCTTACTGAATTTCGAATATTTCACCCGTATTCCCTCGACACTAGTTTTCCCCATTAAAATTAACTTTTTTTACGGTTTTCTAATTAACTGCAGAGCCAGAGTCACGTTTCTCTATTGTGGCAACAGGAAACCAACATAAAGATGAAAAAGACCTCTACTTCCGATGTCGTAACCTATTTGGAAGGCCATAAAAAAAAGAACGTAAATAACTAAAAATGTTTTAATACACTTAGAAAACATTACCGCAGTGATAACAAATAAAATATGTTAAGTTAATTCCACCACGAAAGCAAAACATTATAAAAATCCCCCATAGAGCAAAAGCGAATGCACGACGACGACGAGGAGATATACAATGAAATCGAATTGTTGTTACTAACAGTCCCTGCTGCTATTTACTACCTCAAAGGTAATGATGGCATCGCCATTGCTGTCAATACACAACAACAACAACAAAAGCTACGATCACCACTGCCATTTGCTGTCATTGTCAGCAAAAGTTGTATCCAACTGGATGCGAGTTACGCTTAGATGGCTCAGGCAAAAGAAGGGGCAAGTGGGGCATGAGAACCAAAGCTGAATGAAAGCGAAAACAAGCAACAATAAAAATAACGAATGTTGATTTGAAAATCACACATACAAATACAAATTCAGTGTAATCTCTAATGTTTGGTTTTGTACCAATCTGTAATTCATATGTATCCATATAGACTCGAGAAAAAATGGCAGTACGAAAATGTCGTGTTGTGTGGTTAGAATAAGGTAAACGTTTAGGGTGGCTTTTGAAACTATTATTGGCAGTTGTTGTTGGTCGAAAGCAACTTCTCAGTATAGTCTCGAGCCAATCGGCATTCCTAGAAAAAGCTTCTCAAACAGTGACATTCGCATTCCTCGATAAACAAGTAGGTGCCGTTAGTTGTGAATAGAAAGCGTGTTAATTCACAACAACACTAGAAGGTATCCCATTAATGTGGTGTAAAGGGAAATAAAGTCTACGACATCACTTGCAATAGTCGATGGTTCGAATTTGGCCCATGAACTCTAGTTTTCCAGCATTATTCTTGCACAAAACAAAACGATCTAGCGATGTTCGAAATTGCAGCTAAGCATTATATCAAAGTTGTCGACGATCTTAGCATGATGATTAGAACACCCAACTTACATGTGGGAGATCTGCGACTGAAACCTGTCACAGCCTTTCATTTGATCGGTGGCCTTGCCGATATTGTAGATAGCAACTTCCAATCAAGGCGTCATTCTGTTACATCACGGTTTGTGCACACGTCCCGAGGGAAGTCAAAGACGAGGACACTTAAGGCTCGTTCTATGAACCCCTGGATGAAAAATGTGATCGCTTCCCTTCCTAAAATAGGAAGGGAAGATGCACTTTGTTTCGCATTCGAAAAATTTAGTTTTCACAACAACACCTCCGACAACGGATTCAGACTAGTTTGCTTCGCATCGGCAAAACAAATGGTAGTGAGTGAATCATGATTTCCGCAGAGGCAACCTGGATATCCTCTGATCAACAGAATAGAAACTAGATTGATCATTTGGTAATTTATGGCAGGTTTGTCTCGATGGAGGTGCGTATGATGTGCGATTAATACATTGACTCGGATCACCATCTAGTTACAGCCAAGGTATAAGGAAGTTAGAAGAGAAGGAAGTTAGATATCACAAAGCTGCATAACACCGAGATAGCCAATGCCTACTCCAAACAACTCTCTTGATTGCTGCAAACAGGCCAACATAATTTTAGTGGCAGCACATTGAGAATTCTACAACCACTGCCGCAACAACTGTCCTGGGTTAATAAAAACCACCCTCAGGCAAGCCCTGGTACAGCATACAGGGCAAAACTGCTTCATGCTGCGGATAAGAAATCCTGGAGAAAACCCAAGAAATGCTATCTTTTTGTCTCTTACAAAGCTGCATTCGATAGGTCGATACGAGAAAAAATGAAGTTGGCATCCCTGCAGAGATGATGATACATTGCGGGTTGACATTGACCGACACGAAGTCTTCACAGAAAATAGGCAAAAATTCTGACAAAGCTATTTTCTACCAAGCGAGGCTTCAGACAAGGCGGTAGTCTCTTTAACTTCATAATGGAGATGGTCATGCGAAAGGCAGCAGTAAACACGACTGACACCAACTGTAACAAAAACCACATGTTGCTGGCCTATGCCTATGATATTGATATCATTGGCCGAGGACTGCAAGATGTTGCTGCGGCCTTTTCAAACACTTATACACCCTAATGGATATGGTCATGCGGTAGGCTCCATAAACACGAATGGTACCAAATTTAACAAAAGCCACATGCTGCTGCCGTATGCCGATGATATAGATATCATTGGCCGAGGACTGCGGGATGTTACTGCTGCCTTTTCAAGCATTGAGGAATAACTGATAGAAGTGGTTCTGGTAATAGATGAGAAAAAAACTAAGTTATTTGTTCAACTAACCAAGGTCTACTCATCTAGAACACTGCGTGAACATTGACAACTATAACTTTGAAGTGATAGGTGATTTTGTCTACCTAGACTCCGCTACAAACAAAAATTATAAAGTCAGCCTAGAAATCAAGAGACGAGTAGCGTTGTAAAGACTAAGCAAGTGTTTAGTTTTTTAAACCAACATAATTTGTAGACTCTTTATAAAGTACCATTTGTTTCTCGAGTGTACTTTAGGGACTATAAACAAACCATTGGGGTGTCACATGTGTCATTCCCCATCGAACGAACGAACGAATGAACATGCGTTTGCTACTATTATTACTATGTTTTTGTTGTTGTACAATTGCAATTCCCATAATAATGTTTGTTTTTATAATGTATAAACAAGTATTTTTGCCTAGCCGAGGACACGTTTACCTTCCTATGTGTTTGTCTATTTTGTTTGTGTGTTTATAAAACCTCCAACAGTTATACATTATTGAGCACCCAGAAACACGTTCATGTTCGCACTGTAAATATTACTAGAACAACACACATTTCATCTAGTTCAAAACAAAAAAAATTCGTTTCCAAAGTCATTTTAAATTGTTAACTGCTATTACCGCCTACAACGCTACTCTTGCCACTGTGTCACTAGATATATGTGTGTTCGAACATAAAATAAAGTAACAGAAATCCTCGTTTTTTCGCAGGTATTTATTGCCATTGTTGTTAATTTATTGTCCCCCTCGCCTAGAGTGTGCTACTAAAAGCCATGGCACACTGTTGACTGCATGAATATTTGCGCGTACGAGCGAGTATGTGTGTGTATGTGTGTGTGCGCTGGAGTGGTAGAGTGTGTACGTGTACTCATTTACTCAACAATGTGTATTTATCAATGTATGTGCGAATACGTCCTCTGGTATTATTTTCTATGCGCTGAGTGCGTTCAGCTATGCGTGCTGTTGGCTTTACGTTTTCCTTTTTTGTGTTTCGTATTTGCAAGTGTAGGTGGTGTACGTGTGTACTACTCTTGTCACAGTGTGAGAGTGCGGTTGCTTTGTGTCCGCTTTAACATAAAAGGAAATTAAAAAAAAAGAACGAACAAGTGTTATGAAAGGGAATAGGGAATTGGAATTTTTAAACATGACTCATTAAAATTGTCCGTTCATCACTAAGAGTGGGGGCTGGAAATTTGCTAAGAACATAAAGCCTCTGAGTTAAAGCATGGTCATAAATTATAGTCCTTGTTGTAACTGCTTTCTAGCAGTACTCGTGGGTCTCATTGGCCTTGGTATTGCAAACCTGCAAAGCATTTGTTCCTGTAATCTTGTAAAATCGCAATAGAATATTTTTAATATTATGACACTGTTGTGAAGTTTTTAATATAAATAATGAGGGATAGTAATTTATGTATTATTGTAGGAATCAATAGTTATTGCGCTTAAACAAACACATTTATCCAGATAACTGAGTGAATAATTTATTTATTCCTTCCAAAGTATCTAAAAATGAAAAAAATTGCACTTTCTTTGAAAATACTCTCACATTATTTAGTTTTGAAAGTATTCTAAAGTTTCATAGATTCGGTAGAAAATAAAAAACATGTTAGTTCATGTTAAGTGCTCTTCTCTTTGATATATGGTTCGTCCTCGGCCAGATGAAAGCAGCTTATGTCAATATCGGCCCACAGTTGCGTCACGTAGGTTAAAGCCAATTGAAATCGGAAAGTGATCCTGCACTCATAAGTATGCAAGGAACAAAAAACAAGTAGCTAAGTTTCAGTCAGATAAATCAACTTACATATATCCTCAGTAAAAACATTAAATTTGCTTAACAAAATTCAGAATTTGGTCACGAACTCGATTTCTACAGTGTGTAAAATGGGACATTTGTATGGTAGGTACCAGAAGGAATTTGGCCATGTAGGCCATATGAAATCTCGTAAGTAGTTTGGGGAAATATTATCCCATGTAAAGTTTCAAAACAATTGGTTAAGTCTTTAAAAAGTTATTGTGCGTACCAGCCGAACAGACAGACAAACGGGCATGGATCAAACGACCTAAAAAGTAATGAATCGAATTTGGTTCAAAGAAACCTTGGGCTTAAAGGGACTCCTTCTATGCGTTTCAATTTTGGGTCGTTTCAAAGAGGGTATACTACTCTTACCCGTAAGGTGAGTGTATAAAAACCTGTAAGAAAGTTTTAGTCGACGAACCCGACTTACATAAACCCATACCCTAAGTAAAACAAAGCATTTTCTAGTACATATATTGATATTATTACTTGATTTCTGTAGTGGACGAAGTGGTACATTTATAAGGGATGTACCAGAAGGGGAGCGGCTAAACTTCAAATTTTTTTTTCAAAACTTAATACTGTTATATCTTAACAAAATACAGAATTTATTAATAATTGATTTCTAAAGTGGGCGGAGTGGTACATTTGTATGGGAGGTGCCAGAAGTTAGCCTTGCACAATTTTTCTCTAATACATTATTCTGCTTAAGCTTTACTGATAACGAAATTTGGGCACGATCGCGTTGGGTGTATTAATAATTTTAATCGATTTCTAAAGTGGGCAGAAAATTTTGAGTGAAAATGAAGCGGAGGTTAAGTTCTAAGATGAGCAAGATCGGTCAAAAGCTGCTCCCACCTTTCATATATATTGCCTCCTTTTGGGGGGTTTGTCTCGTCGATTGCAGCCGTTGTTAAGAGCTATTGAGCTGAAATTTTGTATGCAAATTTCTATCCTCCATGTAGATACGCAATCTTTACAAGTTAACCTCTACTTAAAAAAACTTAATATCCCTTTACACCCCATGAATGAGGTGTGGGATAGCTTTTCGCGTTGTTGTGAATACACACGCTTTCTATTTTTAGATTAAGAACTAACGGCACCTAGTTTTTTATCAACGAATGCGAACGTCACTGTTTGAGAACTTTTTTTTACTAGACATGCCGAATGACTCGACACTATACTGCGACATTGCTGTCGACAACCTCGAGGGGGCCGGCAATGAAAGAAAAATGTAGATGACTGAAGGCGGTAATCGAACCTGGGATCTCCCGCATAATAGTCGCGTATTCTAACCATCATGATAACCATCGGTCCCAAAGTTAACTAAAGTTAAAGAACTATTGAGTTGAAATTTTGTACGCAAGCTTTTATCCTCTAAATGGAGGTTGAGTTCTAAAATGAGCAGAAACAGTTTTTGGAGGTGTGTCGCCGCCATTGTAGCCGTAGTTAAGGAGCTATTGAGCTGAAATTTAGTATGCAAGCTTCTATCCTTTAAGCGGAGGTTACTTTCTAAGATGAACAAGGTTGGGCCAACAAATACTTCTACTTACCATACAAACTACCACTTTCTGGAAGTGTCCGTTTAACTGCCCCGCAATTACAGACGTAGGTTAGGAAATACTTACTTAAGCGGCCCATTACAACTTACGAACGTAGTTCATAAATTTGAGGCCTGAAGTATTAAGGAATTCGACACACTTTGGTCTTAGTCCTACCAGATAGTGGCACGTCGCCTAACACTTGGTCCTTTCAACTAAGTTTGGCTCTCCCTGCTCTGCGCAGTCCGCCTTCAAACACTTTTCTCGCTGGAGCATTTACATCCATTCTGGCAACATGACCCAGCCATCGTAGTCATTGCATTCTGACTCTTTTAGCTATGTCGCTGTCGTGGTAAAGCTCATACAGCTCATGGTTCATCCGATGGCGAAACTCGCCGTCGACACAGATAGGTCCATATATTTTTCGGAGTACTTTTCTCTCGAATACTCCCAGGTTTTGTATGTCCGTTGTCGTAAGCACCGTAAGGTGGTGTTACTAAATTGCTGCCGCAGTCCGTAAAAACATATATTGGCGAGCACTATTCTCCGCTTGATTTCTTTGCTGACATTATTTTTCTTATTGATGGAAGATCCGAGGTAGGTAAATTCATTTACCACGTCCCCTTTGAGAGAACTCTTTGTTCGTTGAGATAATTATTTTTGTTTTGTACTCGTTGACCGCTAAACCATTTCTGCAGTAACATCCCGTAGATTTTGGCCAATGATATCTTTATCATCGGCATAGGCTAGTGGCATGTGGCTCTTGTTGAATATGTTGCCAGACATATTGACACCAGCCTTTCTCATCACCTTCTCCATAACTATATTAAATAGTGTACAGGACAAGCTATCACCCTGACTGAGACCTCTTTCCGAGTTGAATGGTTCAGCCTAATCTTTACCAATCTTAACCGAGGATTTGGTGTTTTCCAAGGTACATCTGCAAAGTCGAATCAGTTTTGCAGGAATATCAAACTCTGCCATGACCTCATATAGCCTATTACTTATCGGAACGTCGAAGGCAGCTTTGCAGTCGACAAAGAGGTGATAGGTGTCGATCTGCTTTTCATGAGTTTTTTCCAGGATTATTCGTAAATAGGTAAATATTTGATTTTTCAGGTCTAAAGTCGCACTGCCAAGGTATAATTAGTTTTTTTACAATTGGCTTTAGACATTCACACAATATGCTCGAAAGGACCTTGTACGCAATTGGTAACAGGCTAATTCCACGATAGTGCTTACATTCACTACGATCTCCTTTCTCGTATATGGGACATAACAGACTGGGACTTCAATCCCCGGGCATGCTCTCCTCTAGCCAGATGTTCTCCATGAGCTGATGCATGCTGCTGATCACCTCCTCTCCGCCAGCCTTAAACAATTTAGCAGGGGAACATTGCCTCCAGCAGCTCTGTTGTTTTTAACGCGGGAGATTGTCACACGTATATTGCTCCGGCTCGGAGGTGGGCAGATAATACCATCGTCATGGATTGAAGCGGGGTCTTCTGGAGTAGTGCCCGTATCCAGTAAATTTCTGAAATTTCTAAAATTTCCGGGTCCGTAATTAGCAGGCCATCGCTGTCCTTGCAGGAGGGCGACTCTGTTCCACGTATTCTCGCCTTGACTCTCTGGTAGAATTTTTGTGCACTCATCCTGCCTCTTCTTCAACTCCTTTTTCCGTCTAAAAAGACGAGTTGCTTCTCGTCTCTTCTCCCTGCGCCGTTCATGAACAGCTCGCGTTGCCATTGGCTGCAGTTTCCCCTTGTATGCAGCAACCGTCTCGCTCGTGGCATTGCGACGTTCATCATCGTACCTGGCATCTTCTTGAGACGGCTTTGAGTACCCAAGTACGCCTCTCGCAGTCCGTTCTATGGAGTCGGCTATATATTGCCACTGCGAGGTTATATTATCAGGAGTTGGAGCATTCCGCAGGAGTTGAGTTAGATGGTTGGAGTAGGCGTCCGCTACCACTGTGGTCCGCAGTTTACCGATGTCCAGCTTTCGTTGTGCCTGATTACGTACGTTTTTCGCCATGCTTAGCCTTGTGCGTACCTTAACTGCGGTAAGAAAGTGATCGGAGTCAATTTTCGCACCCCTGATCACTCGATGCGTGCCTTCCATCGACTACCACGTGATCTATCTGATTCCTCGTCAATTGATCTGGAGATAGCCATGTTGCCTTATGAATATTTTTATGGTCAAATCTAGTGCTGATAACTACTATATTTCTTGCCGCAGTAAAATCAATCTGCCTGATGCCATTGATCGACGTTATGGTGTGCAGACTGAAAGGTTAAGAAATATCATGCTAAAATTTGATATGCGAGCTTCTATCCTCTATTTGGAGATTAAGTTCGAAGATGAGCAAGAACGGACACCCCCATATAAACTCCACATTTTTGGGGTGTTCGTCCGTCTCTACTCCCCATTATAGCCGTGGGTTGGAGCAACCGAGCTGATATTTGATATGCAAGCTTTCATCCTCTAAGCGGAGCAGTTAAAAACCACTGCAAATCCTTTTTGGGGTGTCCGTTTGTCTGTCCAGATTATCACATACGTAGTTTAAGGGACATTGATCTGAAATTTTGTATACAGGAATCTATTCCTAAAGTTCTAGGATGAGCAAGATCGGAAAAAAACTATTCCCACCACACTTAGCAACTGCCTCTTGTTAAGGGTTGTCCCTCTGTTCCCGCGATAACTGCCTTAATTTAAGTGCTGTCGAGCTGAAATTTGGTTCTTCGAAAGGCGAATTAAGTGAAAATAAGGAAAAATTTAAAATAATAACCAAAATCGTATGCAACATGATTACGCGATAATGTATACATATTTTTATTGCAAACAATTTTCGGAGAACAATTTTTTTTGTACCCCTCTAGCATTAAAACTTAATTTGCAATTTTATTTTCCCCCCCACTTCTCATTTTCCACTTATCTAATCTAGAATTCCATGTCAAATCATTTCATTTTACACAATGCCCACTGCGAAGGATATTCACCCTTTCTGCGAAAATTATACAATTGCAAGAGGTAACAACAAATTCAGTTTATTTGATATTTGTAAAAGAAATCGATACTTGTAGCAAATGATTGCAACACGACAACTCATGACCTCTTTTCGAGGAAAAAAATAAGTGGTAGTTGGTTGGGGGGGAAGGACGCGGGTGGTGCCAAAGTATCAATACAAGAACTATTGACCCTATTTAAAACACAATCGCAGGCAATACAATACACATTTGGTCTCCGAACACACACACATACACACACACCCACAGACAAGTGATGGCTGTTCATGACAAAAGGGAGGTCCTAATCAAACAATATTAATATGTTGATTATGCATTATTTATGCCTTTGAAATAGGAAAAATTCTCACAATTGGTATTTTTTCGAAAAAATATTTTTCATTGATTCTTCATACATTAAATTTATATATGTGTATATGTAAGTAACATGGCAACTAAACTGGCCAAGCTGAACCTTTTGCAAAGTTCCCATCTGGCTCTTTGCTATGTCCCTGATTGTCTTCACTACTGTGGGCCGCTGCCGCCTCCAACCTCGGGACGGTTTATGCCTGTAAGGGGTTTTCTTTGGTTTCTGGTAAATAACGACCACAATTTTTGGTATTAAACAAGTCCGCAAAATTATTACTATCAACGGCCAAAATAACCGAATAACGTTAAATATTTACTACAGCAACAACATACAACTACTACAAATGCATACATATGTTTGTACTATAAACACATTTATATTGTCCCCCCTCCCCGTCCATCATATGTACGAGTAGCGTTGTTTGTGTCCTGTTTTAACATTACAGGAATGCTTTTGTTTCTTTTTTTTTGTTATTGAATGTATGTGTGCATATTTTTGTTGTGGTTATTTTACTTGTTTTATGTACAACATGTTCCATATTAAGACCCACACTGAGGCAGCAACAAATACAACAAACTAGCGTTGGCAAAATAAAAGAAGAAGAAGGTCTGGTCGGTCAATAGTCATAAATTCCAACTGTGTATTCTCGAGCTTGTAATATGACGACTTTTTTTCTCAATTGCTTTTTATATATTTTTATTCGCAAACACACACGTGTATGTGGGTGTTTTTTTTTTTTTTGATACACCCAAAAAGGAAAGTAGCATACTATATACAAAAATATATGTTTATATATCTGTATAGAAAAGGAAATGGTTGGCAGCATGTGTTTGCAATTATTTAATGAACATCTTACGACGAGTGCGTAGGCGTGTATGCAGTTTGCTTTATATTATTTGTTTTCTCGTTTTTAAAGAGATTTCAATAGCTACAGATGGTTTGTTTTTTTACAGTTATTTCTCTACATGTCATCAGAGATGTTACACACTCACTTCGATGGGGTGAATTATATTTTATTAACTACTTTCTTTTGACTCTTCAAATTGGATTCATTTACAATGAAATGTCACATTTGTCTGGTCTGGAAAACACATATATATCTTGTCAAAGCAAATATCAAATTCAGTTTTAATGATAACGAATGAATTTAAGATATTATTATTGCTTAAGAAAAATTAAAAAAAAAACAGTACAGAAATTTTCGTCAGATGAACTGACTAAAAAATACCATCACCCACGAAAATCTCAAAATAAATTATGATTTATACTGAGTAAGCCATAATTTAGTAAATACAGAATTTGGGTACGATGGCGTTGGTTGTATTGATAACATTACTCGATTTCTATAGTGGGCCGAATGGTACATTTGTATGGGAGGTATCAAAAGGGGCGTGGTTTTTTTCTGCAAAATTTATCTCTACAACGAAGGAGCCTTAATCCAACTGGTGGATGTTCTCCACAAATACAAGGCTGACATCACCGCCATACAGCAAATTCGATGTATGGAACAGGGATGTACACGTCGAAAGAATTGTGACATTTTTTATAGCTGCCATGGAGATAGACACGAATTTGTATGTGAATTCATAGTCGGTATGAGACTTCGACATCTGGTCTCGTGGTGTAACCCTGTAAGTGACCAAAAGTCACTATTCGCATTATGGCGAAATATTCTTACATTATGATGATTTGTGTATACGCCCCGACAGAAGAAAAAGATGAGGACATTAAAGATGCATCCTATGAGCGCCTAGAGGAGATATATGACAGCTGACCTGCACATGATATTTAAATTATTCTGGGAGATTTTAATGCTAAAATAGGAAGAGGAAATTCAGATTGCACAACAACACCTCCGATAAAGCATTCAGACTAGTTAGCTTCGCGTCGGCAATAAACATGGTAGTAAGAGGAACCAGATTCCCGCATATAGATAACCAGAAGGCAACCTGAATTTCCCATAATCAAAATACAAGAAACCAGACTGATCACTAGGTAATTGATGGAAAGCATATCTCAAGCGTTAAGGACGTGCGTGTGATGCACGATGCAAATATTGACACGGATCACCACCTAGTTGCAGCCAAGGTACGCAGGCGATTAAGTAGTGCTTAAAACACTCGTAACCAAACGCAAAGGAAACTAGACATTACAATGCTGCATACCACCGATATAGCCAATGCCTAATCTATGTTGCGAAATGTCTGAAAAAAAGGGGGGGGGGGTAAAAAAAGGGGCCCCTTTAGGTTCAATGATGACCCCCATGTGGGGTACTCAAATGAAAGATATTTTCGAGACGAATCCAACGATGTTATTTTTAAGTTCAGCGGCGATGGTCTCACGCGCTGTATGGCATGTTACACCGTCGGATTGGAACCATTTCTCCTTCAAATAATGTGCAATGACATGATAAATAAAAAAATTGATCGTCCACTGGCTCTAGTTCTTCTACCAGTTGGATTTTATATGAATGTAGGCCAAGATCTTTCCTCAGTATTTGAAGAGACCGAAAAAAAAATCACTATTTTAGTCTGCGCATCCTCAACTGCCTGGTGTACGTACCATTATTTGGTACAGTTAAAAAGTTAACTATTGAAGTGCGTAGGCGGCGCCTCGGCACTTTAAACTTATTTAGTTCGAAATAGCCTGATAATTAGGGCGAATCAATTAGATCGCGTCAAAAAAAAAACCTGTTAATCATATACCAGTATTGGAATGTACGAAGAATTCTTAGAAAATTTCACGCGCGGAGAGGCATAGAGATATAAGGTAGAGACATTTTTTTAGCAATGAGCAATTATTTAGTTACTTCAGACCTATGGGCCCCGACTCTAATTTTTACCTACCATTCCGATGTTTAGAGACCTAGACGAAAAGTATAGTATATTTTTGATTTTTTTATTGGGATCCCGCCCAATATTCTGAAAAATGATTTTTAAAAACTTAATTTCTGTATGCCAACTCTCAGAGGCCATAACTTTTTAACCAATACAGATATGCTTCTGCAATACCTCATTTTGTATGTTGGGAAGTCAGTTTTACGCAGAAGGTCTCAAAAAATATATATCTGAAGTTTTCGGTTTGTGCTTATTTAATAACAATATATGTAGCAAATCTCATCTTCATACCTCTAATAGTTCATGAGATATAGCCTTTTTAATTTTCAAGTTGAATGGGCGGTGCCACGCCCCTTTATCCAATTACAACCAAATGTAGCCACTGACTATCAACAGGTCAATAGTACCACCTTCTAAAATTTTCGTATCAATCTGTCTTTGGAAAAGCCGTCAGAGCGATTTTTGAAAAGGGGGCGTGGCACCCCCACTTCCTCCCTGAATGTTATTAATACTGCTCCAACAACATATATACCAAATTGCATTTCATACCTCTGATAGTTCATGAGATATAGCCCTATCGATTTTCAAGTTGTATGGGCGGTGCAACGCCCCTTTATCCAATCACAACCAAATAAAGCCTGGGACTATCAACAGGTCAACAGTACCACTTGGTAAAATTTTCGTATCAAACGGTCTATTAGAAAAGCCGTTTGAGCGATTTTTGAAAAGAGGGCGTGGCACCGCCCACTTCCACCTAGCTGTAATTAATACTGCTCCAACAACATATATACCAAATCTCATCTTCATACCTCTGATAGATTATGAAATATAGCCTTTTTAATTTTCAAGTTGTATGGGCGGTGCCACGCCCCTTTATCCAATTACAACCAAATGTAGTCAGGAACTATCTACAGGTCAACAGTACCTCATGGTATCAATTTTTGTATCAATCGGACTATTGGAAAAGCCGTCAGAGCGATATTTGAAAAGAGGGGTGTGGAGCCGCCCACTTTTTGAAAAAAAAGATTTTAAACCATCCGGAAGCTATAGCGAACAAAACAAAAAAAATTGAAAATCGGTCCAGCCGTTTTTGAGTTTTAGTGAGACAGCTGCACACCAATTCATTTTTATATATATAGATTTTTTTTTAGTGAATAAAACTAATGTCAAGTTATGTTTCTTTAGCTTCTTGTTGAAATTAACTGTTACGAATTTTTAACAAAATATTTGTAAACATCGCTGGGGCATTAAAGACAAACCAAGGTATCATCGTTTGAAGCCTTTGAATACTTTGTTTACGTATAATTAATATATATCAACTGTTACGCACTGGAAGAGTGCGGAAAGAAAAACAACACGTCCGTTCGTTTTAATGGTTCTTAGGGAACTCAATTTATTATAATATGGTTTCTTACAACTAAACATTCTACATTCTAATCTAACCTAAAGTAAACAAAATACATACAATATTTATTACCTGATGTTGTTGTAATGTGTACACAAGCGTTGGTCCCTTTTCTTATCTATTTAAACATTCCCGAAACGATCGAGTAAAGTAGGTACACACTTTCTACGCACATTACAACAACAACATGGGAAAATACTCAATATTTGTTGATTGTGTGGAACAACAACAAGCAACAAAATCTATTAATATATAAGATCAGTACATAACTGAACATCAACAATTCGTTCAATTTTTTTTCAACTCAAGGACTTTGGATATCAAAAAGAAAATGCAATTAATTGCCCTAAATAACAACTCATTGAGTTCTTTCAATAGAACACTTGAGTTGTATGCCTAGGAATAAATTGAATTTTGCCAAACGAAAGTCCAATATAAGAAATTGTTACGTTGCCATCAGCCATAATATGTGTATCCGGGCATATCTGTCCTCGTGTCTGTCTGTCCGGCTGTGTGTATGTTACAATAAAAAAAAAAATAAAAAATTTCGTTTAAAACAATGGATGTCAAATCGAAAAAAAAGATAATAACCTGCAGTAATGACCTCTTCAGCAAGTTGACAGCACCAGCTACGAGTATTACAACATTAATGTTGGGCGGAGAAGGTATCGCGTGTGGGGTGTGGAGTATAGGGTGTGACAGTGATGTTGGTGTTGGCCCTGATGCCTATGTGTGTAGCCAACTTACGAGTATCTTCTACCGGTTTTAACATGCTCTAATGTTCACAACTGTGGTGGCCCGTTTGTATGCGATGTGGCTGTGTTTTTTTTGTGTGTGTAGGATTTCCGCTCAAATAACGATAACAAGCAGCACACTACCACACACACACACTAGTATCGACACCACACAACTACTTGGACATAACCAATGTTAGAGGGAGAATGTACACATTTTTACACGTTCATCTAGACAAGGCTCGCGCGATTGTGCTCTTTGTTGGCCGCCGCCACCGCCGCTACCGCCACAGCGAGGACACGGACGTGTGCCACATCTACTAGAAAGCAAAGCGATGACCATTTAGTGGATGGGTGAGCGAATCCATTGTTCTCTTATATTGATAATGGTTCAATTATTTTTCCAACCTATTAAATCGCAAATGGAAAATGAGATAGAAACAAAAACGTATCAGAAGCATTAAATTGGAAATTTGCTTTAAAACGAAATAAAAAGGACGACAGGTAGTTACGCGATGCCACGTTGGCATAGCTGTCAATGAGAGAAGAAAGGCAAGCAGCAAGCGCATTGCCTGATATGTTCAATAAATTTGTCAGAGTTAAGTGATAATCTGAGGAGAAAATTGCCAACGAAGTGTCTAGTGTGATATCCACTGGTGAGATAACAGTGATACTTTTAAGAATTTTCTAAATAAAAGAATCTTCTTCTCTTTCCTAAAAATAAGAATAAAAGAAGAGTACAAGTCTAAATCTAAGTTAAATACGAAAAAGAAGACACATGTATGGATATTAGCTCTTTTGATATTTTAGTATATGTATAAAAAAAGCTAATACATTTATATAGTCCGTACATAAATTTCTCTCGAGTTATTAAAATTAATCGATTTTTAAATGATATTACTTAGGTATTATTATTCAGTGACTGTGAAGCGGTTCGATGATTGCACTTTTGGACAACTGTTGAGACGTTGACAGTGTTGAAAGTGTTAATGAATTTGTCAATAACTCAACTTTGGATTTTCGGTAACGTTCGAGCGGAGTATTGTTTCAGTTGTTATAAAATAGCTATGGTCAAAACTTGAGCAAAATCGAATAACTTTAAGCTTAAGATGTCAAAGGTCAAATCTATATAAACGAAAATGAGTTTGTCTTTGTTGTTTGTTAGCACTTTTAGAAATTTTCACGGAATTTAGCTGTGTGGTTGGTGGTGAAAATAGGGTACTTTTATTTTTGATATATCAAGTGGGCGTGGTCCATTGGACGTTATTTTTGAAACCGAAATATCTGAAGGACTGTTTCTTCAATCGCCTTGAAAATTTGTATGGATGCATTTGGCAGCAAAGTTCGTGATCCAAAATAGGCGGTATCGGATCAGTGGGCATGGTTTTCAATTTGAAACGGCTGTATTTCGTGAACTGTAACAGGTATACATATGATATTTTGTATGTATTATTGGTGCAGAATGAATTAAAAGCAGAGTGAAAGTTGGCTGTAACAGTCATAACAGTAGTTTGATAGTCCAGAAAATTCCACAGTATAGTGAAGATATAACCAGGCTGTTTGGAACCAAGTGGGCAGCAAGGAGCGCCACCCACATACGTCAATATTTGTCTTTTACATATTAACGAGAAAAAATACAATTGCTTAATCGAACATTGGTAAAAATATAGGATTAACTAAAAACCTGACCATTGACCTCTTTGTGGCACGGGAAATAGTTGTCAGATCTAACTCAGATTTCCGTTATGTATTTTTTACATAAAATGCCAAAATATTCCGTTCGAACATTTTCAAATTTCCGCAAAAAAATCGTTTTTGGGGGGTACCGTAAAATGTTTTTTTTACGAAGGACACTAACACCTCCCATATATCCTGGAATGGAAAAAAAACTAATATATGCCAAAGTTCTCGCTGTTATTGAACCAAATTTGGCTCGATTTGTTTGATATATTACTGATAACTGTGTTGAATTATATGAAGTTATCTAAAAGGTCACGCCCACCTTTCATATATCCTGAAATGGAAAAAACTAATATTTTCCAAAATTTGTGTTGTTATTAGACCAAATTTGGCTCGATTTGTCCCTAATATTTTACTGACAACTATGTTGAATTTTATGAACACGCCCACCTCCCATAAATATTTCGTTTTGAAATATCTCCAGTACAGGATATATTGGAGGTCGGCATGTCCTTTGAGATAATTTCGTATAATTCAACACAGTTATGAATAATATATTAGAGACAAATCGTGTAAAGTTTGGTACAATTGCAGTAACAATTTTGGAAAATAAAAGTTTTTTCCATTTCAGCATATATTGAAGGTGGGCGTGTCCTTGAGCCGATTTTCACAAAACTTAGTTTTTTTCCTTTCCTACTTATGAAAGCATTATGCCCCCATTTGCATTCTTCTAGTATAACTGCTTCTATTTTTGGCCGCCGTTTATATGAAATGACGGCACTGTGCGGCGCGTCATGGCAGTATTCCTCTCGAATGCTGCCAGAACCCAGAATTCTGAGCCATTCTCTAAGACATATAGAATATGTACCTGGTATAGAGGGCTCTGTCATTACATCCCTAGCTTAGTCAGTAATAGCATATATGTGCAGGTAGGAGTCTTATGTGTTATAATGATGGTGGAGCCGAGATAGATGAAATAAACTACCACTTCGAAGTAGTGCCACGTTCACGCGGCATCCTAAACGAGTAGATTCTTTTGATTCAAACTAATAACTTAGTGAAGGAGGACAACTTCACCGTTAGACCTATTGTGGTCATTCGTTTTGCCAACCTGAGAAGGCTGCAGTCACATCCCGCAGTTTTCGCCCTATGATATCGACGTCATCAGTGTATGCAAGTAGCATGCGGCTTTTGTTGATAATCGTGCCACCTACGTTCACTGCAGTTTTTTTCATTATCATCTCCATCACTTTGATAACTTTGTTTTGTTTTGATAACTTGTCCGTCATCGTTTGACTCATACTTGAAGTCTCAGACCGCGGTTTCCGGATGATGATGTCTATTGCATTAGCTTACGCAAGTATCATATGGCTTTTGTTGAATATCGTGCCACTAGTGTTTACTGAAGTTCCCCTCATTTTCCTCTAAATCACAATGTTAAAAAGACTGTATTGATATAAAATGGTTCATTTCTCTCATCTTTTTTGAAGACTTCTTGTTGGTGAAAGTGATTCTGCAAAGACATATAAGCTTTGCAGGAGCACCAAACGCAGCCATGACTTTAAGTAATTTCTGCTGTATCGAGCTATCGGAGACAGTTTTGACGAAAATTTGTTATATGTCGATCTGATGTCCTTGGGTCGTCTTTTTCAGGATTTGTCGCAGTGTAAATATCTGGTCAGTTTTTGAATTACCAGGTCTAAAGCCACACTGATAAGACCCGATCATGTTTGACAAAACTGGCTTTAGTCCTTCACATATCACATCCGACAGGACCTTTTATGAGGTGGTTGAAGCGAACACTTGGATCACCCCTTTTCAGCATAGGGCATAATAAGCTTGGACTCCAATCAACGAGTGTGTACTCATTAAGTCATATCATGCTGATGCATGCTCGTTATCAGCTCATCTTTGTCGGACTTTAAGCTTGTTGTTCTTGCTTTGTTCTTCTTTGGCTTGGTGGTGGGTAAACTAAGCCATCGTCGACAATTGGCGTAATACCTTTAGAAGTCCTGCCTTCCGAAACCCGTAATTAGTGGAAGTGTTCTCTACATATATGCAGCACACTCAGCGTATCTTAAACACAATTTCCATATTTGTACTTAGAGGAGCAGAGCCCAGTACCAAAACCTTTTACTTTAACCTTCTGGTAGAATTTGCGGTCTTTACCTCTATCCCTGTTCCTTTCTATATCCTCTTTCCCTGTTTAATTGTCCCCTTTGGCCGTTCCTTAACATCCCGGCTCACATTTGGCTGTAGCGTTGCTCTGTAAGCGGCATCCTGTTTCCTAGACGTCATGTGAAATTCTTCATCGTACCAGAATTCGTCTAACAGTCTCTTTCATATCCAAGCACGGTTGTTGCTGTGCTTGTTATGGAATTGTATGCTGCCACTTGGTATCTGGAATGTCAGAAGTAAAGGCGTTGTGCCGTAGTAGTTGGGAGAGCTGGTTGAAGTAGGCAGTGGCTATCTCTGAGGTTTGCAGCCTTGCAATGTCATGCTTTCTTTGTGACTAGTTGCGTGAGTTTTTCGCTCTTCTCAATCTTGATCGTACCTTAGCAGCAACTTAATAAGGGTCTGAACCAATGTTAGCACCACGGATCATGCGCACGTCAATGATACTAGATGCATGCTTTTCATCGGTGTCCACATGATCAATTTTATTTTTGCTGTTTTGTTTGCCTTATGCATACTTTTATGCTGAAATCTGTTCCAAAACACCACCATGTTTCTGGCTACTGCGAAGCTGACCAGCCTAAAAGCGTTGCCTGACGTATTTGCCGACTACATTTACCGATTGGATAGTGATAAAAAAAAACTTAGTTTCCCTTTAAACCCCATGAATGAGGTATGGGATAGCTTCTCGCGTTGTTGTGAATTAACACGCTTTCTATTTTGGATTCACAACTAACGGCACCTACTTGTTTATCGACGAATGCGAACGTCACTTTTTGAGAAGCTTTTTCTAGACATGCCGATTGACTCGACACTATACCGTGACTTTGCTGTCGATAAAATCCAGGGGGAGGTCAATGAAAGAAAAATGTAGATGACTTGAGCCGGGAATCGAACCACGGACCTCCCGCATGGTAGTCACATGTTCTAACCACTATGCCATGGCCAGTCTTGGGTAGTGATACCTTCTCTGTAAAGAGGAATGTCCGGTGCATATCCTTACAACGTTTGCGGGATTACAAAAACAGCGTAAAGCTTTCTTGCTTTTTATTATCTCTTTTGTTTGCATACTATGGCATATTAAATAACTCACCTAGCACTGCTATTCTTTAAAGTTATAACTAGAATTTGATGGTTATTTAAGACCTGAATAAACAAGGGTTAACTACTCCTTTTTTGTGCTTTTTTTTCCTAAGGGTCCTACCATCACCATGACTATGTACTCCAATGTAATTTAGTGAATTTTTGGAACATTCACTTTTTCCCCTACACTTTCACTTAAAAATACTTCATATAAACCAATTTAAAAGGTTGACCTTTTTTGCAAACAGAAATGTCTATGGTCTTGGAAAATATTTCAACAACAATTTGTGGTTATCCCCAAAAATATGATTACAAGTGGAACCCAATTTCTTATACGCCCGCCCATAAAGGGCTTTCGGGTATAGACAGCAGCAAATTGAGATTGTACACGTGCAAGAGAAAACTTAAAGTTTAGAGGAGATAAATCTCAACACACACACGTACACGGTAGAAAGGGAATGTGAAGAAACATCTGTGCGTTAGGATATCTAGTTCTTAACTTCTGCTCAAGTGCTTTTGCACACATCTGTGAAGGAGCAACGCAATGCTATCCCCATGTAATGCATAAACATGTAATAAAATTTTTTTGTCAACTCTCATAAAAATATTTAAGTTTCAGTTTCTTAATAGTTAAACCAATTTTTGCTATTATATTTATTGCTTATTCTCTACATATTATTGTTATTATAGCCAACGACCGATGCCACTGATATTGTCGATGTTTGGTTGAGTTGCTGTCACAGCCATTATTGCTCTTGTTTCGAGAGTCCAAGCAAACGATTCCGGGTGCTTGCAAAAGACCAGTGGAGGGGGGGATACATTGGTGCTGCTACTGCTGCTTGTTGTACAGTGGTCTGTATGGTATTCGTACTATAACATTTTGTTCGTGTATAAAAGTTGGAAATATTTTCAAGTTTTGATCATCGCTGCTTACTTCAAGTAGTCGGGGGTAATCTACATGTTAATTGAGAGATTTTCCCACTGATACTGCAAAACGTTGCGACGTCAAATAATTGGTCCCATTATTTCCGTTTTTAAATGCTAGTATATTAGTCTGTTCGCATCTACTAGATACAACAACAATTTTATATTTTTCTCTGTAACAAAACAAAAGTTTCTCCCGATAAAGTTTACAACTCCAAACCACTGTAGACTAAATGTTTGTATTAAGTTGTATGTATTACAGGGTTTATGTCATGTTCTTTTGTTAAATTGTAGTAAATGTTTGGTAATAATTTTTCCCAGCTACACTACAGCAATATCATATTTTACTTTTAGATTCCCTTAAATAGCGAAGCAAAGAGTCGCCGGGGTTTGTCATGTTGTCCCCATCATTGGAATTTCATACATTTGAGTGGAGGAACTCTTTGGAACAATATGGCTAAGGTCTGCTACCACTCATTTGCTTTGGTTTTGTTTGTTTCTCAGTGTTCTGCGATGGTGATGGTGTGACCATTTTTCCCATAGTAGTTAACTTGTTCGTTATTGCTATTTGTGTATATTATCATTTTTAGTTTAAATGTGGTGTTGTTCTTCTTGTAACATCATTTACTTTGCTTTGTAGCTGTATAGGCAATTTTTTGTGTTGTTTTCTTTTGTGGCCATAAATATATGTTTGTATTTCGGACCACTTTGAAGAATTTTATTTGTGGCTATTTACAAATACGTAGTTGAATGTTGAATGTAGTTGCAGTTTCCGTGTTTTCTCAAAACATACATGAATAACATACTTTAGCTGGGAAATATTTCACTTGAAAGCCATGGAAAATGTTATCTATTTTTATGGCATTTACTGCTGTTACAAGAAATATTCTAAGAATTTTAACTTAGCCCTGATAAGGGGACAAATGAAGAGCATAGGAATGTCGGACGGAGATGCCATATGTGTGTAGTGAAGTCATTTTGTGTTGTAGTGTTGTTGCTGTTCTACTCAAGGGTAATTGGATGGGGGCTAGTGTTTATGCAGAGAAAGATTGATTGATTTAAGTCCACACGGATGTATGTTAACCTAATAATTGAAAGTGTTTTAGGCACGTGTAAAAATCTCGTAACTAGAATATTAATGGGCGCTGGTACTACGAGACAAAAATCTTATATATAATAATGAATTGTTGTGCGTTCGTAAGGCCATCACTTGAGAACGCATGGACCGATTCGACAAAATTTTTTGTTACAATGTTCGTTATAGGCCGAGAATGGTTTTAATATAGAACAATTGGCCACGCCCATAGTGTTCTATATGGAAAATATAATATGTTATACATTTTTTAAATTTTTGATTAAATGAGCGGAGTGGGCGTGGCAAAGCATTTTTTTAAGCTAGAGAGAATTTGGTCACAAATAGTACTCGGCACTTCAGGTTCAAATTTGCAGACGAAATTTCATTTTGGAATTACATGGTTATATCTCAGTATACCTTCTTCTCCTTATATATAACACTTCTGACAGACAATTTTTCGACAGATTCCTTGTGAGTTAACGCGCCTTTGCACTTACTTTCGTATGTTATAGGAGATAATTTATTATTATTTATTAGTTAAGCATATTCTCAGCAAATAAAAAAGAACAATACATTACCTTGGAAGGGCATTCTTATATAATCAATTACTTTTCTAGTTGCCAATTTCTATGCATGCAGTACAAAATACATTCTCAAGAACAAATATATGAGACTACTCAATCGATTTTTTTTCGCTGTTAAAAGAATCGACTCTGTAACCGAGTACGGAATTGGTTGCTTTTTCAAATTTGTTACTGGATTTTATGCATTTCCTAACCCCCAAAAAAGGGAAGTTTGTATGGTAGGTGGGAGTGGTTTTTGTCCGTAGTTACTACACTTAAAACTTAACATACGATTGAAGGATAGAAACTCGCATACCAAATTTTAAATCGATAACTCTTAAACTACAGTAGTAATCGGGAAAACAGACAGATGGACAACTTCACAAAGGGGGAGTTTATATGGGAGGGGAAAGTGGTAGATGTCCAAACTTGTTCATGTTGGAACTTAAACTACATTTGACGATAGCAGCTAGCAAACAATAGGGCTGTAATCGTAAGAGGTGGGAGTAGTTTTTGACCGATCTCGCTAATCTTAGAAAGTAACCTACGCTGGGGCTTACAGACAGAAGGACAGACATGATTAAATCGACTCAGAGTCCAATATTGATTATTATACCATCACCGCTAGTGATTATGATCATTTGATACGAGAAAAAGTGTAACGCATTGAAGAGACGGGTTAGACAAAATTCGTTTTATTGCTTTTTAAGACGATTGTGCAATGTCTGTTTGATAATCTGGCTGGCCGGATTTCCCCAAAACTACTAACGGTATTGCATATGGGCTACATGGCCACACCCCTTCTGATACCCCCATACAAATGTACCATTCCGTCCACTTTAGAAATCGAGTAATAATACCAATAGACCCAACGCGATCGTGCCCAAATTCTGTATTTAGTAAAGCTCTAGCAGGATAAAGTTATGGAGAAAAAACTGGAAGTCTAGCCACGCCCGATTTGGTACCTCCCATACGCACCTGGTGCCACCTACTTTAGAAATCGATTAATATTATTTATACACCCAAATCCATTGTGGCCAAATTCGGTACTTAGTAAAGCTAGAGCAGGATAAAATTTTCGAAAAAATTTTGAAGTTTGGCTTCTCCCCTTCTGGTACCTCCCATACAAATATTCCACTCCGCCCACTTTCAAATTCGAGTAATAATATCAATATACTAGAAAATTTTATGTTTTACTAAGGGTAAGGTTATATGTTAGTCGGTTTTTCGACTGAAGCTTTCTAACAGGTTTTGTAAGTTCCTTGAAATAAATTATATCAAATTAATTTAAGAAATTTGACTCAGAAATAAATATAAAGTACTAGCTGACCCGGCAAACGTTACCTGCCATACAATTTCGGACCCGTCGAACTTAGTCTCGCTCCTAAGTTAACGCCTTCATATAAGCTCAAGGGTAATATTAAAAAACAGATAGCTAAAATTTTAATTTTATTTATTTGAATTTAATCTAAATCAGTAAAGAGCGACCTGTTAAACAATGTTTATCGATTTGTTTCCGTCGCAAAAACAAACAATGAATACGGTTTACCAACACGCAAACGTACAGCTGACCGTGACCGCGTTTTGCGATTTATTGATTGTCATCACAAAAGCCAATCGAATGAGGAATTAAATTCGCTTAAATTGGAAGGTACGATCGGTTGGAATAATAGGAATTCGTGGGATAATGACTTCCTCTCCTTTTAATTTGCCCTTGATGATCGTCGCTTTAATCACATTGTTCTTGACGGACAACCGCGTACCGTTGAACAATTTCGGATAATTTAGATTCCGCAACATGATTCTGACCGCACCTTCAGCTGTAAATTATGCGCCGGAGTTCCTGGCACATCTAGGGAGTTAAAAAATGATGTCGGATAGTTGGTAGCCTCATTCTCGTCGGTTACGCTGTCAACGGATTAGTATGAATGCAGGCTTCATCGATCCGACTTTGAATAATAACATTCAAGCTATCGACGTCCTTATTCTTCGATGCTAGTATGGCCAGTTCACTAATCAAATCTATAGTCTAATGACAAAGCTGTGAAAAACTTTGGTTATGAGTTTTATTATATTATATATTATATATCCTTCGACGATATAAACTCGCAAAAATTTGCTGGGAACGTCATCAATCCAGTTGAAACATCAACAGAAATTTGGCCATTACTAAGCGCCAGTAGCTGTATTGAAAATTCAGCAGCCGATGGGTCGTTTTGTAACGTGACTCTCATGTTCGTAGTCAATTTCATATATTAATTTCATCAGCAGCAGTAGTTTTTGGGATGACGGGCAGCGTTTGACGAAAATCTCCAAACAGCAATATCATAGCCCCACAAAATCGTTTCGAATCAACCTCGTAAATCCCTTATCGTTAGTTCAACTGCTTTCAAAGCTCGTTTATGTGCCATTCATCCCAAATAATGATTTTGTATTCTCGCAAAAATTTCGTTGCCATGGAATTCTTAGATATTGTGCACATTGGCTTGTCAACAGTGAGTAGTTCGTTTGCGCAACAATCAACAGGCAGCTCATCTCGATCATTGTCCTGCTCTCGTTGCAATTCGCGATTGAATGCATCGTACATCGAACGATATGGCGCTGGTATTCCCCAATTCGTTAATTTAAGATCGAAATTCGATGTTGTCGGGCGAACTCTGTGCAAAATGTTGTCAGCTATCTCATCTTTGTATTTGTCCCACAATGCGCTCGGGTTCGACGGATGACACGTAGCTATGAAATACGAATTCGAACTTAAATGTTGAATGAAAAAGAAGTCCATCTTTAAATTGAGGTGATAGCCATCATCTTCAAGATAGAACATCAACGGGTATTGAATGTCGTTGTCCACCATCCCGACGCTTGAGAACAATATCGCGTGATTCCACTTTCTCCTAACAATCACCACTGCGACTTTATTGATAGTGGGGGCATTAAATCGTCTTGCATGGCCTCCAGAGGGTCTTCCGTCTGCTCCGATAATGTTTTTTGGTCGTCAAAATGCATTGTATCCAATGCGATTTTGAACAATCTGACCAATGAGTTACGCTTGTGCAGAAAATTTTGCAATTGTTAGATCATTTTGCAGTAAAAATTGTACAACGGTGATCTAGTTCAATTGCAAAATCACCAACGATTAAGGTAACAAAAAGCCCGCACGATGGTGTATTTGCCCTTGAATCTGAATGTTTGAAAGCAAATAAAAAAAAAAATATTGGAAGAATTGTTAATTTTAATAATACTATGTCATAAAATCAGACTTTTCCGAAAACACCCGAACGTTGAGTAAACCCTAGCTTAGTTACCACTTACCTAAAGATATCCCAGAACAGTTTTTTTTTCCCAATTTCAAGGATATTTAAGGATAACAATTTGAAAGGACTTTTTTTGCATATATTTCTTCTGAAAAGTCAAGAGAAAACAAAATTATAAAATGCTGAGACTGTCTTCTTTTATTTCATAACACAATATCACCAGTATGCTATTAATAGAAAAACAGAACAAAATTGAATATCCTTTAAAAATGTAATGTCCTTTCAATAGGAAACGAAAGCTGCGGATGAAAAAGTGAATATCCATTACTATATATGGTCACTAGGGTGATGACTTTTTTACAACCTCGTTTCCCTGTATCATATTTAGATGAGTTTTTATTTAAGATTAGATAAAATCTTACATATAAGGTGATTCGATAAAAAAACCTCACCAATTTTTTTTTTTTAAAGTCACTGTAAGCATTAATTTATGAGAGTTTATTAGTTTCCTACAACAATCATAAAAATTACATAACCTTTTGTTTCTCACTATTTTTCTTTAATTCTGAGAATTAAAAAAAAGTTTTCAACTTTTATTCCAAAAATTCAATATCAAAAAAAAACTAATGATGAAGTTCGATTCCTCATGTCCGATTTAGGGTTTAAACCGTCGAGTCAGCTCTTGCCTTTTTTCGACTACCGCACTTTATGTAAACAGTTATGGAAGTTTCGTGTAATTCTCTGAATTTACACTGTACATCCTTTCATTCCCATTTCAAATTTAGTCAAGTTTGTTATCGTTTAATTTAACCAACAAAAAACCAATATCGATAAAGGTTGTACTTCGTTTAATGCATATACTTACGTATATATTCCCACTCACATATATTTTATACATATTTGCTATAATAACTGTTTCCCTTGCAGTTATTTATAGTACATACAACTTAATAAGTGGACTACAAAATAGCCAAATAATTTGTAATTTAAACCTACTAAATAATGCATGAACTCGACGGAGATGTATATATACGAATACAATACAAACCCTATGCATTCGGTATGTATGTACTACCACAAAGTTAACTCAAAGAGTTATCAACTGATATACTATAAAAACGATATACACAAAATGTTGTTAGTTTAATCACCAGTTTATTAAGTAGTACATATAGAAAACAAAGGGATTCACCTATGTTGGAATAACTACACTTACACTCATATGAAAATTGACTTGGATGATACAAAAAATACACATATATACATACACAAAAAGTACAATATTTGGAATAAAATTAAATACCAATTGAAGGCTGTAGAAAAATGCTAGCTGTTGATAGATGATGATAGCAGTACGTCAGCAATCTGGATAGTGCTTAATGACAAACATTTGATAGTTTTTGACAAATATTTTCCTAGGTAAGGGCGTAGAGGGCGGAACTAGGATAATCTAGTTACTTAGTTATTTACTTAAGTGGCAACTTACGAAAGAGGGCATAAATTAGAGGCCTGAAGTATTAAAGAATTCCACACGCTTCGGTCTTTTACGCGCGTTCTCCACTTAGTCCTACCAGATGGTGGCACGTCGCCAACCACTTGGTCCTTTCAACGAAGTTTGGGTCTACCTGCTCTGCGCCGTCCTTCAGGTTCGTTTTCAAACACCTTTCTCGCTAGAGCATTTACATCCATTCTGACAACATGTCCCAGCCATCGTAGTCGTTGGATTCTGACTCTTTTAGCTAAGTCGATGTCGTGGTAAAGCTCATACAGGTCAAAAGATAGGTCCATATATTTTTCGGAGTATTTTTTTCTCGAATACTCCAGGTTCGTTGTCGAAGGACCCACTATTCGGCAGCATACAATAGAACGGGTAAAATTAGCACCTGGTATAGCTGTTCCTTAGTATCCCGAGATAAGCTTGTATTACTAAAGTGCTGCCGAAGTCCGTAAAAACATCTATTAGCGAGCACTATTCTACGCTTGTGATCTTGGCTGACACTATTTTTCTTATTGACCGAAGACCCGAGGTAGGTAAATTCATCTACTGCCTCAAAACAATAATTGTCAACTTCCCCATCGAGAGGAATTTTTGTTCATCGTAATTGTTATTTTGTTTTGTCCTTATTGACCGCTAAACCCATTTTTGCTGACTTCTTTTCTAGTGATGAGAAAACTGCAGTAAAATCCCGCAGATTTCGGTCAATGATGTCTATATCGTCGGCATTGGCTAGTGGCATGTGGCTCTTGTGGAATATGGTGCCAGACATGTTGACACCAGCCTTTCTCATCACCTTCTCCATAACTATATTAAATAGTGTACAGGACAAGCTATAGCCCTGCCTAAGATGTCTATCCGTGTTGAATGGTTCGGAGGATTTAATGTTTTCCAAGGACTGATAAGATTCAATTAGTTTTTCTACAATTGGCTTTAAACGTTCACACAATATGCTCGAAAGGACCTTGTACTCAATTGGTTATAGGCTTTTCCACGGTAGTTCTTACACTCACTACGATCCCCTTTCTTGAATATGGGACACTAGCCAAATGTTCTCCATGAGCTGATTCATGCTTTTAATCAACTCGTCCCTACCTGCCTTAAACCAATTTAGCAGGGAGACCATTGGTTCCAGCCGCCTTGTTATTTTTATGGCGGGGCATTGCCACACGTATCTCGCTCTGTCTCGGAGGTGGGCAATTAATACCGACGTCATGGTTTGGAGTGGGGTCTTCTTCGGAGCAACTCTGTGCATACAACCTGTCTCTTCTGCAGCTCCTTCTTATTCCCTCTTAAAAACGAGTTGCTTTTCGTCTCTTAGTTCGGATTTTATGGAATTTTTTTATTTTATCTAAAAGGGTAGACATTTTTAAGATTTTTTCATTATAACTCATATTTGTAGCCATTAACTTGCAGTTGGTTGGTTATACCGGTAAACTGTCTTCAGCAAAGTTCTTTCAAAATATTTGGGCCTCAACTTTAGAGAACACATCACCTCTAACAGAGTTATGACTCAGAATACCAGTAAAATGTTCTATTTTTTTTAACTAGAATCTTAGAACCCATATTAAGTATTAGACACTCCGCTGCTCCATTTTTGATCCATGCACGAAACTATATACAGAAGAGAGTAATGACCATGTATTTTCACAGTACAGTACAGAACTTCTGCTTCTTTCGTTTTGTATAGTTGGCTGCATTAATAATGTAATGGCCATACTAATGTTTTTGTTCTCGGTAGATTGTTAGCACTATTTCTATTTCTTTTGTGTCTAAACCAAAGTTGTAGATCTTTAATAAGAGTAAAAATGCAGAACCAGCCTACTCGAAATAAGTGCATCCAGTGCCTATAAAAGATGTAAGGGCGTAAGCTCAGGTTATCCTCATAAAGATATTTCATTTTGTGCTTTTGTTGAGATTTATGCCTTTATTTGTGATAAATTTAGTTAGTGCAGCCTTTATAAGAACGAAAAATTGATTTCGTGTTTTTCTTAGAAAAAAAAAAAAATAATAAAATATTCTCGTCTTCATACTAACGAATCGTAGATTTACGTCATAGGCGCTGCGAGAAAATGTTGTTGTAAGAACGGTTGTCGACAATTAAAGTGTCATAGCAATTTGTTATCGATAACACTCCTGACGGACAGATTCCTTGTATCTGGACGCGCCTTCACAATTACTTTCGTATATACTGACTTACGTATGAGTAATAAATAAAATTTCGTAAAACTCAAACGCTTTGACATGGTTAAACTTTATATCGTCACATAATATGCTACATATGACCTTAAAATATAGTTTATTACGACAACACAATAACGTTTAACCCACAATTGCTAGCTCATATTATGCTTCTTTGCAATAAACACAGACTAAAGTTTTATTTGCAAAAGCCAAACCCCATGACAGGATATAACAGTGTTAAGATATAGAACACGTGCTAAAAATCTAGCTGGAGCAAAAAAATTCATATGGCCATTAAATTAGTAATGATGCAGAAGTTCTGATATTTGGGGCTACTTTCACGTTCAGTTCTCAGAATTAAGTCCCAAAATCATGTACTGTACTGTGTAGGTAAACTGCACACTCATTTCCTCAACCGCATGTTCTGTTTCCACTTTAAAGAACCATTAGTTTATAAAGTTTTTAAAATTTGTAGAAATTATATTTTTAAATAACCTAGTCGTACAATGGGGTTATGGATATCAACAGGAAATTTTAGCTTGGTTCTCTCAGGTTTTCCAATTGTGGAAACCCTGACTGGACCTTATCAGTGCGGCTTTAGACCTGGCAAATCCACGACGGATCAGATATTTACACTACGGCAGATTCTGGAGAAAACCCATGAGAAGCAAATCGACACCTACCACCTCTTTGTCGATTACAAAGCTGCCTTCGATAGTCCTATCAGGCATCGACTATACGAAGCCATGTCTGAGTTCGGTATTCCTGCGAAAATAATTCCGTATCTGCCGGTGTACCCTTACGAATACCAAATCCTCGGTTCGGACTGGCAAGGATCTATCTGCACCATTCGATACGACGAAAGGTCTTAGACAAGGTGACGGTTTGTCATGTATGCTGTTCAACATAGTGATGGAGAAGGTGTTAAGGAAAGCAGCGGTTAACATGTCTGGCACCATATTTAATAAGAGCCACATGCTACTCGCATATGCCGATGATATTGACATTATCGGTCGAACGATGCGAGATGTAACAGCTGTTTTCTCATCAGTTAAAGGGAGTCAGCGAAAATGGGTTTGTCAGTGAATGAGGACAAGACGAAGTTAATGGTATCATCGAACAAAGTGTCCACCCGTTGGGGACGCAGCGTGGACTTTGAAAACTATTGCTTTGAGGTAGTGGATGAATTTATCTACCTTGGATCCGCCATGAACAAAAACAACAGTGTCAGCCTCGAAATAAAACGGAGAATAGTGCTTGCAAACAGGTGTTTCTTTGGACTACGCGAGCACTTCATAAACACCACCCTATCTCGAACCACCAAAGTCCTGGTACTAATTTTACCTGTCCTGTTGTACGCCTCCGAATCTTGGGTGCTTACACACGCAGATGCAGCTCATCTGGCGGTATTTCAGAGAAAAATACTCCGCAAAATATATGGACCCATTTGCGTAAACGGCGAGTTTAGGATTCGGATGAACCATGAGCTGTACGAGTTATACCACGACATTGATGTCGTCAAGCGAATCAAAGTACAACGATTACGCTGGCTAGGCCATGTCGTGAGAATGGATGAGGAAACTCCAGCGCGAAAGGTATTCTATTAAGACCTCGAAGGACGGCGCAAAAGAGGGAGACTGCGACTACGTTGGAAGGACCAGGTAGAGGAATCACTGACGCTGCTTGATAGGACTGACTGGAGACGGTGCGCACAAGATCGAAGCGAATGGAAATCTTTGATCATTTCGGCTTCTGACTTAGGCACTAAGATATAAATATATATATGTGTCAAGTTGTTTTAAAGGCTAATAATAATAATAATTCTCTTAGGTGGAACATGTGGATAAGATTTCACTTTCAATTTCTATCCGAGAATATCGTTAAAAATTTCCATCAAAAAAATTAGGTAAAAATCATGTTGGAGACTAAGGAAAATCACCGAATTCATACGTCAGATTCGACACTATACTGCGAGGCCCAGGGTAAATTCTTTTATAACCCCTTGCTACTTTTAACATTTTAAAGGCAATTGCCACTTCTGCTGTGTAATGATGTCTACTTGCTATATGTGGAATAACTTTTCTTTGTTATGTTAATTTTGGAATTTTTTTGTTTCTCTAAAAGAGTAATTACAATCTGCAACAATTTAATTTATCTTATACACAGTCATTTGTGAGACTTGAATTTATCACCTGCACTTTAAAACGATTATTTTACCTAAGGATAAATTTCCAAAGGGTTTGTTCACTTCGCCTTCGCAAGCAGCAAAATGAACTCGATTCATCAAATATATATTACGGTTTTTCTTTGTCCTAAGTCATTAATTATTGAATACAGTGTGAGCTAACAAATGACATGTCTTTAAGTATTGCTATAAATATATACAGTGCTATAAAGGACAACCGTGTAATTAGTCATCCAAAACAATTGAACAAATATTAAGGAAATCGTTGTGGGTAATGAATAAATAACAGTTGTTAAGATACGCAGATATTTGTTGTGCTCCTGGGAAACTCCAGCGTATGAGCATTATTTATTTTCCTGCTTACATCTACATTGCACACAAATAAGCATTTGCTTGCAGAAGTAAATAATTCCCCAGCAGATTAAGTAATTACCTCGCGACTGTCGAGGTCCAAACGCAAAGCAAAGCAAGTAACAATCTGCTCACACAGATTGTTCTCCTACAATTGGAAAGCATTTAATTTAACAACAGTTCAGCTTCCCAGAAATGTAACAGAGAGAGAGTGAGTTAAGAAATGCCGTCTACATAAATAAAGAAAGCGTATCGAATTATTTTACATTTGCGGGCCGGGCTAATTTAAATATTAGACCATTTCCTTAGAAATAAAATGATAATCTTTTCCTAATACACAACTACACATACTACAGCCAGCTTAAACAAAGACATTTTCGTTCAAGTCTTTAATAAGTTTTTCAGCTAAACAATAGCTAGAAATGTACGTGCGTATCGTCTTTGAAATGCCAACATCTCAATTCTTAGGACTGGGAAAAACTTTTGCCCAAAACTTTTATTTTAGGTCAAAGCAACTCAAATGGTGTTCCTAGAGTGTAAAGTCTTTTTTGTCAAAGGCAACTAGACAACGTTGCGTCTTTACTGTTGCTCGAACGACGAGTAGAAGCAGCAGTAGCAACAGCAGCAGCTAAACCGTATGGGACTATAGAAAAACTAGGAATTATTTTGTCATATGAGATGAGGAGAAAGTGGAGTGGCATTGTTTTTGACTTTGAGCGTCTTTTTTTTGTAGTTGTGATGCCACTTTTCCTTCTTCCAACTTTAATCACACTTAAGTTAAGACTTTATCTCTCTGACAGTTGTACGTTGAAAAAACCCCTTTTTTGCGCATCTTCCCAGTGTTGTGCTGTTGTTTCGTTTCGTTTCATGTTTCTTGTTACGTGTTTGTTTCTTTGCTAAATGCTGCGGGATAACTTAAATGATAATCCTGAATTATATTACTTTGCTTTGTTAACAGACACTATGGGGAACCGTCGTGTGGTGGCACGGTGGGTAAACAAAATTGCTAAGGTTGGCCATAGAGGGTAGTAGTAGGTGATCGAAAGATTTTGTTATGACATAGAATGGGTTAAATTTTTGAATGCATAGTGCAAGAATATATGATTATTTTAATAGTTTAATGATGTACTTATTAGTGCATTAGAATATGTATTGAGTACTTATAAGCACTGTCATATTTATGTATTGAAATTCTATAGCAGTGGTGGGCAACAGCACTTAGAAAAGAATTCCAAGCGCTTCGGTCTTTTGCGCTTCGTAGATTGTTCGTCACACCAAGTTTTGATGAGAGCTCTTTCGCTTGGTACATTCAATGAAGTTTTGGTCGCCGTTAACGATGATGGGTCCAACTATTAGTATATATTGATCCAAGGTAAACAAAATAATTTACCACTTCAAAGTTACAGTTGTCAACTTTCACGCAGCATCCCAAACGAGTCGACTCTTTGTTCTATTAAACACATAATTTGGTGTTGTCTTCATTTATCACCACAACCACTTCTGCAGACTCGAAAAGGCTGCAGTAACATCCCGGGGCCCAAGCCAATGATATCTATGTCGTCGGCATATGCGAGCAACATGTGACTTTTGTAAAAGATGGTAACAGTCGTGTTTACTGTAGTCTTCCGCATGATCATCTCCATTATAATATTAATGAGATCACGCGACAGAATATTGCCTCGTCTAAAGCATGGCTTGGTAAAAAATGGCTCTGTCAGATTTTTACAGAAGACTTTGTTTGAACCAGTTTAATCCCGCAAAGTCGTATTAGCTTCGCGGGGATATCAAACTCAGCCATAGCATATAATAATTTCTGTCGTATCAGACTGTCGAATGCAGCTTTGTACTCGATGAACAGATGGCCATGATGTTTAAAGCGTGCTGGAAGATTTTAATGCCAAAATAGATCGGCAGAATCTTTCTTTAGCCTAACAGTCGGAATATGTAGTCTGCATACTGAAATATCGCCAAACGGAATCAGTCTGATTGCAGCAAGGAACATGATAATTAAATAAGCAGCACACGTTATGAAGACAAAATCATTCACAATGCAACGTGGATATCTCCCGATCAAGTTACGAGAAACCAAAGGCACGCGTCAAGTACGAGTGGTCAGGGGAGCGAACATCAACTCTGATCCCACCTCACTGCATTAAAGATAGGTACTACATGGAACAGATCTTCTCTCCTGTAAAGACAAGGATGGCCATCTCGTTACTGACTCCGGGAGCGTACTGAGAATATGGAAATATCACTTCTACAGCCTATTGATGTCCGAAAACGCGGTTGCTGAAGACTGTGTATCAATCCTAGACGATAACATCGAGCCAAGCTGAGATAAAAACGAACAAATCCCGCCTAAAGAACAGCTGAGTTTTTTAAGGTGAGAGGAGATGAGCTTGTTTTAACCATGCTCATTGAGGACATTTAGCTTCAGGAGAGCATGCCAGAGGATTGGAACCTCAGTGTGCTATGTCCTATTTACAAAAAAGGTAATATGTCCTCTCTAGCATACTGTGTGAACGTCTAAAGCTAATTGTGGAAAACCTGATTGGACCTTATCAGTGCGGTTTTAGACCAGGCAAATCAGACCCGACAGATCAGGTATTTACACTACGGCAGATTCTGGAGAAAACCCATGAAAAGCAAATCGACACTTACTACATCTTTGTCAATTACAAAGCTGCCTTCGTTAGTCCCATCAGGCATCGACTATACGAAACCATGTCTGAGTTCGGTATCCCTGCGAAGATAATTCGCCTTTGCCGGTGTGCCCTTATGAATACCAAATCCCCTGTTCGGATTGGAAAGGATCTATATGAGCTATTCGATACGACGAGACGGGTTAGACAGGGTGATGGTTTGTCATGCTTCCTGTTCAATATAATGATGGAGAAGGTGTTAAGGAAGGCAGCGGTAAACATGTCTGGCACCATATGTAATAAGATATGTTATTTGATATCGACATTATCCGTCGGACGATGCGAGAGGTAACAGCTGTCCTCATCTGTGGAAAGGGAAGTCAACGAAAATGGGTTTGGCAGTAAATGAGGACAAGACGAAGTTAATGGTATCATCGAACCATGTGTCCTCCCGTTTGGGGTAATGGATGAATTCATCTACCTCGGATCCGACATGGACAAAAACAACAGTGTCAGCCTAGAAATAAAACGGAGAATAGTGCTCGCCAAAAAGTGTTTCTTTGGGTTACGTGAGCATTTCATAAACACCACCCTATCCAGAACCACCATTGTCCAACTGTACCGGTACTTCAGTACACGTCCTGCTGTATGCCTCCGAATTTTGGGTGCTTACACAGACGGATGCAGCTTGGACACATTTGCGTAAACGGCGAGTTCAGGATTCGGATGAACCATGTGCTGTACGATTTATACCACGACATTAATGTGGTCAAGCGAATCAAAGTGCAACGATTGCGTTGGGAAGGCTGCAGTAACATCCCGTAGTCCTCAGTCAAAGATATCTATGATCGCATTCGCGAGCAACAAGTGGCTTTTATAAAAAAATGGTTCAAGTCGTGTTTACTGCAGGTTTCCGCATGATCATTTCCATTATGATGTTAAAGATATCGTATGATAGACTATCGCCTTGTCTAAAGCCTGGCATGGTAGAGAATGGCTCTGTCAGATTATTGCCTATTTTCACAGAAGACTTCCCTCAAAGTCGTATCAGCCTCGCAAAGGTAGCGCTCGGTCGTAGCATCTAATAGTTCCTGTCATATCGGTCTGCCGAACGCAGCTTTGTAATTTGTTATGTTTGTAGGTGGTGATCCGCAATCATTGGGACTTCAGGACAAAAGTGTTCCCTCCATATATGCAGCACACTCAGAGTGTCCGGGACCTGATTTCTATTTCTGTCCTTACAGGTAGGGATCCCTGTTCCAAAACATTTGCTTTTGCCTTTTGGTAAGACTTTCGGACTTCACCTCTATTTCTGTAATTTTCGAGATCATGGCTCTCTTCGTTCTTCTATAGACGCTTTTTCCGCCGAAAGGGGAGTCTTATCTCCCTTCTCTTCTGATTATGTCATTCCATCACCGCACGCGTTGCCGTTGGCAGCAGTTTTGCCCTGTATGCAGTATTCTTTTCCCCAGACATAGCGTGATTATCTTCTCAGTATCAAGGCTTGTCTGAGCGTGGTTTTTCATAGCCCAGGTCGGTCGTTGCGGCAGTGGTCATAGAATTCGCAATATGCTGCCATTGGGTGTCGGCAACATCAGAATTAGGGGAGTTGGTTCGAAGTAATTGAGTGTGTTGGTTGGAGTAGGCATTGGCTATCTCGGTGGTATGCAGCTTTGTGATGTTTAGCTTCCTTTGCGTTTGGTAACGAGCATTGTCAGCACTACTTAAACGTTTATGCAGGAATCTGGTTCCAATCAACACCATGTTTCTTACCGACGCGAAGCTAACCAGTCGTAATTCGTTATCAAAGGTGTTGTTGTGTTGACTGAGTTTTTCGACTGCTAGACCAAGAGTATCTTCTAGGGTGATCAGTTCGGTTTTCAGAAACCGGCTACTCGGTTTTTTTTACTCATAAAAACCGTCGGTTTTTTTTAAATCCCTGTTTTTCGAATATCGAATAATCCGGTTATTTTTTGTCGAATCTCGGTTTTTTGGCGTTCGATATTTTTTATTTAAATTTTTTCATAATTGTGTTAAATGTGTATTCGTACATGCTCTTTTCCATTGTTTCGGCCGAACAACCTAATTGTCAGTTTTATAAATCTTCAATGTTTAATAAGTCGGCTGAAAAGCGAAAGAAAAATGTTTGTAAAAGACCAATTTAATAAGGAGCTTCAACTTATCCATGATGTTAAGCACAGCTGGAATTCTACGGCCAATATGGTTTCTCAATTTTTAAAATTGCACAAATGTGTGAATCATACTTTATTGGACTTAGGACTGACACCATTTAGTGAAAATAATATCGCAACTTTGTATGTGCTTAGTGACTCCCTTAAACCTTTGGAAATGTCTATACAAAAACTTTCTGCAAACTCTCCGACTTTAGCTAATGCTGAAGGTATTTTAAAATTTTTACTTAAACACTTTTCAACAATTCAAAACCAATTATCAAAAAATTTATATGAAATTGTAAAAAGACGTATATCAGAACGACGTGTTCAATCCCTGAATACTCTCATTTTGTATTTAAGTACGAGTAAACTCCCAATTAGTGACGCATTTCTAAAATATTCAAGTAAAAATTATTTTTGATTTTTTATATATCGATAAGAGCGGCAAAAGGACTCAAAACCTTGTCAGATTATTAAACGCCTTGTACACTATAAGTCCAACAAGTACATTGAGTGAAAGGGCATTTTCAATGTCAAGTTTTATAAAAACCAAAGAAAAAAATAGGTATACACTTAAGAACTTAAATTGTATCTTATTTCTTAAATGTTACTTTAGGGAAAACTAAAGATTAAATTAAATATATTTATATATAATCAAGTATTTACAAATGAATTGTTTTGTTTCGTTTGTCTTTGTTAAAAAAACAAACTGATCTCACTAATGTTGTGCATTGTAATTATAATTAAACTAAAAGTTTACTTCTTATAGGTATAATTGAATTGTTTTCTGTTATTTGTTAATAAAATTTTTGGTCTAAAATAGTGTTTTAATTTGTTATTTGGTATACTTTTGAAAACCGGATTATCCGGTTTTTTGTAAATTTCAAAAAAAGCAACCGGTTTTTTTTAATTGTCATTTTTCGAATAATTCGAAAACCGGTTTTCGCAAAAACCCGAATAATTGATCACCCTAGTATCTTCCCTTCCTATTTTAGCACAAAAATCTCTTAGAACAGTTTTAACATCGCGGACAGGGTAGCGGTCATATATTACCTCCAGGCGCTCATAGAAAGCATCCTTAATGGCCTCGTCTTTTTTTCCCATCGCATCCTTAATGGCCTCGTCTTTTTTTTTCCATCAGGGCGTGTACATAAATCAACGACAAAGTTTCTACTCTACATAGAAGTAACAGTAAAACTTTTACCGATAAAAATCAACTAAAAGTGTTGTATGCTTAAAGTAGTAGTTATCTTACGTATACTCTACATTACAGAACAGTTTGTTACACATACGTATATAACAATTAGTGTACTTCTACGTAATTAATCTCACCCAAATTTTTTGTATTTTTGCCTTAGACATACTTCTTTGTCCCACTGTCATCGCTCTGATGAATGTTTGTCTACAATAACCAAATTCTTGGAAACACAATCAGGGACGACCATTGCAATCAAATTGATGTTGATGCAAATTGTTTAAAGGCAAACAAATGACAAAGCAAAAACAACCAAAGACTTCTGATATACTGTAATGAAGAGTAGACATGACAGCACAATGAAGCTAAAATTGCAAAGACATCTATGAAATCAGCAGAGTTTTTCTGGGTATGAACACATTCCCAAACATCATGTTACGGCATAAGAAAAGTTGGTCAAAAGGGTGGCTGGCAGTGGGGGGTCTTAACAAACTGTCCAACATCCAACATAGTAAAAATTAAAACTGTACCCTAAATTTTGCAAAAGGGACTGAGCGCACACCGAACGTACTATTAGTGTAACTAGTATTGGACGAAAAGAATAAATCCTTAAATGCTTTAAGCGTCCAAAGTGAAACAACTGATAGCTATAAAAAAGGGCCTAATATATTTAAAGGTGATAACACCCAGAAAAAGCTAAGAAAAAAAAACAAGACACAACTACAAAGCCTTAAATTCTTGCAGACGTATGTGAAGCCCAAGATGATAAGAAAACTTTTGTGTAAAGATGTTTGTAGTAAATTTACCCACAACCCAAAAAGAACAATACTCGTGCGTAGAAATACGGTCTCGTTGCCATATTTATTGCATTGAAACGCTTTAAATGTTTTATGACTTCGCCAAAGGAAGTTTACGTATCCATCCCTTAACTGCTACACTTATGTAGTTTTTGTTGGTTTTGCACCCATTCGTTCCAAACAAATTGTTATGGTCATAATATTTTGGGTCTACTTTATTAGGGTTATAGTTATTTTTTTTACTTTACTTCACTGCTTTACTCACACTGTGAATCCCTTTTGTTTACTTCCACACCCCCAACAGCCACAGGATACACAGTAGCAGTAGGCAGCCGTTTCGTACTGTGGGCTGTTGCTATATGAATGTAGCCATTCATCGATTGATTTTCATTTTATGGCACTGGTATTTGCCACGCCACTTTTTAGGGACTGCATATGTTAACTTTGAAGTTGTTTCAAGTTAATACACACAAGGAGTAGTGGCGGCAGTGACCAAAAATGATATTGAGAACGATACCAATGATAATCAATTCAATTGATTACATCGCAGATTTCTTTATGACACTTGAGACAAGGACGGGGAAATGTTCATGGTTTCTTGAGACAGGGGTCAACTAAGCATTTTGAATGATTTTTCACAATACGTGTAGGTGTTTAAGTGAATAATGTGCTACAGTAAAAATTATAGTAGCTGTATGTTAGGGCTTTACGATTTTCTAATCTTTTATTATATTCTAGTTTGGCGAATACTTTGAATTCATTATCGAATATATACCGCATGTAGGGAATAATAACTGTCACCTCTTTGGGTGCCTGAGCAACTTACTAAATTTCTTAATTTTTCAAATTTTTGGTCGTACTTAAAATAAAGATCGGAATGTGGAACTATAATTGTGATTTCGGTCGTTTGCATGAGTGGTACCAGAAGTTGTGTGGCCATGGTTTCAGATTTCGGAAGGTATGTCTACTATTACAAGAAAATTAAACTGACCGATCTTTTTTATACATCCTCAAGTTGTTCGTTTGCAAGTTATGGGAGAAATTGTAATTTTCCAAAAATAAGTCATTTTGTATAGGAGGTACAAAAATGAGATGTGTCAAATGGTTCGGTTTTGGGATTTTGCCTACTATTACAAGATAATTAAAATATCCTCGAGTTGTCCGTTGGAAAATTTTGGGAAAAATATAAACTTTCCAAAAATGTATTATTTTGTATAGAAGGTACTAAAAGGGACGGCGCACATAGTCCATATTCACTTCTAAGTCAAAATTTTATAATCAGTGTACTTATATAATTAATATGTATGTTAATACATATTCGGTGAATTTGGTCATATGTATGAGAAATACCAAATAAGGTGTTGCAAAGCTTTCGGTTGTCTGTGAATTTGTCTACTTAATTAATTAGCCGGCAATACTTTGGATTATATACAACCCAATTGGTCTACTGATAATAAAACTGAGAGAATATAAATATCTCCAGTTGTCCGTTTAGAAGTTATGGGAGAAATATTAATTTTACAAAAATAGTTAATTTTTTACGGGAGGGATTAGATGTGGAGGGACTATTCGGTCTATTTACAATTGCACAGCTTCCTTTTGGGCAATATTAATACAGGAAACATAAGGTCATGATCACCAAACAGTTCCTTCTGGGATGTCATCGTTGGAGTCGTCCCAACTTTAACATCACACAGTTTGATGCTCCCCCGAGGCATGTCAGGAAGGATCTTCGTGTATACGAGGAGAGCATTCGCAATTGTGTGCAGGATCCCTCTTATCGTATCTCGTATGCAGCAGCTTTGAACGACATTCACAGAGACACCACAAATATCGCGGTTTCAGATTACCGCGTGAATATCGTTCTTGGATGTCCCAGAGCGCACGTAGCTGAAACAGAAGAAAACCTGCCATGGAAGACAAGAGATACTCTCGCACAACTAAAATCGGGATGGAGCAACAGGCTCCATGGACCGTGCCATCCCTAAAATATGCCCAGCATGTGTACAGGGCCCTCGAGATACCCACCACATTTGCAGGTGTCCAGTCCACCCTACTTTAATTAACCTAATGGATTTATGGACTAATTCAGTGGAAGTAGCGAAATATTTAAGACCGGATTAAAATTAGAAGCTGTTACAACAACAACAACAGGTGGACAATCGTCTTAAAAAGTCTTGAAAATAATTTTGTCTTAAGATACTTGGGGTCTCTTCAAACGACATTCATGGAGACGCCAACAATTCGGCGGCTTAAGGTTACCGCATAAATATCGTTTTTGGAGGTCGCCCAGCACCCGTAGCTGAAATAGCTGAAAACTTGCCACGGAAGACAAGAAATACTCTGGCGCAACTAAAATCGGGTTGGAGCAATAGGCTCAATGACTTCCGGTCCAGCATAGACCGTGCCATCCCTAACATGTGGCCAGCATGTGTACAGGGTCCTCTTGATACAGTTGTCCAGTCCATTCTACTTCACTTAGCCCAATGGATTTATGGGCTAATTCAGTGGAAGTAGCCCAATTTTTAGGCTTGGACCTCAATGAAGAACCACCGGATTAAAATTGTCTAAATTAACATCATACGGACAATTGCTTAAAAGGTCTGAAACGAATTTGGTATTAAGATAATTTGGGTCTAATTTACTTAAAACTTAATTTCGCTTTACATCCCATGAATGAGGTGAATTAACACGCTTTCTTGTTGAGGATTTACAACTAAAGGCACCTACTTGTTTATCGACGAATGCGAACGTCACTATTTGAGATGCTTTTACTAGGCATGGCGTGATTGACTTGCGATATACTGTGAAGCTGCTGTCGACAATATCGAGATTATAACTCGGCCTTCATTTCCCCTTGAATATCACTAACCAACCAATCTGCATGCACTGTTTTAACTACTTCAAGGGCAAACAACAATACCATCGATTACACAACCGCCGCAAACGACGCGTTCGGCAATCGCCATGAACGGCCAACATCCAGCCAAACACATTTAGGAAACGACATCACTAGTGAAAGTGTTGATCGGTGCAGTGTGATGCAATACAATTCCCATTACATCGAGAGCTCCACTTACTGAAATGTTCGAACATTTTGCTTAGTAAATTGATCGGTTGCTTCCGCAGTGAAGTTCATTGCTGAGTTGCTTTGTACCCGATCTCCCCTACCCTTCTCAGGGCAATAACTTATGGTAGGAAATGTTCTTTTGTTTAAGCGGACTTTGGTCTGTTAAACCAACTACTGTTGGTTGAACTCAAATTCCATTGGTTTAACTCAACTACGGTCGGTTGCATAGGACTTCGGTCTGTTGAATCGAACTTCAGTCTTTTGAATTGGACTCCGGTCTGCTAAATCGGACTTCAGTCTGTTAAATTGGCCTTCGGTCGGTGAAATCGGACTACGGTCGGTTGAACCGGACCAGAAACTGACATATCTCATGTCTGTTGAATCGGACTTCGGTCTGTTGAATCGGCCTTCTGTCTGTTAAATCGGACTTCGGTGTGTTGAAACGGACTGTGGTCCGTTGAACCAACTATTGTTGATTAAATTAAAATCCCATTGGTTTAACTGAACTACGGTCGGCTGAATCGGACTTCGGTCTGTTAAATCGAAATTCGGTCTGTTGAATCGGACTTCAGTCCGTTGATTCGGACTTCGGTCTGTTGAAGCCAACTCCTGTTGGTTATACCGATTCAATCTGATACACGAAGATACTCTTCGTTCCTATAGCTTTGTATTAAAAATTAGCACTGTAGCATCTTGATACTAACACTCTGTCGGGTACGATTATTAGTTTGGTCGCGAATTCGAAATCGATACAACTACTAGTTGCTGAAGTCGATCTACTGAAGAACACGAATCATCAACGATACAAAGTTGCAAAAGTCGAACCCGAATTATCAGTACGCTGCCAAGTTGTTGGTACGAGCCTGAATTATCGAAAGTACCCTAATGACCACGTTCCAGAATCGATCTGAGCGCAACTCACGATCGTGTTGATGACTCGTGTTCTTCAGCAAATCTACTTTGGCAACTCGTGGTTGAATCGATGATTCGGCTTGACCTATCTGACCTGTACAGTTTTAGGAGTATAGATTATACTATACTTCGATCACATTAAATCGACCGATTCGTAAAGTTCCCGATTATCTTAAATCGATCGGAATCCTAAAACCAGTCATTACAGTCATAGGCCCGATCAATACACGTCGAGCGTATACTGACATTTCTCGATCATTTAAAATCATTCTGGGTACAAATTAACGGACAAGACAACAACGCTATTACTGAATCCGAATCTGACTTTTTTTTCATATCTTCATACTTTATCTAGTAGATTATAAGTAAGAATTACACCATCAATAAACAATACTGTTATTTTGCCCTAGCAAGAAAAAATTTACTGAGTTCTTATTCCGTAAGGTTTTGTGGGTCCTTATGGCGACCCTGGCGACGATTGGACTTACCCCAGCCGTCGAGAAAACCACGTTACAGAAGGTGACTGGAGGCGGGAATTACCCCGAGATTTCCCGCATGAAAGTCGCGTGATCTAACCATCATGCTACGACCGGTCTCACTTGGGGTCTAACAAGTCTCTGGGCCTTTCAAGACGAGCCAAATCCAACTTATCTTGTTCGTGGATGAAGCAAATCGAAACATTTTTGCATCACGACAATGATGGACAAACTAAAAAACTGGGGGTAGTGAACGCATTAACTTTTTTCCCGACCCAATCTAGTTTGCACCTCCTTAGGCTCCGCTCCTGTTACAAAAATATAGTCTACTCTTTGTTAAAATACTAACCGTATACATTTATGTCCAAAGAATTGAATTACTAATTTGTTTTATTTATATTGTTTTTTGTTTGTTTTGCTTTCATTACAGGTGAGTGTTTATCCTTCACAGTCAAGAGTCTACGGTTAAAGTTCAACACACACAGGCGACATTAGAAATGAAAAAAAAGAAAACTGGCCAAAATGAGTGAGAAGAAAAAAAGGATAAATTGCCCCTTTTGAGGTAAATTAAATATTGAAAGCCTACTAACTATGCAAATTTATTTATATTGGCTTTTGGCGTTTATGGCCGCCATTCTAGCATTCGTCCAAACCTTCTTTTAGTTTTTCTTCACATTACATTATTGTGACCCTCTTCGGTTGCGGTGTGCGCGGGTTTCAACCATCAACACGCAATTTGGCAATCAAAATTAGTTTTTATACTTTGTTAAATTTTTTAGTAATTGAAATGGGCTGATGGTCTAACTTTCTTGAAATTATAATAAGAACTTTGGCGACTTCCTGCACCCAATCCGGTTCGTCCCATTTGATATCATTAAAAATGTAAATAAAATACAAAATTTTCCACAATTTATCACTCTTTTCTGTCTCAATTAAGTATTGAGTGTCACAGCGTGGCGTGGCCACATCATGGCCTGGCTTGGCGTGTTGCCAACAAAAAAACAATCAAGGAGCGGGCGTGTAGACGCATAGTGGTTTCATTCAGGCGTTGACACATTATAAATATTATTTGCATATGATTACCAGCACTCAGCCAGGTTTCGCATAGGGCTTCTACTCTACACTCACGTATGTGTCAATGTTTCTAGCGATTAATTTAATAATTAAGTTATTTGTGTTAATTTAACAAACATTTAATGACCGCGCGCTGACGAGGGCGTTAAAGAGCGTAGGCAGTACTGCTGGTACTTTTGAAACCATAAACCACTGCGACATATTGTTATGCGACACGCAACCACTAGAATGGCAATGGTTTTTTACGATTACATTTATTTGTTTTCGCAAAACATAAAAAAAGCACAAAAAGAAGAAATTGTTTTAAAATTAAGCGTATTTCATTTGAGGGCGTTGTCCAACGTTTTACTGGTATTTCCCTAAAAGAAAATGTTGTAAGTAATGCGCCTTGCTCTATGCGTGTGTGTGTGTGTACAGTTGGTGTCCTTGTTTTCCGTCATCATTAGCGCCTTTCTGCTACTGTAACCTAAAAAAAATATATTAATTTGCAGACATTGTTTTCAAATAGTGGTCAGTGGTCGTGCGGCAAAATGGAAATGTTGTTTTCTAACCCACAAATAAGTGTTTTTTTTTGTTGCGCCGTATGACATTATGAGCAATGGCTTGTCTGGGTTTTTGGGTATGTTGCGACCATACACATTTTCTAGAACATATTTTTAATGAGTTTTTGTTAGATGGAATGAAAAAGACTTGAGTAATGAGAAAATATTCGCATAGGTTGACATCTTTTATTTGGCTGTGGCTGGACATCTTGTTCTGCATCTGTGGGAATTTTTGGTTACTTCATTAAACGAATAGCGAATATGAGTAATATAAACATCGGAAATAAGATAAGTATTATTATTATTTATTATCTGCATAGCAAACCGGGTCTGTAGGAGATGTAAAAACACCTCTCTCGCTCGTCGTTGATGAACATTATGCATAAAGACTTGCATTTACAAGCTTTCAAGGTGTAATTGACTCAAGAACTAAAGCCTCTTGACCATTCCAAACAAGAGTGATTGTCGAAAAACCAATGCACTCACAAAGAGTGACTGTGTTGGTGCGGTTTATGGGACGTATTCCTTCCAAAATGAGGCCAGTCAGGCAGTGAATGTGAATGGTGTACGCTATTGTGAGATGATAACGAACTTTTATTAGTCCGAATTGGTAAATATGGATGTGGACGATATGTGGTTTTAACAAATGCAATGGCCGTGTTATCTCACGTGGTAGCGATGTCAATTGACCGCCAAGAGCATGTTATTTGACACTGTTGGACTTTTTTCTTTGGGGTTATTTGAAAGAAAAGGTGTACGCCGATAAGCCAGAAACAATTCAAGAGGTAAAGGATGATATAATTCGGCACATGAACTGCATAGAACCTGAATTATGTCTCAGCGTCATCAAAATTGTGCTGCCGAATCGTAAGTGATTACGACAACGGACATATAAATCCTCCGAGGTACTCAAGGGGAACGTACTGCAAAAAGTATATGCATCTACGATGGCTGGAACATGTTGCCGTGATGGATGTAAATCCTAGAGCGAATAACGGGGCGGACATGAGAGAGACACAGACTTCGTTGGAAGGACCAATTGGTTGGCGACGCACAGTGCTTTGGCCCCATACATCGTTGGGACAAAAATAGAAGGAGTAGTTGCAGCACACGACGAAAGAACTGTGACATCTTTTACAGCTGCCATGCAGAAAGACACGAATTTGGATGTGGTTTCATAGTCGGCAAGAGACTTCGACACCTGGTCTCGCGGTTTAACCCTGTAAGTGACCGAATAGCCACCATTCGCATCCGGGCGAAATATTTTTACATCACGCTGATTTGTTTACACGCCCCGACGGAAGATAAAGACGATGAGATTAAAGATGCATTTTACGAGCGCCTAGAGGAAACATACGACCGCTGCCCTGGCCACGACATTAAAATTGTTCTGGGAGACTTTAATGCAAAAATAGGAAGGGAAGATGTTCTTGGTCCATCGATCGGTAAATTCAGCTTGCATACCGACATGTCAGACAACGGGTTTTGGCTGGTTAGCTTCGCAGCGGGAAGGAACATGGTAGTGAGTGGAACCAGATTCCAGCACAAAGATATCCACAAGGCAACTTGGCTATCCCCCGATCGAAACACCAAAAATCAAATTGATCATGTGGTAATTGATGGCAGGCATGCATCTAGTGTCATGGACGTGCGTGTGATCCGTGGTGCTAATATTGGCTCGGATCATTACCTGGTTGCAGCCAAGGTTCGCACAAGATTGAGCAGAGCGAAAAACGCACGTAACCAAACACAAAGAAAGCTGGACATCGCGAAGCTGCAAACCCCAGAGATAGCTATTGCCTACTCCGACCAACTCTCCCAACTTTTACGACACAACGCCTCTACTTCTGACGTTCCCGATACACAGTGGCAGCATATTGCGCATTCCATGGCAACCGCCGCAACAACCGTGCTAGGTTTCATATCCTAGCACGGCGCTCAGACGAATCCTGGTACGATGAAGAATGTCGCATAGCGTCTGAGGAACAGGATGCTGCTTATATGGCAACGCTACAGCCAATTATAACCCGTGCTGTTAGGGAACGGCATAAGGAGAAAGTAAAACGGGCGAGACAGCTATTTAGGCGAAAAAAACGTCAGATGAAGGAACGGGAGAGCGAGGATATAGAGCGATACAGGGATAGAGGTGAGGCCCGAAAATTTTACCAGAAAGTATGAGCCAGTGATGGATATCTGGTAACGGATACGCAGAGTGTGCTGCACATATGGAGAGAACACTTCCAGCAACTCCTGGTTCCAGAAGGCAGCGCACATGAAGTTATCACGCCAATTGTCGACGACGGCTTAGATTGCCCACCACCAAGTCAAGCCGAGGTAAGAAGAGCAATATCGCGGCTGAAAAACAACAAAGCAGCCGGTGCCGACGGTCTGCCCGCAGAGCTCTTCAAGTCCGGTGGCGAGGAGTTGATAACGAGCATGCACCAGCTCCTGCGCACGGTTTGGCTTAAAGAGTGCATGCCCGACGATTGGAATGTAAGCGTATTATGTCCTGTGCTGAAAAAAGGTGATCCAAGTGTGTGCTCCAACTACCGCGGGATCAGCCTTTTACCCATCGCATATAAGGTCCTGTCGAGTGTGCTATGTGAAAGACTAAAGCCAGTGTTATCCAACCTGATCGGGCCTTATCAGTGTGGCTTTAGACCTGGAAAATCAACAACTGACCAGATTTTCACACTTCGGCAAATCCTGGAAAAGACCGAAGAGAAACAGATCGACACGTACCAGATACTGGTTCTACCTGTCTTAATGTATGGCTCAGAATCCTGGGTTATGACACAAGCGGATGAATCGGTTCTGGCGGTATTCGAGAGAAAAATACTCCGTAAAATATATGGGCCCATCATCGTTAACGGATAGTATCGGCGTCGTATGAATCATGAGCTGTACGAGCTGTACACTGACATTGACGTGGTCAAACGCATTAAGGTGCAACGGTTGCATTGGCTAGGTCATGTTGTACGCATGGACGAAAATGCTCCAGCTCGAAAAGTCTTCGACAATGAACTCGATGGACGGCGCAGAAGAGGGCGACCTAAACTCCGTTGGAAAGACCAGGTTACTGAGAACCTTACAGAACTCGGTGTGACTAACTGGAGAAGAAGCGCAGAAGATCGAGGCGCTTATAATATTTTTCTACGTGCGGTATATAATCCACTGGGATTGCATAGAAGTACCAGCTAAGTAAGTAAGTAAGTTGCAGCAACATGAAAATTAGTGGGTTTTGGTACCAAGCCAAAATTAAGAAAATCTCAAAGTTTGGACCCAAAAGTGCCACGCCACCCAAACAAAGGGTAGGGTGTGGTCTGAAACTATATCACACTATAACAACCTATTGCTTTGAATAATTTTGACAAAATTTTCTAAAACGATTTTTTTGACTATTAATTTTGTCCAAAGTTTTCTTGGACAAAACTTAACTTAATTTTCCATTACACCCCATGAATGAGGCATGGGATAGCTTTTCGCGTTGTTGTGAATTAACACGCTTTATATTTTTAGAAGTTGCTGTCAACAACATTCGAGGGGAGCCGACAATGAAAGAAAATGTTTCTTTTAAGATGACTGGAGCCAGGTGTTTTAACCTGTGATCTCCCGCATGGTAGTCGCGTGTTCTAATCATCATGTCACGGCCGGTGCCGTTCTTGTACAAAGCTTTACCAAAATCAGACCACTAAATCTGGTGCCTCCCATACAAGTGGTTGGATGGTTCTTGAAAAAGTATCACTATATAAAAACCAAATTTTGCAAAACTTAATTTTCTGTCTATTATCCTTATTATAAACTTCACGACGCTCACGCGACCGAGTGAAGGGTATATAAATTTTGTTTTTCGATTTTTAGGCGTGGTTGGTATGACAACATATATATATATATATATATTAGACCATTTCATTTTACCAATTTTTTCGAAAAGTCATTGGGATAATATATTTTATAATTCTACTTAAAAAAACAAAAATTTTGGTATATAAAACTTGAAAATTGATCGACGTTTAGGGGTCGCGCAAAATCGTTTAAGGTTTTTGGCTGCAAAAAGGCATGTTTCAAAAATACTGATTTACTTATATGATTAAAAGTTTTGATACGCTTGACCAATTTTGATCAGAATAGACTTGTTTTAAAGGTAATAATATTTCACACATTTTCTGTGAAGACATCAAAACATTTCAGATAGTAGTTTGAGTTTAATAACCTTTCAAACCTAAAAATTTTTAAATTTTAATTCAAAATTTACCTACTTTTGTCCATTAAAAAATTTTTTTTTAGTTTTGGGTCTAATTTTTGTATTTCTTTAAATGCACAATTGACAAACACTTTCTAACGATAGTTTTGATGTATGGCAGGATCATGCAAATGACATATGTTCAGCAGCAGCAATAATAATCAATAGTGATAAAAATTAAACGAAAACTGTGTACTATGTATATTTTTAGTAAGGAAAACGATTTAGGTAATTAAAAAGAAGATTTTTTTCAAATTGTGTTCTTTGTATGTTTTATTGCGTTTTTAGATGACTTGTACTAATTAGTTTTGCTGGTTATTATCCTTCGTCAAAGTGTTGTTCACAGTATTAATAAGCCCAATAGCAATCGTCGACAACGCTGATGTTTTTCACAATTTCTTTAATCCGTTTACAATTCTCATTCTTGGGCCAATTTGACGGGTGGATAGCAAGAAAACTGCTGTCTACTCAAATAATATTAAAGAATTTCATAGTATTTTCTGAAATCATTTTTGTAACATTTCCTTCGCAATCTTGGTCACCAGGATGCTTTAATGCAGATGTAATTTTAATTAAAGTTCCTTCGGTATGCGTGGGGTCGAAAAGAAAAAAGCCGAACGCGATGTCACTTATATACCATAAATGCCACACAAAAGTTTTGAGTGCAACATTTGCTATCATTACATTTGATTTGCGGTATTTTTTTAAGATTCTATCAACAAAATGTCGTTTAATGGGGCTTGTGTTGCAAGGGGACACGTAAACCAGTTTTGAATGTAAATTTTGACCACAAAAATGTTGATCTGAATTAATCCATTTATCTCATCCCCAGCGAAATAGTAAAAATTTCAGCAACAATTAAAAATTCTATTCATTATATTATACATCAAAAGTATCGTGAGGAAGTGGTTGTCAACTGTGCATTTAAAGATATAAAAAAATTAGAGCCAAAACTAAAAAAAATAATTTTTTAATGGGCAAAAGTAGGTAAATTTTGAATTAAAATTTTAAAATTTTTAGGTTTGAAGGGTTCTTAAACTCAAACTACTATCTGAAATGTTTTGATGTCTTCACAGAAAATGTGTGAAATATTATTACCTTTAAAACAAGTCTATTCTGATCAAAATTGGTCAAGCGTATCACAACTTTTAATCATATAAGTAAATCAGTATTTTTGAAACATGCCTTTTTGCAGCCAAAAACCTTAAACGATTTTGCGCGACCCCTAAACGTCGATCAATTTTCAAGTTTTATATACCAAAATTTTTGTTTTTTTAAGTAGAATTAGAAAATATATTATCCCAATGACTTTTCGAAAAAATTGGTCAAATGAAATGGTCTAATATATATACGAGTGGATTCCGCAATGCTTAGCTATTGCTTACTTGACGAATGCTTATAATATGTTTGGCACGCCTATTTTATGGGCTTAGCTTAAGAGTCGTTCTTGTACGCTCTTTAAACAATTTGTTACCACAAGTTACTCCTTAACCTGATATATTCATATCTGAAGCGCCTAGTACTATGTGTATTCAAATATTACCTTATCCTAATAAAAACATTTGCGCCGCTATCCCACCGATCGGATAAAAAAAATATTCTCCTTCATGTTCCCGCCGGACGAAATTAATATTTTGTCAGTATATTCAAGTCTGCATTGCCGAGTACTATAAAAGCATATTTACACTACTAGCATCATTGTCCCACCTCCCACAAATATCCCCTTTGTGGGAGTGTCCGTCTATTCGTCCGAGTGATTACAGTCGTAGTTTAAGAAATATCGAGCTTAAATTTGATATGCAAGCTAACATCCTCTAAGAGGAGGTTAAGTTCTAAGATGAGTAAGATCGTACAAAAACTATTTCCACAGCCCATACATACTCCCCCTTTTTGGAGGTGACCTTTCACCCTCGATTGCAGTCTTAGTTTGTGAGGTATCGAGCTGGAATAAGCTATACAAGCTTCTATTCTCCAGAGGAGGCTAAGTTGTAAGATAAGCAAGATCGGTCAAAAATTACTTTAACATCCTATTCAAATTGCCTCTTTTTTGGGTCTGTTCCTGCGATCACAGTTTTAGTTTAAGAGGTATGGAGTTAAATTTGGTATGTAGGTTTATATACTCTAAGCACCCATACAAACTCTCTCTATTGGAAATGTCCATCTATTTGGCCCCCCGATTACAGTAGTAGTTTAAGAGGTATCGAGCTGAAATTTGATATACAAGCTTATATCCTCTAAGAGGAGGTTAAGTTCTAAGATGAGTAAGATCGTACAAAAACTATTTCCACAGCCCATATAAACTCCCCCTTTTTGGAGGTGACCTTTCACCCTCGATTGCAGTCTTAGTTTGTGAGATATCGAGCTGGAATATGCTATACAAGCTTCTATTCTCCAAGCGGAGGCTAAGTTGTAAGATAAGCAAGATCGGTCAAAAACTACTTTAACATCCTATTCAAATTGCCCCTTTTTTGGGTCTGTTCCTGCGATTACAGTTTTAGTTTAAGAGGTATGGAGTTAAATTTGTTATGTAGGTTTATATACTCTAAGCACCCATACAAACTCTCTCTTTTGGAAATGTCCATCTATCTGGCCCCCAGATTACAGTAGTAGTTTAAGAGGTATCAAGCTGAAATTTGATATACAAGCTTATATCCTCTAAACGGAAGTTAAGATCTAAGATAAGCAAGATCAGACAAAATCTAATACCACTTCTCATACAAACACCCCATTTTAGGGGGTGTCCGTCTGTCTGTCCCTAAGCGAAGGTTATATATTGAATTGATAAATAAAAACAAAATAAAAAATATTGGATTTTCTCAGATTTTTTTTAAAATTCCATCAAACTTTTTTAATTAAAAAGAAAAATTCTAGTTAAGATATTCAACCCAAAGTTTAGTTTTTTCAACGTTTTGAACATACTGCATAACACAAAAATTTAAATTTCAAGCTGTTACCTATAAAATTATATTTTGTGCTTAAATTTCACTGACTTTAGCGCCTTATAGTTTTGTCCATTAGAGTCACATAAAACTAGTTCCTAAAAATGTATTTCAGTTGTGTTGTAATCTATTGATCAGTATTACTTTCATCGCATTTTGAGGTAATTTTTTTTTTAATTTATGTCTATGAGCCAAAGCACTGTGCGACGTGACATCATCTGGTAGGTCTAACTGGAGAACGCACGCAGAAGACCAAAGCTTGTGGAATTCTTTAATACTTCAGGCCTCTAATTTATGAACTACGTTAGAAAGTAAATAAGTCAGTTATGTTGGAGGTAGAACAAAGACTGCGGGGTCAGCTAATTATGACAACGCCATGTACAATAATCAAGTTTGGTTTTTACGAGGCTGTCTGGTCTGACTTTTCTCTAAAACTGTTATTTTGGTTAACCTACTGATTGTAAACCTGTTCAGTTCCTTATAGAAACCACAAAATATCCTCCAATAAATCCTCTATGTTGTCACAAACAGAAATTTTAGTAAACTTTTATTTTGTTTCATAATAAAAATTTATCGCTATCAACACATTTGATGCCAACAGAATATCTAAAATATTTATATACTTAAAAGCAAATTTCATTGTACATACATATGTATTTGTCTGTATCTTATAGCTAACAACAAAACTTACATTATAAAATCCTACACAAAAAAGGTTCTCGCCAAGCGGAAATAAAATACGGAAAAAATGATAAATGACTTAGTCGCACGATTACAAGGAGTTTTGCAATAAATTCACTCGCAAATGTATATGTTACGTATATAGCAAAGAATAAAAATGGCAATCACTAACATAACTTCGTAAATACGTGCCGAGTAGAAGGATATATAGAAGGATGGAAATGGAAGATGGAATGATCTCATCTTTAGCACATAATTAACTGCACATAATTATATGCGTACATGCAGGTAATCTTTGGAACTGCTAATAGGTCGAAATCTTTACATACATTATATTGTGTTTAGCAAAACTGCCAAAGGTTCTAGGGTTCTCGGGTGAAGCTTTACTACTATCTTGATGTTTGTTCCTCATCAAGAAACATTGACAATTTCTCAGTTAATTTTTTAGCAGAATTGTAGCTTAGGCTAAACTACGTAATCTATATATATAAAAATGAAATGGTCCACGTATGTCATACCATCACTTGAGAAAGGCTAAAGCGATTTGGCTGATTTTTTTTTTATTCGATTCGAAATTTTCCGTAGATTGTTTGTGTTGAAAAAAATCAAATCAAATGCATGTAGCAATTCAAGTGAAATTTAGAATAGATATTCGTTTGATCATGAGAAAACATTTTATGTACAAATGGACCCGGTAGGTGGCGCTGGGGTCGGTTTACAATCAAAATTTTAACGAAAGGGCCAATTTAACTGAAATTCAGAATCTATGTTTGTTTGATCATCTGAAAAAATTGTATGTACGAACGGACCCGGTAGATGGCGCTAGGGTGGAGTTATATCGAAAATTTGAATGCATGTACTAATTTAACTGAAATTTAGTATTTATGTTTGTGGAACCTTGAGAAAAAATTGTTTGTATAAATTGACCCGGTAGGTGTCGCTAGGGTGGAATTATAATGACAATTTTTACGAAATTGACAATTTGACTGAAATTTTGAATGTATATTTGTTTTATTATCAGATTTTTTTTTGTATATATGAACCCGCAATTGATTTGGCTGGGGTTGAATTATTTCAAAAATTTATATCGATTGTCCGATTTTACTTAAACTTAAAATATATGTTTTTTTTGGAATGAGAAAATTTTGAATATCGATTGTCCGATTTTACTTAAACTTAAAATATATGATTTTTTTGGCATGTGAAAATTTTGAATGTAAGTTTGGAACCAGTTGCCGGTGTTTAGCTTATGATACACTTAATTTTTGGAATGTCATTTGGTCACTTTTTTTAACATCATAGTTATTCAGAAGTCTATATATATAAAAAAGATGTACATTTTGATGTCACAACTAATTGTGAAAACGGTTGACCCCATTTGTCCCAAAATTTCAGTGAAAGTTAAGGATTGGATGTAGATGGTCACCCAGACCGCAAAAAGGCTTAAAGATGAATGACTAGCTTTTATAATGGCGCACTTCCTACTGAATTAGAGAGCTTCACAAAATGTTTTTCCCATTTCAAAATTTTAGGGGACAATAACGAAAATAGGAATAACTGTTGATATCACCCAGACCATACGGTTAATGGGGTTGCTGAGCCCAATAAATGCATTTTTGAAAATTCGTACTCCTTAGGATAGAAAGGTACAGTCATCCAGTACACCAACGCAGAAAGTTATATGTCAGTCAATCGGCTTAAAAATGTGGTTTTAGAACATGTGCCTATCAATAAGTAAGTTGTCATCACATCATGGACGACACTGCTGATCCGTTTTAGCAATTCTTATAATAATATATAATAATCTTTAAGATATATGAAGTACAAAATTTGTCCGGAAAAACCTCGCTTTTTATATTGAAATTTTTCAGAGGTCAAAGTAATAAACCAGTCGCTATTAGATTTCCACAGCAATCAATATCTTTAACAATAATTTGAAGGCAGGACGAAGTCTGCCGGGCAAGCTAGTTTCTATTAATAAATCTAAGTAAAAAAGCAAGATGGACTAATATGAAATCTTTAATTAAACCATAAATTCACAATATTGAAACGATGTGCGTATGATAAATAAAAAAATCCGAATGAAATTAATATTACTCATACGTTTTACAAAATGTTGGCCTGAAAAAGCCAAAACCTTTGGGTGTTTTACTATACTGACCTAGCACCTTCACCCTGACTTGGAGTTTCTGACCATCTCCAGGTAGACAGTTGCACAGTGAAACAGGCCCAAAATGGTACGATTCATTTGGTTGTTCGCCATAAAAATGAATTTCAATATTAAATAAACAACACAGTTACTTCAAATACCAATTTTGTAACTTCATGTCAACAACACAATACAGTCCAACCCCCCCCTCCCCACCGCCCTCTTATCTCTCTCTAGTTTTTTTGCGTAGCAACAACAAAATTATACCAACATTAAAGGCGATTAAGCGGCAATAACGTCAACAGTATTTTATACCATAATATACAGTAGCTATATTGCTACATGTAGTGCCAGACACGACAGGATGCTACAGAGAAATCTCTTCAGTTGTTTTCCCCCCACTTCTAATTATTCTACGAAATGTTTCCAAAACACTGCTTGATAGTAATAAATACAATAAACACTTCCCACACATAGTGACAGTATTATATTCTAACTATTACATACATTGTACTCAGAATCTTAGCATGAACAAAAAGGCAACACGTGTGTGAGTACAACGATTCTCAGCACGCATATTATTATTCTACAACTATTGTAGACACACGCAAGTGCACATGCGAATAATAACATTTGAGACAGGCGAACTCAAGGATATGGGAAAGCTGTATTTAATGGCCATAGCCACTTGTTTTTGTTTTTTTGCGTAAATTTATAAATTATTATTAAATTTCACCCATTAGGAAGTGTGCAAGGGGAAAGAATGACGGAAATCATGAAAGACTCAGAGTTCAATGAATTCATAATTTTCTTATCTTACTCGTACTCTCTCCGGCTTTGTTCGAATTTGTTTCATGTGGTGGTACATCCTTTGTTCGTTAACACACACACACACATGGAGTATGCTTCAAGCTGTGCTTGTGTCAGAATATTGGTAAATGTACACATGCATTGAAAATTAAGCAGGAAAATCAATATTACATGGGTAGTGTGCTTGTATTGGTGTCTTACGCTGGTAGTACGAGTAATACGTTGTTATCGTATAATGTTTTTTATTTTTATTTTTGAACCGTTGTTAAGTAGATATTCATTTATCTTACAAGTGATGTCGTGCATACACAAGTTTTTTATTAAATTTTTATTAAATCTATAAATCTCTCTCGTATATCTTAAAAAACTATCAGGATTTATTAGATATAAAGCAACAAATGATGCATTACACTGTGGAACATTTTCGTGGTCATTATCTGAGAGGGGTTGTGAGAAATTCCAAGTCAGGGGGAAGGTACTAAGCCATAATAGTAAAACCCCCAAAGGGTTTGGTTTTTTTTTTGTGATCGCCTGATCAGGTGATCAAAAGACGAGGAACCTTATTGATCACGTGCTAGCCGATGGAAGTCATGCCTCAAGCGTCATGGACGGCTTGATGCAAGATGACACTCCTCTTCAAGCAGAAAGCTTCCATGGAGGAGAAGATAGAGTAAAGATATCGAAAAGTATTGGGCTGGGGGATTTTGCCTCACTTGGCGACATGATAAAGTGTGCTGTAAGGGAACGATATTAAGAGAAGAGAATAGGGACGAAACTCCTTTTCAATCAAGGAGGATGGAGAGAGTAAAGATATTGAAGCCCAAAAGTGGAGCCCAAAAGCACAGAAATCCTTTCTTGTAAGGACTGAGATGGAAATCTGTTCACGAACTCGCAGAGTGAGCTGCAACTACGGAGGGAACATTTCCGCACTCTGCTCGTACCCAAAGCGAGTACAATCTACATGTGGATTGTAGATTGAGTAGATGGTGCCAAAAGGAAATCAACTTGCACAGTTTAAAAGCAATGTAGTTGCCGGTGTCGATGCACAGCCGGCAGAGCTGTTTAAGGCTGTCGGCGATGAGGTGACAACGTACATGCACTAGCTCGTAAACACAATTTTTTTAAGGATAGCATGGTTGTCCTTTATCGCCTATCCTGTTCGCCGTTGTACTAGACGAGATAATGACAACACTAAGTCAGAAAAAATAGGAATATTGTGGGATTTTCATCGCCACCTTGAAGACTTGGACTTCGCCGATATTTGCCTCTTTTCTCATAAACAATCCGATATGCAGGACAAATTAAACGAACTAGAACAACTGGCAAATAAAATAAATAAATGTGGGAAAAACGTATGCAATGTGCGTTAACAACACCACCACAAGCGATCAACCCATCTAATATGTCGATCAACTCTTCCCAAATAACGCAGAATACCAAGATTAGGTTATTCAACGCATGCGTAAAATCAACTTTACTATATGGCAGCGAAACATGGCAAATGATAACCGCAATAATCCGGAAAATGCAACCATTTATCAACAAATGCCGTGTGTTCTAGCCCAACACAATTTCAAATGCGGACCTATAGAGTACGACCAACGAGAAAAGCACAAGATACCAAATAACAAAAATAAAGTGTAGATGGATAGGCCATACGCTACGAATATCAGTGGACAGCATCACCAGAACGGCACTGGAATGGAATCCTCAAGGAAGCAGACGCGCTGGGCGACCAAATAACATTTGGGGCAGAACTTAATATACGAATTAAGACAACAGGACCTCACATTCATTGAAATTAAAACTTTGTGTAATAATAGAAGTAATTGGAATAACCTTGCAGAAACCCTAAAGTCCCAAGCGGAATAAATAAGGGAGAAAAAAAACATCCCTAGTTATTGGAACCAGAGTGTTCTATGACCTGTGCTTAAGAAATGGGATCCACCAACTACCGCGGACACCAACTACCGCGGGATCAGCCTTTAAGTCTTCGCGTACATGGTCCTATCGATTGTGTTATGTGGAAGGCTTAACTCCGTATTAGCGAACCTGATTGGACTATATGAGTATGGCATTAGAACTGGTAAATCGGTGATCGACCAGATATTTATACTACAACAAATCCTTTAGAAGAACCAAGAAATGCAGATAAACACTTGGGTATCCCTGCGAAGCAGATACGGCTTTGCGGGACTGACGGACACAAAGTCCAGCAAAAATCCGAATGAGCAATTTTCTACAAAGCGAGACCTCCGATAAGTCGATAGTCTGTTATGTGATCTCTTTATGATCCTAATGGACATGATCATGCGAAAGGCTGCAGTAATCACGACTGGTATCATCTTTTATAAAAATCACATGCTGGTCGCATATGCCGATGACATAGACATCATTGGACGTGAACTGTGGGATGCTACTGCTGCCTTTTCCAGTATTGAGAAGCTGTCGACGGAGGTAGGTCTGGTGATATATGAGTACAAAACCTAGTTATTTGTTTTAACAAACGAAGAGTCGTTTAAGTGGTAGATGACTTTGTCTATCTTGGCTCCGCCATTAACAAAAGTAATAATTTCAGTCTGGAAATCAAATGACGTGTATTGATCGCACAACGCTGTTGTTATGCGCTAAGCAAGCGATTTAATGACCATGCCCTCTTTCTCCCTTCCATGCCAGACTATTCTAACTCTGGTGATCTACAGCACAGATTACTAGGTAAAGACACAAGCCGATCAATATATTCTGGATGTACATCGCTAACGGCGAGTTCTGTCATCGTATAAACCATAAGCTGTACGAAAAAATAACTCGTCCCATACGAATGGATGAAAATGTTTTCGACCAAGCGGTTATCAAAATCGTAATCTACGATGAATTCTAAGAAAATTTGCCCAAGAAATCATGGTTCAAAAATCAAAATCGAGCCCCCGGTTTTTACCGCGAAACTTTTCGGATTGGGGAAAAATCCACAAGAAGGCCCACAACTGTCCCGGAATCGTCCCTAGAGGATTCATATGTATGACCGAACCTCAGTCATTTTTTCCCCAAACATACTTAGATCTTCACCCCCTAAGAGGACTACCATATACAATTTTTTTTTTTATAAATTTGCTCCCACCGCTCTTACTGCCACGAAGTCAATTGATACATTTACTGACAAATTCGGACAGATTGTTTTTGAGTTCTGCTAAAATCTGTGAAATGCTTAGAGGAGATGTGTTAGAGCCCAAGTGTCTTATTCGAGTCATGATTTTTTTAAGACGATTAAGCCATGTCCGTATGTCTAGCTGGCTGGATGGTTTGTAGGAAAGATCACTTGAGTAAATCTTGAGTGATCTTTATTTAAATTTACCAGTTTTGATATTTTCCGTAATGAAGTAAGGAGATTTTAAGTAAGGATGAGTGGCACCACCCCCTCTGGTACCTCCCTTACAAAATTAATTTTTTTTCTGGAGGATATTTGAATTTTTTCAGTTAATTTATGTTGTGATAGTATGCAAAACCTCAGAAACCCAAAACAAAAAGCACAACATATGAAATCAGCCCCACGAAATTGGCCAGTATTAATACAATTAATTATTGATAAAGACTTAAACAATATCATACACCGGATGAACGTATCTATCAGTCAGTTTAACTGACTGAAATTGGTTTTTTGGTTTTTTTGTTTTTTGGTTTTTTTAATACTTTACCATACAAAACATTATTTCGGCTTTTTTTGTATACTGTGGTCTTTTGATTACACTGTGGAACGTTTTCTGGGATCATTGTCTGGGGGAGGGGGGCAACCTTTTTGTGGTGAGAAATACCAAGTCGGGTTGAAGGTACTCGACCAGAATAGAAAAATCCTCAAGGAGTATGGTGTTCTCATTCCATACTTTTTATGAACTTTTATATATATTGGTTATCTTGATGTTTGTTCTCGTAGTTTTGCAGGTAATTGTAGAGATTCTAGAGAGTCATACCACTTTGGGGTTTTACTAGTATACTGACCTAGTATCTTCGCCGTAATTTGGAATTTCTCACTTCCCAGATTTGCTGTTGCATTTTGTTATTAAACTATAAATCCACAATATTGGAACGATGTGCGTATGATTAATATAAATTCAGCATAAAATTAATATTACTCAAACGTTGTACAGACCTTTGTAGCGCGTAACATATGCAAACTAGCTACATATCAAAAGTACAGTACTTAGGTCAGGGTCGTCATTCATTATCACCGGCAATAAACAGATTTCTACTTATCACACTTAGACAGCCAATATATGGCCAGAAATTGGGAAGAATTTAAGAAAAGTCGATAAATGAGATTTTTTTAAAGCTTTCATTCGATAAAATTAGTTTAACTTAATTTTTTTACGTGAATATACTAATAAAAAGTGAGTCGGGAGTGTGATGCAAGGTGAAGCTTCTGATCGGTTTAACTTGGCGAACCCAGTGATCCTTGATAATTTGCACTTCAAGTCTACTCACAGAGCTGCGTATTCGTGGTACTACTGCGGACGGAGTAACTCAACGTGGAGACTCCTGGAAACGTGACTTTGGCACCCGTCAGAGCACGGCTAACTGTGAGGGGCGAAACCTAAAACCCAGACAGGTCTGCTCAGAGTGAGCGGTACTCTGGCCAGCGTCGGACCCAGAATAGGCAGCTGTAACAAAATGCTGGCAGTAGGAGAAAACTGCGACGTGGTGCGCTGGGTTTGCAACCCGCTACAGACGTTTGAACCATTGCAATGAAAAGAAGTAAGAACAACATTAAATGGACCCGCCAAAAAGTTGACGAATTAAGGACGATGATTTGAGTATACGCACCTGGAATGTGAGAACACTGTATAGACCAGGTGCATCCATCCAACCGACAAAAGTCCTCGAAGAATACAAGGCTTTACAGGAAATCCGGTGGACGGGACACGGTTGCTCACGCATGAAAACGTGCGACATCTGCTATAGTGGCCATGCGGACAAGCACAAGTTTCTATGTAGATTTGTGGTTGGCAAGAGACTGCGACACCTAGTGTTAGAGTTCAATCCGGTGTGTGAACGTATAGCCACCATTAAAGTCAAAACAATGTTTTTCCACATAACACACATATGTGCCCATACTCCGACAGAAGAGAAAAGCGAGCAGGGCAAAGACGAGTTCTACGAGAGCCTAGAAAATGTATATGACCGTAGCCCAAGCCATGACATCAAAATTGTACTAGGCGATTTTAATGCTAAAATAGACAGGGAGACCGCATTTGAGCCTACCATAGGAAAATTCAGTCTGCACACCGAAACGTTGAACAATGGCATCAGACTGATTGATTTCTCTGCGGCAAGAAATATGGTAGTTAGCATGTCTGGCACCATATTCCACAAGAGCCACATGCCGTTAGCCTATGCCGATGATGTAGACATCATTGGCCGAAATATGCGGGATGTTACTGCAGTTTTCTCATCACTAGAAAAGGAGTCAACAAAAATTGGGTTAAGCGGTCAACGAGGACAAAACAAAAATAATGATTTTGACGAACACAGAGTCCTCTCGATGGGGATGCATCGTGAGCGTTGACAATTATTTTTTTTGAGGTAGTAACGGGTTCGCTATCTAACGTTTTTTTTTTCAACCAGTGCTTATTTCGTGAATGGTAACCCTTAGCTCATGTCTGATTTGACAGATAATTAGTTTTATCCTTCCGCTGAACGAAAATGGTTGTGTATACGCTTGAACAACTCTGGGAAATATTGCGGCATCGAATAATGCGATCGACTTACAGAAGATGCCGATTTTCCCAAAAAGATCATCTTTTCAGATGAAGCTCGTTTTGATCTTGGCGGGTATGTAAACAAGCAAAATTGTCGCATTTGGGGCACAGAAAACCTGTTTGGTGCGGATTTTGGTCAAGAGACATAATTGGGCCATTTTTCTTCGAAAATGAGCAAGGAGTGGCCGTTACAGTCAATGGCGATCGTTATCGGGCCATGTTGAACGAAATTTTGTTCACAAAAATTGAAGAGGAGGATATTGGAAACATTTGGTTACAACAGGACGGCGCTACGTGCCACACAGCCGAAGCTACACTCGATGTTTTGCGCCCTGTTTTTGAAGATCGCATTATCAGCCGCAGAGCTGCTGTCGTTTGGCCACCTCGGAGTTTCACCATCGGATGAACTATGAGCTATATAAGCTTTACCACGACATCGACGTAGCTAAAAGTGTCAGAATCCAATGAATACGATGGCTTTGACATGTTGCCAGGATGGATGTAAATGCTCCGGCGAGAAAAGTGTTTGAAGGCGAACCCGAAGGAGCGCCTCTAATTTATGAACCACGTCCGTAAGTTGTAATGGGTCACTTAAGCAAAAAAAACTTGTTATTAGTTTTAATTTTTAAATATCACATTAATATTAAAGGATGCTCTGTAATTAAATTAAAATTTTAAAAAAATACTAGTGTATATGCAATTTCTGATTTTTTTCTTTATAAATTCAGTTCTTTAAACAAAAAAAAAGCCTTAATACATTTGCGCCATGGCAAAAAAAACAACACGAAATTAAAGCCGTCTTGTCAACTTCTACAGCTCTCAACAAATACGAGTATTTATGGACATGTGTACGTGTTAATGGTTAAAGCTTTTGTTTGAGTTCCTATACACAATGTCAGGATTATTAACTCTCAATACACTGAATTCATTCCTTGGTATCGCGCTGGGGGTGTATTTTATTGTGTGTGATTTCGTCTCACTTGACGGCATTTCCTCTTTGTTGTCGTTGTACGTTGTTTGGTACATACTTTTAAATGTTATTCAACTGTGAATGACTTTTTGACATTTTCTTTGTATACGTACATATAAATGATGCATTATGAAATGAATATTAAAAATAAACATGTACATATTTTTTTGTTTGCCTCTCTTTTGTTCTTTTCGAGGTTTTCCTTCATTTGTCTGACGCCGTCATTAAATATTAATCGCATTATAAAAGTTTTTCTTTTTTTTTATATTATGTTTATTGTTTTGTCTTGTATTTAATGACTCAAGGGTTTGCCATTTTCCGGTTATTACATTCGTTAAGGTTATTATGAGTTTTTGTTGTATATTGACCTTTGATCGATTGATTGTGGTTTATGTTATTGAGTTTTGATAGTGTTAGTTTATGTGTGTGCTGATTTTACGATTAAATCTGCTTTGCTACTGTAAATGCTAGTCGTTTACTGAGATTCGGCAGTTATTTTCCTTCTGTGGGAATTTAAGCATATGTCAATCGTATGGGGTTATTAACAGTGGAGCTAAAGTTGCAGTAAAGTTTGAATAACACAGTAAAACATTTTTCAGCTCATTGATTTGGGACTAAATTCGATGTGAAGTTGGTAAGTATCGCTTAGGGGAATTTGTCACGTTGTTTGACATAACTCGAGAACCACTAATCCGATTTAGTTAAAACAAAAAAACCAAAAATTAAGAATTACATTTCCTTTAATCTGTTCATAAAACGTTTCCCTACATAAGCAACAGTTTTACTTTTCCATTTCTCAAACAATTTTGAATTGGGTTTATTTAGTAGCAGTTACAATAAAACTGTTGTAGTCCGCGGCGTATGATTTACGTGGAATATTACTTATGATAATCATACGCCACCATATAACAATATAACAATATAACAATATAACAAAAGAGCTTAAAACGTGACAAATATCCCCATTCGATACTTACTAACTTCAAATCGATATTAAACTATTATGGCATGCAACTAGTCAAAACGAATGATGCAGACCTTCTTCTTTTTGGGGATACTTTCATGTGCAGTTCTCAGAATTGAGTCCCAAAATCATGCGTTGTACTGTGTAATAAAACTGAAGCAAATGGCTGATATTAAATACAAAATATTTTAATTTAAGCAGATAATAAAACGTTCTGAGGATATGGAGAAATCATTTTAAAAATTTATTGGCTGCAGACACCACTCCAGAAGACCCCGCTCCAATCCATGACGATGGTGTTTATTGTCCGCCTCCGAGCCAGAGCGAGATACGTGTGGCAACCTCCCACCTTAAAAACAACAAAGCTGCTGGAGCCGATGGACTCCATGCTGAATTGTTTAAGGCTGGCGGGGAGAAGCTGATTAGGAGCATGCATCAGCTAATGGAGAACATCTGGCAAGAGGAGAGCATGCCCGGGGATTGGAATCTCAGTCTGTTATGTCCCATATACAAGAAAGGAGATCGTAGTGAATGTAAGAACTATCGTGGAATAAGCCTATTACCAAATGCGTACAAGGTCCTTTCAAGCATATTGTGTGAACATCTAAAGCCAATTGTAGAAAAACTAATTGGACTATATCAGTGCGGCTTTAGACCTGGCAAATCTACGACGGTTAAAATATTCACTCTACGACAAATCCTGGAAAAAACTCATTAAAAGCATATTCGACACCTACTACCTCTTTGTCGACTACAAAGCTGCCTTTGACTCTCCGATAACGAACAGGCTTTATGAGGCCATGTCCGAGTTTGGTATTCCTGCAAAGCTAATTCGACTTTGCAAATGTACCTTAGACAACACCAAATCCTTGGTTAAGTTTGGTAAGGGTCAGTCTTAACCGTTCAACATGGAAAGAGGTCTCAGGCAGGTTGATAGCCTGTCCTGTACACTATTTAATATAGTTATGGAGAAGGTGATGAGAAAGGCTGGTGTCAACATGTCTGGCACCATATTCCACAAGAGCCACATGCCACTAGCCTATGCCGATGATATAGACATCATTGGCCGAAATCTGCGGGATGTTACTGCAGTTTTCTCATCACTATCAAAGGAGTCAGCAAAAATGGGTTAAGCTGTCAACGAGGACAAAACAAAAATAATGATTTCGACGAACAAAGAGTCCTCTCGATGGGGACGCAGCGTCAACGTTGAAAATTATTGTTTTGAGGATCTTCCGTCAATAAGAAAAATAATCTCAGCCAAGAAATCAAGCGGAGAATAGTGCTGGACAATAGATGTTTCTACGGACTTCGGCAGCACTTAGGAACACCACCTTATCTCGGAGTACCAGGTGCTAATCTTACCTGTTCTGTTGTATGCTGCCTAATCATGGGTTTTACTACAACGGTCATACAAAACCTGGGAGTATTCGAGAGAAAAGTACTCCGAAAAATTTATGTCGAAGACGTGTTTCACCATCGGATGAACCATGAGCTGTATGAGCTTTACCACGACATCTACGTAGCTAAAAGAGTTAGAATCCAACGACTTTGATGGATCTAAATGGTCCAGCAAAAAAGGTGTTTAAAGGCGAGACCCAAACTCACACGCAGAAGACCGAAGCGTGTGGAATTCTTTATTACTTCAGGCCTCAAATTTATCAACTACGTTTCGTTAATTGTAATTGGCCACTTAAGTAAGTAAGTAATAAGAATATTAACAGTTTTTTACATAACTTAAATTTAAAGTCTCCTCTTTGCTTTCAGTTTAGATATGACTTAAGCAATGTTGTGCCTTGCAAAGCCCTTCTTCTCCACTCTCTTTATTATCCTTTCGCCGGACATTGTCGTAGACATAAAGTGTCTCATCACTTAACTCACAACCACAGCGAGCCGTCTCAATTACCCACTAGAATGAAATGGAATCTCATTGCCATGACTTTGTGCTCCTAATTTGCAACAATTGATATACAATTGCCACAAACCACAAACAACATCTGTCAAATGAATCCATGCTTAATTTGTATCTTTTGTTTGCAACTTAACTAAAGACAACAACAGCAACAACAACAACTTTTTTTCTTTCTATGTTTTGTCTAACAATTATGCAAAACTTCAAAGTTTTTGGCACAACGAGGAAAAACTATCAAATTGATGCTTGGAACATTGCATTTATTTGCTGCCTAGCTGCCTGTTATGTAGCAAAAACTGAAAAGAACAACAATATTTTCGCTGCTTTTGTTGATTGTCATCACTTTGATGTTGACATATTTCTTGTTCGCCTTTTCTTAGGATAACGATAAATATGAAAGGCAAAAACAAAAAAAAAAAACGAAACCAAATTGGAGAATCGCAATGAAAAAAAAAGTCCAACAAGCCACTCAAAGACATACGTTTCCATCATCATAAAATCAAAAGGTAGCAGCACACAGAAGCACCAGGATGAACAACAACAATAAAGCCCTTTTCAAGTCAGGTCATTTTTCTTGGTCGTGTCTTTTCATGATTTTGATTTTCTAGTGAAACGAATAGAAAAACTAAAAAACTAAAGAAAGGGAAAAATGGAATGTTTGTCGACATCTGGAAAAAAAATTGTATTTGTCTTTAAATTACTAACCTGGTCTTTGAGCATGGCAACACAGAAACTCTGCATCTATTTTAGGCCGCTTTTTGTTAACTCGGTCCTTGGGATTCTCATTCACTCGCCGTAGCTGGAAACAAACAATAACAGACAATGTGGCAATTAAAATTACAAACCATTACAACATTTCCTGTTTTTTTTCTTCTCTTGCCTTCCTATGTATACGTTTGCAGCCGTACATGCCTTTAGCTTGTCTAGTAGACAAAAAAATACAGAGAAAAAAGATAATTTACAATGCGTTAAGTTAAGAACACTTCAAGGACGGTCCTCTCCATGCCTAGTCAAGAAATCAAGGCAAAGATTTTAGCGTTGAAGGCAAAAATCCCTTAAGTGTTTTCTATTCTATATTATTGTAGTTCTTTCTTTTTCGTTGACGAATTAAATGTACGAGTGCTGATATTGTCGCGAAGGAAGGGTATATCAGAAATACTTATACCCTCACTCTTAGGATGAATTAATATATCATTTGATATGGGAAAAAGTTTATCGCATTAAAGGAGACGTATTAGACTTCAAATATCTTAAGACCAAATTCATTTCAAGACTTTTAAAGACGATTGATTCTCCTTTTGTCTGGTTGGCCGGCTGGCTGGCTAGTGGGCAGGATAACTTCAGTAAACCTTAAATGCTAAGTATGAAAACTTACTTACTTGCTTACTTAAGTGACCCATTACAACTTACGAACGTGGTTCATAACACTGTACAACACATGATTTTGGGACTCAATTTTGAGAACTGCATGTGAAAGTAGCCCCAAAAAGAAGAAGTTCTGCATCATTCGTTTTGTCAAGTTACATGCCATAATAACTTAATATCGATTTGAAGTTAGTAAGCATCGTATAGGGGGGATTAGTATTTTGATTGTAATTCGTCTGAGAGTAACCAGAATCTCTCTTTTGGAGGTCCCCAAGCAGCTCACAACGGCCGAGTTATTACGTATTCCCCGGGCAATACCATTGAACATCCGTTCAGTGGTAGCAAATGTGAGAAGGCGAAATGTTGAGTAACCTAATCGGCATGCTACCACCGATGCGTCTTCGGAAGTAGGTAACAGAAGTTACTGAAACAAAACCAATTATTATGCAAACACGAAGAAAAGAAAAACAAGAACCCCCCAAGTTTTGACAAGCCCCGCAAACGTTATAAGGACCATGATTTAAGGATATGAACCTGGAATGTCAGAACTCTATACAGAGATGGTGCCTCTATCCAACTGGCGGCTGTCCTCGACAAATAAAAGGCTGACATCACCTCCATACAGGAAATGAGATGGACGGGGCAAGGATGCACACGACGAAAGAACTGTGACATCTTTTACAGCCGCCATACAGAAAGACACGAATTTGGATGTGGATTCATAGTTGGCATAATACTTTGACACCTGGTCTCGTGGGCCAAAATTTTTTACAATAGGCTAATTTGTGTACACGGTCCGCTGGAAGACAAAGACGATTATATAAAAGATGCATTCTATGAGCCCCTTTATTACATATATGACCGCTGCCCTGCACATGACATTAAAATTGTTCTGGGAGATTTTAATGCTAAAAAGGCACAGGAAGACGCTCTTGGTTCAGCAAGTCTGCACAACAACACCTCTGATTACGAATTCAGACTAGTTAGCTTTGCGTCGGCAAGAAGCATGGTAATGCGTGGAACTAGATTTCCACATAAAGATATCCACAAGGCAACCGTGGTAATTGATGGAAGGCATGTCTCAAGGCATGTCTGATGCGCGGATCAGCATCTAGTTGCAGCCAAGGTATGCACGCGATTAAGTAGTGCTAAAAACGTTCTTAACGGAAGCTAGACATCACAAAGCTGCATACCACCGAGATAGCCAATGCCTACTCCAACCAACTCCCTCTATTACTTCAAACCAACCCCCTAATTCTGATGTTACCGACACTATTCTATGAACACTGCCGCAACGACCGTACTGGGTTATGCAAAACCAAGCTCAGCCAAGCCCTGGTACGATGAGAAATGTCGCGAAATGTCTAAAGATAAGGATGCTGCATACAGGGCAAAACTGCAGCCAATGGCAACGCGTGCAGTGACGGAGCGTTATAATAAGAAGAGGACGGAGATGAAACGCCTGTTCAGGCGGAAAATGCATCTTGTTGGGTACCCGTGGTGTGCGGGTACCCAATGAAGGAATAGAGCAAAGAAAGTAGAGGAAGAAAACGAATGTTCCCTAATACAAGGACTGCCTCTGAGGCTGTCCTTGTTGCCCCTTTTGGACGCGAGGCACCGCGCGCTTTTAGGCACTAATTCACATTTGGTGGGAAGGGGTAGGAGAGGATGGTTTTGGGTTTTCTTTTTAATACTTACTGCTTTTTGCCTTGCTGGAATTACAATACATGGGCATAAAAGCCAGGTGCTTATCTTACCTGTTCTGTTGTATGGTGCCGAATCATGGGTGCTTACTACAACGGACATACAAAACCTGGGAGTATTCGAGAGAAAAGTACTCCGAAAAATATATGGACCTATCTGTGTCGAAGGCCAGTTTCGCCATCGTATGAACCATGAGCTGTATGAGCTTTACCACGACATCGACGTAGCTAAAAGAGTCTGAATCCAACGACTTCGATGGCTGGGACATGTTGCCAGGATGGATGTAAATGCTCCAGCAAGAAAGGTGTTTGAAGGCGAACCTGAAGGACGGCGCAGAGCAGGGAGACCCAAACTCCGTTGGAAGGACCAAGTGGTAGGCGATGTGCCATCATCTGGTAGGACTAACTGGAGAACACACGCAGAAGACCGAAGCGTGTGGAATTCTTTATTACTTCAGGCCTCAAATTTATGAACTACGTTTCGTAAATTGTAATTGGCCACTTAAACAAACATAAAAGCTTCTCACAGTCTGGATTCGACTCGTCTCTACTCTCAGTCTCCAGCTGTCTTTTATTTATTTGTTTTCATTCTTTATTATTTACTATGCTACGCATTTTTCTTTATCATAACCTACATTAACATTACTGCACCGTTGTCCAAAAACCCAAACTGCAATTCTGCCGATCAGCAAAATAGGATAGAGGTGAAGCCCGAAAGTTCTACCAAAAGGTAAAAATATAAAGTTTTGGACAAGGGATTCCCACCTGTAAGGACGGAGACGGAAATCTGGTCACTGACATTTAGAGTGTGCTGCCAATATAGAGGAAACACTAGACTAGACTGCCCACCACCGAGCCAAAGCGAAATCAACACGGCAATTGTACGGCTTAAAAACAATAAAGCTGCGGGAGCTGATGGACTACCGGCAGAGCGTTTTAAAGCCGGCGGCGATGAGCTGACAACGTGCATGCACCAGCTCATAAACACGATTTGGCTCAAGGAATGCATGACCGGTAATTGAAATCTGAGTGTTTTATGTTATGTGGTTAAATCACGCGATCTCCAATTGTGTGTACCAATTATAGCGGGATCTGCCTTTTACCCATCGCATATACGGTCCTGTCTAGTGTGTTATGTGATAGACTAAATCCCATTTTAGCTAACCTGATTGGCCCTTATCAGTGTGGCTTTAGACCTATTAAATCCACGACCGCCTAGATACTCACACTACGAAATATTCTGGAGAAGACCCAAGAAACGCAGATCGACACATACCAACTGTTTATCGACTACAAAACTGCATAGAAAAGCTGCACTATAGAAACTATGCTATGGCTGAGTTTGGTATCCCCGCGAAGCTGATACGACTTTGCGGGATGACACTGACTGACACGAAGTCTCTTCAGTGAAAACAGGCACAAATCTAACAGAGCCATTTTCTACCAAGCGAGGCTTCAGACAAGTCGATAGTCTGTCTTGCGGTCTCTTTAACATCGTAATGGAGATGATCAAGCGGAAGGCTGCAGTAAACAGGAATGGTACTATCTTTAACAAAAGTCACATTCTGCTTGCGTTTGTTAAATGCTTTTTTGACTGCCTTCTACTCAATGCAAATGGATAAAATTTGCATGCATTCATACTCCCAATGGCAATACACGAATACATGGGCGTAGCCAGGATGAAATCTAGGGAAAATTAACTTTTACAAAAATAGGTCATGTGTATGGGAGGTACCAGAAGTAATGGGGCTAGTCTGTGGATTTACAATCACATTACTTCATTTTGGAAATGTATACTCGAGTTATCCTGTCCACCAGCGAGCCATCCAGCGATTCAAACAGACACACATGTCTCAATTATTTTAAAAAGTTATGAAACGGTTTTAAGATGCTTGGGGTCTAACACATCTGCTTTATAAGTGTATAAAAAAGCCTTTTTAAAAAAATATTCTTTCTATCAGAGTTTACGTCTGAAGTGTGTTTCAAATCATGTAACACTTTTAATTAATTTTTACAAATTGTGTAAGTGACTGTTCCTTTCAGTTTAACCAATTTTATTATTTTCCAGGCTAACAGTTTTCTATACTGTTTGTTGTTTACTTTCCCCCTAAACTGCCCTCGTTATCCTCTTTGGAGACTTTCGTCTTGGGATACATGTCATTATCTGGAAACCAGTTGTTTTATCTGTTCTGTTTCGTTGTAATTTTGTGTCTTCTGCAGTCCTTGTACGCTTTAGTCATCTTCTGTACTTGTGTGCCTTTCATTTGAATCCATTTAATTAAAGCATTTTTGTTTTTGTTGTATTTCGCAACAGTAACACATATTTTCGCTTTTTTTTGTCTCTTAGCATGACAGGACTACAGGACATTTCTGTTAAACGCAGTTTGGCTTTAATGTGTCTGTTTCTTGCTGGCCGCCATCTTCTTATCCCATTTAAGAAGCCAAACAGTTATTTAATGTTTTACGAAAAAAACAAAAACGTAAATGAATGAATAAACGTATTTTAATTTAAACAAATTTTCACTTACTCTTTTGTGTTCCAGTTATTACCATAAATTTAGTTAGGACACTACGAAATGAGATAAAAAAAACCCCTGTAACATTTTAACAGGTTGTTTTTTTTGTTTGAAATATTCATGAGATGGGTCGGTGGCTGCCGACATTGATGTCAGTGGTGTTCGTAGTGGTGGTGGTAGTATAAGGCAGGAGAAGTTACCTCGCCAGACAGACAGTAAAAATGATTATGTATTTTGTCATGTGACGGGGTCTGTTATCGCGATGACACGTGGTTTAGTATGTTGACACTTGTGACGATAATATCGCAGTGATTAATGAGCATTGAGATTTTAGAGCGTTGAGTTTTTATAAAGTTTTCTGTTTTTTATTTCTTTGGTAGATATTGTTGATGCAAAATAAAAGAAATTTTCAAACAGCCTATGCGGTATGCGGTAGGGTGTGTGTAATTAAGTGAATTATGTTTAATACAACTAAGCATAGATTTAACAGATTATTAAATTTGAAAGTATAGGGCTTAGTGTAAACAGTTTTAGGATTTTAAATGTATCTATATTCAAGAGAGTAAAAAAATAACACAGGCGAGAGATAGATTGCCATTGGACAAAAAGTTAAATAGGTGTTAGATCGGATATATTAAAGTTTTAATTAATATAAAAGTTAAAATTGTATATCCCTTTACACTCCATTAATGAGGTTTGATATAGCTTTTCGCGTTTATTAATATTACATTTGAAAATATGTTTATAAGAACTAAGATAAACACCAATATTTTTAAATACCTACATATCTAAATATACAATTGCTATGACCTTTTGTACATTTGCTTTTCCTATAAATATCTATAATGTTGTTTTGTAATCAATTAGTGTTCTTGTCCCCCAAATTCAACTCGAAATTACTAACCACTGAAACCAGCGATATTAACGTTATCCCCACGGGTAATATAGGCAAATATTTGATATTAATATACTAATCAACTTAAAGCACCCAAATAAGAGGTATTACCCACAATTTCACGACCATGTTAAAAACGCCTTCCGTTATATTTTGGACAATATTTCATTATACTAATTGCAGAGTAGAAGGAGGGTAGGCACAACATACCAAAAACTGACTGGCAGTTCGTTATATTCGATTACAATGTAAATTACAACTAAATGAGAGTTTGGTGTGAATGTGTGCTAGGCTTTTTTTTACTTCCATTTCTTTTCTTTTTTTGGCTAAGTGAATTTCAAGTAAACGCCTTCAAAGGATGCTAGGAGGACAAAGCCACAATGCGGCAAAAAATGGCTAAGAGAAAATAAATATGTTCCTATTTGGACAAAAAGCATAACAAAATTATATAAATTCGTATGGACGAATGTACAGTTGCAAACAAAATTGTGCAGCAACAAGTGTTGGGCTAATACGTAAAACAATACTAAGTTTAAACTTTTTCTTCTTAGTAAAATCAAAGAAGTGTTTAGAAAATATAGGTAGCATAGTGCAACAGCTAATCTGGGAGGTGAGGAATTTCAAGTCAAAGTCTTCACCTTTAAAAACAAAACATATCACTGATTTTTATAAAACTCACGATAATAATAATTGAATACTTTTATATGTATAAAATTAACTTGTGTAATAGTTTTCTCTCTCTCTCTTCTCTCCTTTCTCTCCTTATATTGTTTAAACGATTTTATATTTATATTTATTATTTTTCTCTTCATATTACTTATTTATTTAGTTTAAAACCCTTTTTTGTTACGAAACATTTTTTAAACTTTATAATTCCTGTACTGTAATTATTAGAAATTTTCTTGTTGTACAGGATATCAAATAATAAACAAATACAAATACAAATACAAGGTCAGTATAGTAAACTTAGCAAGGATTTGTCTGGTGTATATATTCTGATACGGAAAAACTTTAACACATTGAAGGAGAAGTGTTATATCCCATGTATCTTAAAACCGAATTCGTTTCATGACTTTGTAAGACGATTGAGTCATGTCTATTTGAATGTCTGGCTGGCTGGTGGGCAGTATAACTCTGGTAAACGTTAACTGATCTTTATGAAAAATAACCTGTATTCTTCTTCTTAATGGTCAGTTGCAACAGGAATTCAGCTATCAGTAGACACACGTATAAAAGAATTCCAATTGTCTTCGGTCTTTTGCGCTCCGTAGATAACACAGTGCAACACACTTTTTCGGGGATGAACCAAACCAATATCAAACGATAGCATTTGACCTCAGTAACAAAACCCTATACTCCATTTTGATCCACTACGTCACAAATGCACAAAATGGTCAAATGCAATCGTTTGAAATTGATTTGGTTCACCCCCGAGAAAATGACCCTCAAATTGTGTCATAGTGTAATTAGTCACACCAAGTGTAGATAACAGCTCTTCCATCTGGTCCATCCAACGATGTTTTGGTCGCCCTCTCCTGCGGCGTCCATCGAATTTATTGACGAAAACCATTTGAGATTTTCAAGCCAGCGCATTCGGTCTATTAGAACGCGCTTGACCAGGTCGATGTCGTTGTACAGCTTATACAGCTCATGATTCATTCGACGACGGTACTCGCCGTTAACGATGATGGGTCCAAACATTTTTCGAACAATTTTTTTTCTTCGAGAGAACGCTTTGTCATTAAATCGCTTGCTAAGCGCATAGTAGCAGCGGTTTGCGATCAATACTCGTCTCTTGATTTCCAGGCTGACATTATTACTTTTGGTTATATCGGAGCCAAGGTAACCAAAATCATCTACCATTTCAAAGTTATAGTTGTCAACGTTCACGCACGAGTGCACTCTTTGATCGTTGAAACAAATAACTTGGTTTTGTCCTCATTTATCACCAGACCCACTTCGCCGAGTACTTTTCAATGCTCGAAAAAGCGGCAGTAACATCCCGCAATCCACGTCCAATAATATCTATATCATCAGCATACGCGAGCACAGTGACTTTTGTTGAAGATGGTACCATTTCTGTTTACTGCAGCCTTCCGCATGATCATCTCCATTACTATGTTAAAGAGATCGCAAGACAGACTATCGCCTTGTCTAAAGCCTCGCTTGGTAGAAAATGGCTCCGTCACATTTTTGCCAATTTTTATTGAAGACTTCGTCTCAGTCAGTGTCAACCCGCAAAGTCATATTAGCTTCGAGGAAATACCAAACTCAGCCATAGCATCTAACAATTTCAATCGTATCAGACTGTCGAACGCTGCCTCGTAGTCGATAAACAGATGGAAGTTGTCGATCTGCATTTTTTGGGTTTTCTTCCGGATTTGTCTTAGTGTGAATATCTGGTAGGTCGTGGATTTACCAGGTCTAAGGCCACACTGATAAGGTCCAATCAGGTTTGCCAGAATGGGCTTTAGTCTTTCACATAACACACTAGACCGGATGGGTAAAAGGCTAATCCAGCGATAGTTGGTACACGCACATGGATCGCCTTTATGACATAGAACACTCAGATTTCAATCATCGGTCACGCATTTCTTGAGCCAAATCGTGTTTATGAGCTGTTGAATTCATGTTGCCAGCTCATCGCTGCCGGCAGTCCATCGGCTCCCGCAGCTTTATTGCTTTTAAGCCGTGCAATTGCCGTGCTGATCTTGTTTTGGCTCGGTGGTGGACAGTCTGCTCCATCGTCGATGATTGGTGTGTGTTTTACGTAGAGTTAATTTTGAAATCAAATTGTTGATCTTATTGATCATGTCCAATAAAATGTTTAGAAATATTCCTCTTTTGCCCAAAGCAAAGTTAAATGAAAAAAGCTAAGTTTTGTTGTATTTAACTGGACAAGAAAAGGTTGTTTATGTTTTATTTGTTTTTAAGATTTTGGTTGTTTACTATGTGACGATTAGAATAGAACTGAACCGCTGTTGTCAGGCAGCCACAACTTATATATACAATGTATGTAAATAAGGTACCTATTTTACACTAATATTAGAGCAATCGCTATACACATAACTGCAAGTACCTATCCTAATAATATATGGAGCAATCATTATACATAAATTTCAAGTACCTATTTCAATAAAATGTATAGCTAAACAAAATTAAGTATATTTAAGTAAATAAAATTAATAGTAATAAAAGAAAAAATGTAAATATTAAGAAATAAAATATAACAAAGAAATTTAATGATGATGATTTTATGTGTAGTTTTTATGATGATGATGATGATGTTAATATATTAAGTTGACGGGGTGATATTTCCGCCAACATTCTCCCCCCCTAAGGACGGATGTTCTTAGGTATACATTATTGCGGCAAGGACGGCCTATCGTTGGAAGTACTTTTTTCGAGAATTAATCTCTGCTATGCTTCGGCTCACAGCATTTTCTGTAGGCTCCATCCTTAGTACACAAACCAACATTTATCATATGAAATTTAAATTTGGTTTTGTAACTCAATGGTTTGTGGTGAATTATGTGGAAGAAAACAGATTTTTGTTATTGGTCTTTTAATTATTTTGGTTTTAGTTAGAACAGATACAACCCGTACGTGTCCATCAGAACCAGGATGAATTTCCTGTATACGACCAAGTTGCCACTGTCCTGGTCCACATCTTTCGTCAGCAACCAAAACCAAGTCACCAACTTTGGCCTCAGGTTTAGGTTTTAGCCACTTTGGTCGTGCCTGAAGCCTGTTCAGATATTCATTACGCCATCTATTCCAAAAATGTTGTTTCATTTTCTCAACACACTTCCACCGAGTAAGATAATTAATATTGTTGTCTAACAGCGACTCCTCCTGGATACAATTGGTAGGTTCACCAACTAAAAAATGTGCTGGAGTAAGTGCATCAAAGTTGGTTGGGTCTGAAGACAATGGTGCAAGTGGCCGAGAGTTCAGGCAACTTTCAATCTGGCAAAGTAATGTGGTCAGCTCTTCGAAGTTAAGCAGCCTATCATTCATGATGCGTTTCAGATGGTACTTTGTGGATTTTACACCTGCCTCCCAAAGGCCACCAAAATTAGGTGAAGCAGGTGGAATGAAATGCCAATTTGTTCCATTTAAACTTAGAAAATGTTGTAGGTCCTCTGGCAAGGAACTTTTGCATTTACTGTAAAGGACTTGGAGCTCCTTAGAGGCGCCAACAAAATTTGTGTCGCAATCAGAATATAGGTCCGTGCAGGCACCCCTCCTAGAGATGAACCGGCGAAATGCAGCTAGAAATGCCTTTGTCGTTAAATCAGAAACTGCTTCCAAGTGTATGGCTTTAGTTACCATACATACAAACAGACAAATATAGCCTTTGGTAGTAGATGCCGACCTTAGTGATGACGTTTTTATAGATATAGGACCGGCATAATCAACACCACTATGCTTAAATGGTTTAGAAACATTTAATCGGACTTCGGGTAAATTTCCCATAATTTGTTGTGCAGTCTTGGCCGTGTATTTAAAGCAACGAAGACAATTCTGAATAACGGATTTAGCTATTTGGTTTCCCGAAATTATCCAAAACTTCCGATTTACGTACGACATCGTTAAAGTAATTCCGCCATGTAGGGTCTTCTCATGAGAATCTGCAATAATAAGTCTAGCTAATGGGTTAGATTTACCCAATAATATTGGGTGTTTTACTTCATACGCCAAAGAAGAGTTTTGTAATCGACCACCAACTCGAATTATGTAATTTTCATCTAAAAAAGGCATTAATTTAGAAATAGAGCTGTTTTTAAGCTCATACTTTTTAGAAAGTCGAGACAGCTCGTCAGGAAAATCAACAATTTGTGTAAGGCGGACATAAAGAAGTAAAGATTTTTGAATTTCTGAAAATGTTAAAGAATTCGTAAGTCTTCGTCTTGGACATTTGCAGTTGCAAACAAAGCGAAGACAGAGTGCTGTGACTCGAAGAAGAGTCTGCAATTTTGAGAATTTTGAAATCATTTCAGGATATGATGATGTATTTAAATTATTAGATGAGACCTTAGCCTTCTTTTGTTCTTCAGAGGTACCCAAATTGGGCAAGTTGTTAGGCCAACAAGAGGCAGGTTGGTATAAAAACTGTGGACCATGCCACCAAATTTCATTCTCTACTAAATCCTTAGGCAAGATCCCTCTGGATGCACAATCTGCTGGATTTAATGCTGAAGGGACATATCTCCAATCTAGAGGGTTACTGAACCTTTGAATTTCTGCCACTCTATTGGCCACATACACTTTCCAAGTGGAAGGAGACTTTCGAACCCAGCTCAAAACGGTTGAGCTATCACTCCAGTAAAAAATGTCTCCAACAGCCAAGTTATTTAATGATTTCTTTACCTTTTCTATAAGTTTAGCCAATAGGGTTGCTGCGCATAATTCAAGCCGTGGTATAGTGACTGTCTTAATAGGCGTAACTTTGGATTTTGCCTGTAATATATTAATAGAAATGCCATCAACAGACTCGATTCTAGAGTATACAACTGCTGCATATGCAGTAGTTGATGCATCACAAAAGCCGTGCAAATCGATCCTGCAGCCTTTGTACCACTGTATCCATCTAGGGATCTTTAATTTAGCCAAATCGGTTAATGAATCACGATATCTTAACCATTGAGTCTTGATTTGATCCGGTATATCCACATCCCAATCAACCCCATTCTCCCAAAGGCTCTTAAATAAGGCTTTAGCCACTACAGTGGATGGTGTTAACCAACCAAGTGGGTCATATAAACCGGCTGTTTCTGAGAGTATTGATCGCTTTGTGGCAGAATAAGTATTGGACATAGCAATTTTAAAAGAAAGACAGTCATCCTTGGTATTCCACTGAATACCAAGGGTTTTAACAGTGTTACCACGGTCAAAGTCAATAGTCAATGATGGATCTCTAAACTCTTCAGGAATTTTCTCTAAAAGCTCCTTTGAATTTGTTGTCCATTTACGTAATTTGCAGCCTCCTTTATCTAAAAGACTGCATAAATTCTTGTGTAAAATAAAAGCATCTTCTAATGAATCAGCCCCAGATAATATGTCGTCGACGTAAGAATCCGACAACAGAATTTGGGCAGCTTTAGGATATTGAGATTCATAATCTTCGGCCAGTTGCTGAAGCACTCTTATGGCTAAATATGGAGCCGATGCGGTCCCATAAGTAACCGTATTAAGCTCATAGATCGAAATCTCTTCGAAAGGGTTATTTCGCCATAGAATCTGTTGATATTTACGGTGTTCCGGAAAGACCTCAATCTGGCGAAACATCTTTTCAATGTCCGCACTAAAAGCTATCGCATGCCTTCTCCACTGTGTCATCACCGACGGAAGATCATTCTGAAGAGGAGGGCCTGGACAGAGTGTCTCGTTTAAAGACTTGCAGTCGTTAAGGTGGCTGCTGCCATCGAAAACGACTCTTAATTTTGTGGTCGTACTATCTTCTTTAAAAACACCGTGATGCGGTAAAAAATAAGAATTGGAACGAATATTTTTTGGATATGTTCCAACTTTAGACATGTGTCCTAATGTCTCATATTCGTTCATGAATGTTTTATAATTATCTGCAAAGAGAGAGCGTTTTGAAAATGAAATTTCAAGCTGCCTTAGTCTTTTGAAAGCACTGATAACATTATTATCCAGCATGGGAAGTTCGTTATCATGCAAAATCGATCTAAATGGCAACTGCACTACATAACATCCAGATTCGGTCCGTTTGGTGGTGGCTTTAAAGTGAGATTGACAATACAAATCTTCATTAGATAAATCTCTCTCTAAACACACCTCTTCTTGTTCCCAAAAAGCTCGGAGAATTGTTTCCAAATTTGTAGTATGTATATGGACTCTACTTGCAGATATAGCGTGAGTAGACCCTGAGAAAACCCACCCAAAGTAGGTATTTTGGAAGAACAAATCACCATGTACAAATGACTCCGTAGGAATCTTAATTTTGGAGATAACATCTGAGCCAAGAATCATGTCGATCCTATCAGATTGGTAGAAAAATGGATCTGCCAAACTATCAATGGATATGTCAGGCATTGAGATATATCTAGAAGATGGTTCAGGAGTGTATGAAGAAAGATTCGATAGCACCAAGGCCATGCAAGAAAGCACTTGTTTTCCAGTTCGAGAAAACAAATCAAGATTTACAGAAAATTTGGACACATTATCATGTCCGTCGCCAATTCCTATAACTCTGCAATGAGATCTATGTTTCTTGAGCCTTAAAAATTGAATAGCAGATTCTGTAATAAGGCTACCTTGAGAACCAGGATCTAAGAGTGCTCTCATAGGAATACGGCCATGTTCAGTTTTGACATAAAGTCGAATTGTGTACAGCAAAATGGACTGGAAAGAGTTTGCACTATGAGAAGTGAAATGAGGGGTAATATTATGATTTGCACCGGATGATGATGGCATAGAATTTATGTTTGAATTAGGATTCACATGTCCGTCCGGGTGAAGTATAGTGTGGTGTTGTTGCTTGCATATTATACAGCGGAATGGAGATCCACAATTATTAATATTATGTCCACTCGATAGGCAATTTTTGCAAATGCTTTTGGCAGACAAAAATTCATTCTTTGCAGCAAATGACAGAGATAAATATTTAAAACATTTTGAAAGAGAGTAATTTTTATCACAGTAAGAACATTTTGCCTGATTTGGTTTCGCAAACTTGCCCGTATGAACCGAAGCCTTTTTTGTTTGCGTAAAATGTTTAGCAGGTTTCGTTATTTTTTGTGTACTTTCATCTCGTAGGGATTCGAGAGTTCTAAATGTCCTCTCCAGAAAATCAAACATTTCAGCTCTAGTTGGAATCTCAGTTGATGATCCCAATGATTGTTCCCAATCTTTACGGGTTTGAGTATCCAATTTTTGAGCTATGATATGAATCAACAATGGATCCCAGCTAGATGTACTCAAACCCAAATTCTTGAGAGACGATAAACATTCTTTTGTGGAATCAAGTAATGTTTTTATTGATTGGAAACTACCATCGGATTTACCTATATTCAATAGCTTGCTCACTAAATGTCCTACTATCATTCTTTTATTGTGATACCTGGATTCCAACGTAGACCACGCTGATTCATAATTTGCCTCCGTGGCAGAAATAGTTTTTATTAAATTTGCGGCTTCGCCGGCAAGAGTACCCTTCAGGTAATAGAACTTTTGGATTTTGGTGAGGGATTCATTGTGGTGGACCAGTGAGACATATATATCGCGGAATGGAATCCATTCCATGTAATCACCTGCAAATGTAGGAAGGGATATCTTTGGAAGTTTAGCATCCATTCCCACTGTGGTGTCCGCACGACCACATGGTGCAACAAATGTACTTGACAAAGGATGTGATGTAATTGAATGAGACAAAAGGTCCGTAATTTTACCTTTAAAAGTAAAATATTGCTCAGAAAACTCAATATAGCAGTCTTCAATTAAATACGGAACGTCACTTTCATCTATTCCATCATCATGAATTTTCTGTAAAATCTCATCGTATTGGCTGTCGAAGTTGTTAAACAAATCATCAATCCTTTGTCCAAGTGAATGCAAATAACCGGGGGTAGTTTGCGAATGGTCCTTAGAATCAAACCGTTTTTGGTATTTAGTTAATACCGAAATTGTATTCCGTTGCTTTTCTATGAATTGATCAAGGGAACACATTATTGATTTTCAGAACTCGTTTGTTGCACAGTTTAGCCAATAATAAGAAAAAATAAAACACTTCCACAAGATTCCTCACACCAACGAAAAATAAATATAAAATCAAAAAGATTATTCCCGGGTTTCGGCACCAATGTTTTACGTAGAGTTAATTTTGAAATCAAATTGTTGATCTTATTGATCATGCCCAATAAAATGTTTAGAAATATTCCTCTTTTGCCCAAAGCAAAGTTAAATGAAAAAAGCTAAGTTTTGTTGTATTTAACTGGACAAGAAAAGGTTGTTTATGTTTTATTTGTTTTTAAGATTTTGGTTGTTTACTATGTGACGATTAGAATAGAACTGAACCGCTGTTGTCAGGCAGCCACAACTTATATATACAATGTTTGTAAATAAGGTACCTATTTTACACTAATATTAGAGCAATCGCTATACACATAACTGCAAGTACCTATCCTAATAATATATGGAGCAATCATTATACATAAATTTCAAGTACCTATTTCAATAAAATGTATAGCTAAACAAAATTAAGTATATTTAAGTAAATAAAATTAATAGTAATAAAAGAAAAAATGTAAATATTAAGAAATAAAATATAACAAAGAAATTTAATGATGATGATTTTATGTGTAGTTTTTATGATGATGATGATGATGTTAATATATTAAGTTGACGGGGTGATATTTCCGCCAACAGTGTGATTTCGTCACTTATGCTGCCTTCGGGAAGGAGTAGAGATCGAATGTGTTTCATCCATATTTGCAGCACACTCTGAGTGTCAGTGAGCAGATTTTCATTTCAGTCCTTACAGTTGGGTATCCCTGTTCCAAAACATTTGGTTTTAACCCTTTGGTAGAACTTTCGGGCCTCACCTCTATCCCTGTAATTGTCAATATTTTGGCTCTCTCTTTTCTTCCACAGACGCTTTTTCTGCTTGAACAGGCGTTTCATCTCCCTCCTGTACTCATTATAACGCTCCGGCGCTGCACGCCATTGGTTTTGCTTTGTACGCAGCATCTATTTCCTCAAACATTTCGAGACATTGATCAGCGTACCAGGGCTTGTCTGCGCGTGGTTTTTTATAACCCAATAAGTCGTTGCGGCAGTGGTCATAGAATTCCCAATATGCTGCCACTGTGTGTCGGAAAATTAAGAACTATCAGGGGGTTTGTTTGAAGTAATTGAGAGAGTTGGTTGGAGTAGGAATTGGCTATCTCGGTGGTATGAAGCTTTGTGGTATCTAGATTCCTGTTAGTTTGGTTACGAGTGTTTTTAGCACTACCTAATCGTGTGCGTACCTTGCGTACCTGCAATAAGGTGGTGATCCGAGTCAATATTTGCACCGCGCATCACACTCACGTCCATAACGCTTGAGACATGCCTTCCATCAACGTGATCAATCTGATTTCTTGTATTTTGATCGGGAGATTTCCAGGTTGCCTTGTGGATATCTTTATGCGGGAATGTGGTTCCACTCACAACCCTGTTTCTTGCCGACGCGAAACTAACCAGTCTGAATCCGTAATCGGACGTTCTGTTGTGTAGATCGAATTTTCCGACTGCTGAACCAAGTGCAATCTCTCTTCCTAGCTTAAACCTCCCAAAACAATTTTTATGTCATGTGCAGGGCAGCGGTCGTATATCTCCTAAAGGAGCTCATAGAATGCATCTTTAACGTCATCGCCTTTGTCTTCTGTCGGGCCGTGTACACAAATTAGCATAATGTAAAAATATTAAGCACAGATGTGAATAGTAGCTATTTGGTCACATACATGTTTAAAACGCGAGACAAGGTTTCAAAGTCTCTTGCCGACTATGAAACCACATCCAAATTCGTGTCTTTCTGCATGGCAGCTGTAAAAGATGTCACTGTTCTTTCGTCGTGTGCATCCCTGTCCCTTCCATCTCATTTCCTGTATGGCGCTGATGTCAGCCTTGTATTTGTCGAGGACATCCGCCAGTTGGATAGAGGCACCATTTCTGTATAAAGTTCGGACATTCCAGGTGCATATCCTTAAATCATGGTCCTTCAATAACTCGAGAGTTAAACAATATCTTACATAGGGTGAGGGTATGTATAAGTTAATGACCAGATTGAAAGTTTTTGTACTGGTAATAATTTCTACACAGCCGATAGCTAGATTTCGTTAAGCTATTCAATTTTGCAAAGTGATTACATAAAAAAAAACAACTTCTGTTCACAAACTGCTCCACTATTTATCCATCACTGTTTGAATATATATATTCGTCTGAAAAGACCAGAAAAAATGACAAATTACTTCCGTTTCCGTTGCTAGTTCGGCTATACCCATTTAAGCTCCTACAAGCACACAATGAAACTTCTTGTGCCAGCCATTCGAAAAGTCAATGATGGCTAGATTATAAAATAAAATAACTAAATCAATTTTTGTTTGCTGCTTGGCTCGTTGGCTAAGTAACTCCTCCCATTTAATCAAGCAGTGGAGGAGGATTTATCGGAAGTTGTGACGCCTTTAGTTTACACCCTGTAAGAAGCATACTAAAGAGTGCGGTGTGTCATGTATAGTGAAATAAAACTATTATTGGCTACACACACACACACACACATTAATATACTAAAATGTTGGCCATTAAATTTATTGCATACTTTGAGGATTTATTTATTTAATGCTTAAATTACCTACTTTTCGGCTTACAATTAAATTTTGCTGATATTGTTGTTCAAACAATAACACATTACTTGCACATAATACACACACAAGCTTAATCCATTTAATTATATTTTATTATTTTTTTGTTTTTTTTTTTTTGCTTTTCTTTGCTGTATGCCATTAAAATTGTTTACATCATGTAAATTGACACTTAAGAGCTAAAGTGACTAAAGTTATAAAAAATAGTATGCAAATATGTTGGATTTTGCAACATTTTCATAATTAATTATGCACGTGGCAATGTTATATAATTAACCAAAATGCTTTTACCTTAGTAAAATATTAAACAATGATACAGTTTTTTCATTGCGGTTGTCATCATCATATGCAATTATTGTTTTTAATAAAACCTTTTTGCTAAATAAATATTTGCCATAATTTGTACATAGTTTAAGGTTAATGTTTGTGTTGTGGCCAAAAAAAATATAAACAACAACAAATGCGAATACAATATGTCGGAGAGTTATATCAATAAAATCACATTGCAAATATTTTTACGTGTCACTGACTGCGGCGTTGATTACGGATAATAACCAGAGCCAATTTTTTAGATATTCATTCCACTTTACATAGGGAGTATGATAAAAACAAATTTGTAATTACAAAAAAGTTTTGGGCCAGTGGTAGCGCAGTCAATATCAATCTCTCCAACGACCTTCATTTCCATTCATATTCAGGCACGTTGGAAATGACAGATACAAATATGAAAATGTGCAACACATTTTAATTTCAGTATAGAGACGATGTTGCTTGCTAATTTAAAAATTTGCCACATTTAAAATTCAAGACACACGTTTAGTTATGGTCGATATATAGATTAACATAAAAATGCTAATGAATTACTGTGGTCTGTTCCGAACCGATGTAAATGTGTAGGTGTTTTTAACGCACAAGTAATATACTTGTGTATGTGTTCTGTACCGCTAAGCTTCTGGACTTAGTTATCACTGCAAGTTTGGAAAAGGAAATACCAGCCATTTGTTGAAAATATTTTTAAAGCCGATATTTCAATATTTCAGTTGTGGTTGACGACAATAAGGAATTGTCCCAGGCGTGAAAATTTTTGGTAGTAAAAGGAACAAACACCAGTACAGAAATTTTAGTACTGGAAACTGACTTGTAAATACCATCATACTATGTAGAATATTATTTATCACTCGAGTTATTGAAAATTACCGACTTTTAAATTACTTTTGTCCGTATGGCCAGACGAGACAGTACCAACTGGTACTAATTTCGCAAAATTTAAATATCTTCCAGTTGTCTGTTTGGAAGTTTTGGAAGAAATATTAATTTCCCAAAATTATGTCATTTTGTATGGGAGGTACTAGAAGGGGATATCTGATATAAATATATGACTAACTTACCGAAAAGTTATGTTTGTAAAATTTTTCGGTCAATTCGGTCATTTGTATGATAGCTACCAGAAGGGTTGTTGCAAAGGTTTCGGTTTGCTGAGGGTTTGTCTTCTATTACAAGATATACAACCTTCAATTGTCAGTCTGATAGTTGATGAAAACCAGTAAGAAAGTTCCAGTCGGAAAAACGTATTTAAATATACCCTCACCCTGAGTAAAACATAAAATTTTCTAGTATATTGATATTATAACTGCATCTCTAAAGTGGGCGGCTTGGTACATTTCTATGGGAGATATCTGAAGGGGCGTGGCTAGACTTTACATTTTGTTCTCCTAAACTTCATCTTGTTATAGCTTAACAAAATACAGAATTTAGGCACTATCGTGTTGAGTTTATTGATATTACTACTCGCTTTCTAAAGTGGGCGGAATGGTAAATTTGCAAAGAAGGTAACAATAGGGGCGTGGCTAGACAGTCCAATTTGTTCCCCTAACTTTATCCTTTTATAGTTTAACAAAATGGGATCGACTACCATGCGAGTGGCTTCAGTCATCTACATTTTTCATTCATTGCCGGCCTCCTTGATGTTGTCGACAGAAGCTTCGCAGTATGGTGTCGAGTTCGAAGTGACGTTCGCATTCGTCGATAAACAAGTAGGTGCCATTAGTTGTAAATCAAAAAATATAAAGCGGGTCAATCCACAACAACGGGAGACGGTATCCCATACCTCATTCATGGGGTTAAAGGGAAATTAAGTTTTTTAAGATCACGTTGTGTGTATTGATATTATAACTCCATCTCTAAAGTGTGTGGAGGGTGACATTTGTAGGAGAGGTACCAGAAAGGGCGTGGCTATACTTTCAGATTCTTTGTATAAAACTTTATCCTGATCTAGCTTTACTAAATAAAGAATTTGTGCACGTTCGTGTTGGGTGTAATAATAATATTAATTGATATCTAAAGTGGGCGGAGTGGTACATTTGTATGGGTGGTACCAGAAGGGGTGTGGATAGAGTTCCAGATTTTTTCCCCAAAACTTTATCTTGCTTAAGCTTTACAAAATACACAATTTGGTCACGAGCGGGGTGGGTGTATTTATAATATTATTAGTTTGCTGAAGTGGACGGTACCAGATGCGGCGTGGCTAGACTTTAATTATTTTGTTCAAAACTTTACCCTGCTAGAGATTTGCTAAATACAAAATTTGGGCACGAGCGAGGTGGGGGTATTAATAATAATAATCGATTTCTTATGAGGGCTCTACCAGAAGGGGCGTGGCTAGACTTCAATTTTTTTCTCCAAAACATTATCCTGCTACAGTTTGACTAAATACAAAATTGGGCCACGATCGCGTTGGTTGTATTGATAATGTATATATGTATGGGAGGTGGCCATGTAGCCCATTTGCAATTTGGTAAAATAATAACTGGTGAAAAGTTTCAAAACTTTTAGTTGCGTCTTTCAAAAGTTTTCGTGCGTACCAGCCGCACAGCCAAACAGACAGGCAGACGGAAATGGCTCAAACGACTTAAAAAGTCATGAATCGAATTTTGTTCAATGAAACCTAAAGTGACTCCTTCTATGTGTTAAACTTTTGGGTCGTGTCAAATGATATATACCCTCCTACCCGTAGGGTGAGGGAATACAAATATTGTTTATCCACTCTGTTGTGACAATTTACAACCCCACTACTACATTTTGGAAATTATAAATACTTTTAAATTTGTATAATCATCAGTAAAGGGTTTTCTCGAGTTATCCTACCCACCAACAATCCATCCAGCTAAATGGACATCTACTGATTGCCACTCAATTTGGAGTAAACAGATTCGAATCCTATGTTGTTCTGTCCAAGTAGCTAACTTCTTCTGGTATTAGACCGAGTATTTCCCAGCCATTGTATCCTAACTGGTCAGGGAAGAAGGCAAAAACTGCTGAAGCATTGTGGCAACAAGGGATTGCCGGATGCGCAGATAACATCACAGTCACCAATCTAGGAGACAGCGGATAGCAACCCACATCTTCCGAAATCCAAACTGCTGACGGATCGGTAAATAACCAGCCTCTAAATAAAAAACCGAACATTCTTTTGCATATCGAACTACGACTATGATTGGATACTGGCACGTAAGAGCGCTTAGAGACTGTGATAACATCGTCACCGGTTTGAAAGTTTAACATGAATAGTTGCCGTACGGCCTTGCCATCCTTGGTTCTGTAGAGAATTCGTCTCCAATCTCTAAATGGTTGTGTTTATTCTCGAAAGGAAATAGGTAGCAATCACCAAAAACCGAAGCTGCCACAAATGAACGAGGTGATATCGTAATCGTCATGGTATAATTCCACAACAGCGTAAAGGTACTATGTCAGTAAAGTAAAACCCCCAAAGACATTCTTAGGCCTAACGTTTTGATATGACCTTTTATATTTATTCGTTATCTTGATGGATGTTCGCTTAGTTTTTCAACTCAAGAACTGTTGATGATATCTCCTTTCTTTCTTCAGTAGAATTGTAGCTAAGGCTTAAATAATTAATTTTCTATTAATATATCCATGTAAAAATATTCAAATTGGACTAATTTTATCGAAAAATCGGGGAAAATTTCATTTATCGCCGTTTTTCTTAAATGTTCCCCAAAAACTCCAATGATCTCGAAAATGTTTAATAGTGTGAAATTACTCATGTTTTATATTTTGCCTGCTTGTGAAGTCTAAACGATTTGAGATAGGAATTTCTATTGTGTGGCCACACGTTTACACGTTTTCTTGGTATACTTTATCAAATCATCGTAGAAAGGCTAACACCTGAACAACGTTTACAAATCGTGGATATTTATTTCCAAATTCGTCCTCTGTTCACCAAACTTATAAAGCACTTTGTCAATGTTATGGTGCATACAATCGTCCATTTGAGCAGCTAATTTAGGAAAAAACATCGCCGCTGTAGACGTGAGTGTGATAAAGGATTCGAAGTTATCGACTCTGGCTACAGATAAACAGTTCGGGATTTGTTTATTCCTGATGTCTCCAGTGATCAAATTGTCTCAAGAAGTGGACACGTGAATTGGCAACTCCGTTTGTGTGAGTTAACACCTTTAAACTCGTTTGTGCTTTTAAACCAGTAATGATTGATAATTCTGTAGTTTTGTCAGCTTATGTAAATTTTTATTGATTTTCGGTTAATGATGGTAATTTGTATTATATTTGAATGTCTTTCTAAATCTTATATATAAAAATGAATCGATGTGCAGTTGTCTCGCTAAAACTCAAAAACGGCTGGACCGATTTTCAAAATTGTTTTTTTGTTTTGTTCGCTATAGCTTCCGGATGGTTTAAAAGGTTTTATTTTTTCAAAAAGTGGGCGGCGCCACGCCCCTTTTTTCAAATATAGCTCAGACGGCTTTTCTAATAGACCGATTGATACAAAAATTTTACCATGAGGTACTGTTGACCTGTAGATAGTCTCAGGCTATATTTGGTTGTAATTGGATAAAGGGGCGTGGCACCGCCCATACAACTTGAAAATTAAAAAGGCTGTATTTCATAAACTATCAGAGGTATGAAGTAGAGATTTGGTATATATGTTGTTTGAGCAGTATTAATTACAGCCAGGATGGAAGTGGGCGGTGCCACGCCCCCTTTTCAAAAATCGCTCTAACGGCTTTTCTAATTGATCGATTGGTACGATAATTTTAGAAAGTGGTACTGTTGACCTGTTGATAGTCAGTGGCTATATTTGGTTGTGATTGAATAAAGGGCCGTGGCACCGCCCATTCAACTTGAAAATTAAAAGGGCTATATCTCATGAACTTTCAGAGGTATGAAGATGAGATTTGTTACATATGTTATTGTTGCAGTATGAATTACAGTAAGGGTGGAAATGGGCTGTTCCACACCCTTTTTAAAACAAACGGTTACAACTGTCAAAATTCCACAGTATATTGCTGTTCGCCTAGAGATATGAACAGTAAGGTGGGCCAATTTTTTCTTTTCGCAAAAATCGTAACCAATATCAGAATCTGCGATGAATTTTAAGAAAATTTCACCAATAAACTTTGCGTCTAAAATCAATTCCTAGCTCGCGTTGGGAAGCATGAAGATTTTTGATAGAGATTTTTTGAGACCTTCTGCGTAAGCCTGACTTCCCTACAAACTAAATGAGGTATTACAGAAGCAAATCTATGTATTGGTTAATAAGTTGTGGCCTCTGAGAGTTGGCATACAGAAATTAAGTTTTTAAAAATAATTTTTCAGAATATTGGGCGGGATCCCAATAAAAAAAATCAAAAATATAATATTCTTTTCGTCTTGGTCTCCAAACATCGGAATGGTAGGTAAAAGAATTATTTGGTTCACCCTAATGATCAGGCTATTTAGAACTAAATAAGTTAAAAGTGCCGAGGCGCTGCCCACGCACTTCAATAGTTAACTTTTTAACTGTATCAAATAATGGTCCGTACACCAGGCGGTTGAGGAATAAAGTAGTGATTTTTTTTAATTTACTTTACAGGTATTTATTTTTCAATTACTTTTTATAACAGCGAATCGGTAATAAATCATAATAACCTAAATAATACCCCATGTAAATAACCTATGCATGGGGTATTTTTCTTGACATATAGAACTTCTGAAGATATAAGTGTAAATCTAGCTGTCATACTAATGAAGTGTGATAGACTTTATTTTAGTATACTTTGCAAAATCACCATGTAAAAACTAAAGAAGAACAACGTTTACAAATCTTGCAAATTTATTTTCAAAATGCACGTTCTGTTCGCCAAACTTATGGAGCCCTTTGTGAAGTTGAGGGTGCATATAATGATCCATCTGAGTAGCTAATAGAAGCCATCGACGCTGTAGACGTTAGTGTGACAGAGGACTCGAATTTATCGAACCGACGTCTTTCTCAGCAACTCGGTCTTTGCAAATGCTGAGGAAAGATCTTGGCCTACATTCATATAAATTCCAACTGGTAGAAGAGCTAGAGCCAGTGAACGATCAATTGATTTTTTTTTTTATTTATTATGTCATGGCACATTATTTGAAGGAGAAATGTTTCCAATACGACGGTGTAACATGCCATACAGCGTGTGAGAACATTACTTTGTTAAGCCAAACGTTGGTGACCGAATTATCTTTAAAATTGTAATACGAGTTCAATACAAAAAAAGTATTCCGGAATATTCTTGATCCGTGTGAGAAGAAGACATGACAAAAGAAATTTTAATGGTTAAAGGCATGAAGTTTCAAAAGGAATTTTCACAAAAACACAAAAGTGTTTTTTATGCCCAAAGAGATAGTTAGTATACAGATGGTTCACGCTACTACGGATCAAAATAAATAATTTTGATCTTTAGAGGAATGCCTGTTTCCGATTTGTGGAAGAAGTGGTTTTTCGCCCTACATACAGAAAAAACTTAATCTTCATATCGGCACTATAGATATGACTTTGCTGATTAACTTTTTATTAGCATTTACAACAATAAAACTTAATTGGTTAACTTTAATGTTAAGGAGTTACTTTCAAAGATCTTTGTAGACCTAAATGTGAAATATATACAAGTTAATATGCAATAGCGAAGCATTGCCGGGCCCACTAGTATCTAATATATTTCTCAAAAAATATGTACTGTTACAAAATTTTTTATGCTAAAATCAACATAACTTCAAGGTTTTTTTATAATGTTTTCATAACACCCTGCTATGGAATGGAACAATTTTAAAGCATTTTGAGGATAGACCTATTGCATACCAATGTTCTGTCACACCCTCAAAATCTTTGCTTATGGTTACAAAACTAATTTTTTGTTACTTACTTCACTTGCAGCCTATTAACTCAGTCAATTCATAACCGAGTTTTTATTTATTAGATTTTATGGGTTACTACTCGATAGTGCACCCATTGCCACATATACTCGTAAAATAATATACAGCCTTTAATGGTTTCTTGCTTTTTTTCACCGTTTTTCCTCTTCTGCTAAATTTCCGTAAATTAAAAACGTTTAATGCAGTACTTAGAATTTACCAAAAAATATACTAAATATTGTATATTAATAACACATAAACTATAGTATATATCATTTTTGTTGTTGTGGCTGAATGTGTCCTCGCATTTTTATGTCACGGCTAGAGTACTTCACGCTGCTGATGTGGCTGTAATGTGTGAATGAAATACAGTAAATATATGTAAGCTCTCATGCGTATTTCAAATGCAGATGTTTGTGAATTTATTTATGTACACACACACACGTAACCATACACATTTATACCACATTTACTAAAGTGCGTAATAACATGTGTGTGTTAGCATTTACGTATACCACAAATATGTTTGTGTCTGTATAGCTAGCAACATGGCTATAAGTTCTATACTACATGTTTAGAGCATACATTATAGCATTCGAATGTGTATGCACATGCATGCATACATCCACACATTCATTCTGCTGTGTAATTAATGTTACTGCACAATTCTGAAGGCCATTCCGGCAAATGACTTTTTTTTTAATATACGAGAAAAACAAAATATGTCATAGCAAAACAAAAGGAATTACTTAGTCTTGCCGGCAATATACAAGAGTCGTGTTAATATACATACATATGTATGTGTGTGTGTAAAGATAGATTTTAGGTCAAAGCTGGCAGCTGCGGCATTAAAAACCTTGAAGTTTACACAACGAATTAATAATTTTTGGTGCAACATTAAGTGAGAAAAAGTAATGATTATCAGGTTGTTTAATGGATTCTACTTAGAATAAAAAATAGACCAGAAGGGAGCAAAAAAAACATATTTAAATGTTGCAATCTAGTGTTCTAGAAGATGCAACACCAGCCGAAGTATGCTTATTGTTTAAGTCGGAGGCACAACAATTTTTGAAAATGCTGCATCAGGTTTTTACATCAGCATAGCGATTGTTTAATGGTTTCGTAATTGCATTAAAAAAATATTGTAAAATCGAAGAACGTTACAGCTGTGTATTACGCTAACAAGCTATATATAGCCGTAAATATTATTTGTTTTGTAATAATACATATTCTTAAAATTTATAAAAAAAATTAAGAAGGTTCAGTGAAGGGTGCTGGTATTAAGAAAAACACTTTGTATTTTGTGAACTTTCCCACGCCTTACACTTACCCGCCCCTATCGCCGAGATAGCACTGTACCATAACGTGGCACAACGTACTTGCCAAGGTCCGGACATTGGCGGACAATTTAGACAATTTTAGTATGGCTGCCAAGAATTTGTAAAAATTTGGAAAATTTTTGTATGTGAGCCCCCTTAGGGGGTGGTGAAAAGGGAGGACAATTTTAGGAGGGAAATACTAGAGAAATACTAGCCACCATGGGAGCGGCAGGAGCTGATTTAAAAAAAAAAATATATAAACAACAAAAAATTGTATGGGGACCAGTTTAAGGATTGATGATAGAAGGCTGATATATTCTGAGAAACTATTGGGGCTGGAAATATATAGAGGGGGTCGGTCATACATATGACTGCTCTAGGGGCACCTTTGGGATAAAATTTTACTTAGCGGGTGAAGCTATGTATATTAAGTATACATATTAAGGGCAAATGTTAGGAGGGGTCCAATGTAGTGCTGACCGACCTTAACGTGATAATTTGAACACGCGACTACCATGCTGGAGATCTATGGTTCGATTCCTGTCTCCGGACAATTCAATTTTTCTTCCATTACAGGCCCCTTCAATGTTGTCGACAACAATTTCGTAGTATAGTGTAGAGTCAATCGTCATGACTATTAAAATCTTCTCAAACAGCGACGTTTGTTTTCGTCGATAATCAAGTAGGTGTCGTTGGCTGTGATTCTAAAAATGGAAAAGGGGTCTGAATATGAACTCGTCATGGAGTTCGAAACACGTCATCCTAGTGCTTGACACTGAATTTGACCATAAGTGTCAACAACAAAACACTTTTCTGATCGTTTAGCCAATTTGGTGTATCATTTGATACACTAACACAAAAACGTGTTATTCACAACAATGCGAGAAGCTATCATTCATGGAGTGTAAAGGAAAATTAAGTTTTTTAAGTGGTGACTCCGGGGCAGTTGCGGGGCTTCTTGTAGATTTTTTTTCCATCCCCACCACTTTTGACCGCCGTTTGAATCCATCCCACCATTTTTTCTCATGAATTTGTTTCCCAACCGCACAAACATTGGAGTTGTGCAAATCTTATTACTAAGGATCTCCATACAACATTATCAAACCCCTAGTCTGCATATTAAATTTTATCTCTTTTACTTTAAAGACTATTTTATTTTGCCTCTATTCGTCCGCTGATCAAAGATGAAAATTTCATATGCATAGTTCTAGTGCCGGATGTACTATCGGTGTACTATTTTTTTTTCTCTATGGGGATAAAAACTTACTGAGTAAGTTGCATCTAACTGGTGTTACAAAAAAACGTACTCGTCACCCGCTATTTGCCTACGTAGTGAAAAGGAAAATTTCGTCTGCTACTTTGAACGTGTAGTTCCAAGTACTACACTGGTGAGGAGGGAATTATACGCACCACTATATTTCGATGCAGATGTACTTAAAGGGTCATAATCCAAAAACCGAATATGAGGAATTAAAGAGAATGAAAAACTACACTTTTACATCCAACAACAACAAAATTGTATTTAGTTGAGTTTATGTTTTTTGCAATTTATTAAATTTTGGGGTGAGACTGGAATTATACGCAGTGGTTTTTAATTACGAAATAAAACTTTTTTATTAAAACAAAAAGCAAATTTAATATAAAAAACACTTTATTTTAAATAAAATACTTATTTTGCATTAATTCAAAAATGCCTTTCGGTCATACGATTTATCAGGGTTTTTGGAGTTGAACTTCCTAAAGTGTCCCAAGCCGCTATTACTGCCGATTTTAGATCTGCAACGCTATTGTATTGCCTGTTGTTGGGATATATTTTAAAAACAAGTATTCCCCCGACATTTTCAATAGGGTTTATGTCACGCTGGCCCCTCTAAGACTTCAACGTTTTGTGACCGAACACAACCTTTTGTTTCCTTACTGGAGTGAGTAGACGCAATCTTTTGCTGAGAAATGTAATTTATCTCCTGGTTTCCCTTCAGGAAAGGAAATAAATTGATATCCAGTATGTCTCGTTGGAGTTCATACTCTTCGGGGTAATGCGACAGCTTGGAAAGGCCAGCACCAAAGTTAATTTTTTAGAGACAGTTAATTTCAATAACTTAAGACGTAAACAACACTGTACATAGGGTGGGGATATTTATCAGTCAGTTTACCTGACTGAAATTAATATGAACTTTAGATATATTGAAAAAAGTGGGTATAGAAAAAGGATAGAAATATTATTTTTTTCTTCTAAAAATCTCGGCCCAGTAAGGACATTTTAAAAGAAGTGAGAAAGTTTCAGTCGGGTAAACTGACTTTAAAAAGTAAAAACATAAAATTTGCTCTACAAAATACAGAATTTTTAAACTAATGGGTTGGGCGTATTGATATTATTGCTTGATTTCTAAAGTGGGCGGAATGGTACATTTGTATGGGAGGTTCCAGAAGGGGCGTGGCTAGACTTCCAATTTTTTCTCAAAAACTTTATACTTTTAGCTTAACAAAATACAGAATTTAAGCACGATCGCGTTGGGTACATTGATTTTAATACTAGATATCTAAAGTGGGCGGAATGGTACATTTGTATGGGTGGTACCAGAAGGGGCGTGGCCATGTAGCCCATTTCCAATACCGTAAGTAGTTTTGGGGAAATATTATCCTATGCAAAGTTTTAAAACAATTGGTGACATCTTTCGAAAGTTATCGTGCGTACGAGCCGGACAGACGGACATGGCACAAACGATTTAAAAAGTCATGAATCGAATTTGGTTCAAAGAAACATAGGGTCTGAAGTGACTTCTTTTACGTATTACACTTTTTGTGCATATCAAATGATATATACCCTCCTACCCGTAGGGTGAGGGTATAAAAAATGGTCAAATCGGTCCTCGCTTTCTCATGTGATCCGCATACCTATCACGCCTCGGTATGGGCGTTACGAAAAGAAGAACAAACTGAATATAGCCTTCAGCTCTTGCATGCACGTTGTGAAGGTTATACAAATTTAAATTTATTGAGTTAAGACGTTCATCAGTATATATATTTCTTATGACATTTTTTTTGCTACGAAAGCTCACCTCTTACAAGTCCCATTACACAGTACAACATTTTTCAGCTCATTGATTTGGGACTCAATTCTGATAACTGCACGTAAAATTAGCCACAAAGAGAAGAAATTCTGCATATTTCGTTTTGTCAAGTTACATGCCATAATAATTTAATATCGATTTGAAGTTGGTATATATCGTATAGGGGAATTTGTCACGTTTTAGGCTCTTTTGTTTGACATAAATAGAGAAATACTAGTCCGATTTAGCTGAAACATATTAAAAAAAAATAAGAATTACAATTCCTTTAATCTGTTCATATAACGTTTCCCTACATAAGCAACAGTTTCACTTTTTCATTCATCAAATGATTTTGAACTGGGTTTATTTTGTAGCAGTTACAATAAAACTGTTGTACTCTGTGGCGTATAATTTACGTGGAATATTACTTATGATAATCATACGCCATCATATAACAATCTAACAAAAGAGTCTAAAACGTGACAAATTCTCCTACACGATACTTTCTAACTTCAAATCGATATTAAATTATTATGGAATGTAATTTGCCAAAACGAACTTCTTGTTTTTGGGGCTACTTTCACGTGCAGTTCTCAGACTTCAGTCCCAAAGTTATACTGTGTTATCGAACCCACAGGAACATCGCGCTTAATATATATAAACGGATATTCGCATTTTAATACTCATTATCGATCAAAATACCAAGATTCACGATTTAATCATTGACATCTTACAAAGAAAAGAAACAAAACCTTTACAATCATTAAATTTTGTAAACAGCAGCTTTTCACCCTCAATGAAGGATTACAACCAATTGCAACTCATTAAAATGACTTAGGCATTATTTACACATAACTTTTAAAATATATCGCACTTAACAAAACGATTTATCTTGAAGAACATTACAATGATAATTCATATTTTCATTTCTTTTTCACAAAATTTGCTTTTCTTTCAAGTATTTTATTCTAATTATTGTAATCAATTTAACTTTTTAGCCCCATTCAAGCTATGAAATATTATTAATTTGATGTATTTTGTTGTAATGTTTCCAAAGAGAATAACTCTGACCTCTGGCACCAATCATTAAATAAACGAAATGAATAAATGGCTTTAACGTATTTATGGAAACATTTAAACACAATTACAAAAGCTTAGCATAATAAGAAAAATAAAGAGAAAAAACAAAAAACAAATGCACACAAAAGAAACAGATGTTCCCCCACAAAAATAGGTTGTAAGAGAGAGAGAGAGAAAAAGGAACACGTTTTAACAAATATTAAATAAAACTAAGCATTTGCACGACCACTTCTGGCGCACCGCTTCCGTTACCATCCTTCCGTCCTTCCTTATTTTTCCTTTCGTTTTTCGTCACATTTTAAAAATATTTAGTTTAGTTGTTTAAGATTCCTGTGCACAAAAGGTTTATTACGAGCGACAAGAATAAAAAAAAAACAGACGTGAAGAAGATCCTTTTTAGCACTTTTAGGGGTTTTGTATTACATTTTTTACATCCGATGATATGCTTGATTTATAGCAGGTTTTTGCTGGTGCTTAAAGGACTTCTTGCAAAGGGGTTCGTTCACACTTAATTGCTAGTTGGCATCCCGTGAGAAGGGCAATGGCATGTAACGAAGAGGTCTATTGATGGTGACCATTTGTTTCTTAATGTATTCGTCAATTAAATTCAGTGTGTTTTTGCAAAGCACGCAATAGTAAATACCATCATATATAGATAGCAATGATTATGGGGAAATCACATTTCCTGTTAGGTGCGCACATGTGTTAAAGATAGGGTGTTCAAAACCGAAACAGAAAGACCGTAAACCGGTTTTTTTGTTTAAAACCGTATGCCGGTTTTTGCCATTTTCGAATAAACGGTTTAATCGAGTTTTTTCCTTCGGGTACTCGGTTTTTTATTAATTTAGTTTGAAATTGAATTTTAACATTTTATAAAGCTTCTAAAAACATTCTTGTTTATAAAATGTAAAAAGTTTTTTCTAAATTAATTTGAAGTTGAATTATAAAACTTTTAAAAGCTTCTAAAAACATTCTCGTGTACAAACTTTGAATACCCTAATTGTATGTATTAGGACCGGAAAATATCCTACAAGCTAATCCTGTGTAAAGTAGTCTAAAAAACGGAAACGATGTAATATGCTAACAAGCTTTTTAAAAGACTTTTTCCTGCAATTTCCCCAACAACAACAGAGTCTATTAACAGTTCAGACTGTGAAATGGGGGAATCTCCTAATGGTAGTCTTTGCAACGATTTAAACATGACAATAAATAACATCCAAAATCCACCAGTGAAAACAAATTGCAATGACACAAGCCTATATGATGACTTCAACTATTTCGATAGATTTAATAAAGGGACAGAAAAACTTAACATTTTCTAAACGCTCTTTTGCCAATAAATCCTACTTCCACAATATATGAGCGCGTATTTTCTGTATCAAGCATTATAAAAACGAAACAGAAGAATTGACTCAAAATTGAAAACTTAAATTGCATATTATTTCTTAAATACTATTTTAACCAGTAAGAAAGTATCAGTCGGGTAAGTCGACTTACATATACCCTTACCCTCAGTAAAATATATAATTTTCTAGTATATTGATATCATTCATTACTCGATTTCCAAAGTGGGCGAAGTGGTACATTTGTATGGGAGGTACCAGAAGGGGCGTGGATAGACTTAAAGTTTTTTTCTTCAAAACTTTATCCTGATTTAGCTTTAATAAATACAGAATTTGGGCCCGATCATGTTGGGTGTATTGATATTACTACTCCATCTCTAGAGTGGGCGGAATTGTGCATTTGTATGGGAGGTCTCGATGGGGTGTGGCTAGACTTAAAAACTTTATCCTGATTTAGCTTTACTAAATACAGAATTTGGACACGATCACGTTGGGTGTATTGATATTACTACTCCATCTCTGAAGTGGGCGGAATGGTACATTTGTATGGGAGGTTCCAGCAGGTACGCGGCTAGGCTTCCAAATTGGCTCTCCAAATTTTTATTCTGTTTAAGCAATACTAAAAACAGAATTTGGTCACGATCGCGTTGGATCTATTAATAATATTAATCGATTTCTAAAGTGGGCGGTACCTTATGGGTATAGGAGGTACCACATGGGGCGTAACTAGACTTCCAGTTTTTTCTCCAAAACTTTGTCCTGCTATAGTTTTACTAAATATAGGATTTGGGTACGATCGGATTGGGTGTATTGATATAACATACTAAATAAATGCATTTTTTTAAACGAAATTATTTTTTTATAAGTATTTTTAACTTTTTAGGAAAAAACCGAAAAAACCGGTTAAACCGGTTTTCTTTAAAATGCTGTAATCGAAATCTGATTTTTCTAAAAAATCAATTTTTCGAATAACTCGGAAACCGTGTTTCTAAAAAAGGGGGTATTTGAACACTCTAGTTAAAGAGTTACATAAGTTTTTGTCTAAAATTTTTCGTAGTTTACTAAAAAATATCCTTTGTATTAGAATAGGGAAAGGATCATTCTTTTTAAGAACTTCAACATATTTTTTGCGCAAATTAGTCCTTTCACGTAGTTTAACTCTTACAAAATCTATTTAAGATTTGTCAAATATAATGTTTTTGGCATTGTAATTATTGATATGTATGAGTGTGTTCATGATTTAGATTATTATAACACTAAAATTTAGCCAAATGAAACTTTCAATCGATTGCATAACAATATCTTATCGTATGTATTGTATACAAACTTAGCACACCGCTTACTTTTCGCTTTCCAACGCCTACTATAATGAACATTTTTCTATGTATTTATGCAAGCTGAGTTCCGTCTTCAATGTTGCCTTTCTATCCCTGTTGAGTTGTTTACATTTTCCATCTCATTAAGTGCTATAATCTTCTCACATTTTCTATTCTTCCCTTTTAACAGTTGTTTAAGCTTATGACTTATTTTTCGCAGTTTTATTTTACATTTTCATACCATTAAAACATAGTGTCCAGTTGCTTTTTCCTCATTGTCGTAATAGCTTTTGTTCGAAAGTCGTCGCCATAAATTTGCATTACTCTGGAATTGTTAATGAAGCAAAACAAAGAGCTGTTTTGTGTGTTGAAATGTTAAATGTGATAACGGTAAATGTATAAACATTAGAAATTGTCACGTACTATTATGAATTGTTTATAATTTGCAAACTTACTTGTTTGGTGTTAAACGAAAGGTTTTCGTTTCCGTTTCTGCTTATGCTGTGTTCTTGTGTTCTACATGGTCGAGGTGATAGGCTATTATAAATATTGACGGCACCGTACTCGTCCTCATTGTAGCTTTCCTCTCTCTCTCTCGTGTGCTTATTTCTGACATAAAGCACAGTTTTTTTGTTTAAAGTGTAATAATCATCATCTGCTGGGATGTGTAAACAGCAATAGTATTTGTAAGTATCTCATAGGCAAGGGAGTTAGTGCGATTTGGACAATCAGTTGGTATGTAATAAACAGTAGGTTGAAATCACTCAAACCATGTGAATATTTCAAGGGTCGAAGATACCACCTTCGTGCTTTTTTCAATTATAATAATTCGCTCCGAGTTACACACTAACTGTCGCGTGGTAACAGACCTCTCTATGTTGACTGTAACAACATGTTCTCTTAGTGCACGCAACAACACACTCTACGTTTTCAAATTACCTTGAAGATTAAAGTTGCAACGACCGTGTAATTTTCGTTACGCTATATTTGAAGAATTATTATTTTGATAGTAGGGTTTCGAGTTCTCAGGCCATTCATTGATCTTTAATTTTTTATCCTTACCTAGATGTTCGTTCGTCCTTAGAATTGGAAAAATGTTGCAAACCCCAGAGATAGCCACTGCCTACACCAACCAGCACTCCCAACTACTACGAAACAACGCCTCTTTTTCTTACGTTCCCGATACACAGTGGCAGCATATTGCGCATTCCATGGCAACCGCCGCAACAACCTTGCTAGGATATGAAAAACAAGACGAATCCTGGTACGATGAAGGATGTCGCATAGCGTCTGAGGAACAGGATGCTGCTTAAAGGGCAACGCTACAGCTATTTGTAACCCGGGCTGTTAGGGAATGAGACAGGAGACAGTAAAACTGGCTATTTAGCGAAAAATCGTCAGATGAAGGATTCTCCTGTTCCCAGGATATAAAGTGATACAGCGAGAGATGGGAGGCTCGAAAATTTTACCAGAAAGTAAAACAAAAAGGCTACAGTAAAGGGCTCCCCTTATGTAAGGACATTGATGGAAATCTGGTTACAGATACGCAGAGTGTGCTGCATATATGAAGAGAACACTTCCAGAAGGCAGTGCACGTAAAGGAAGACGCTAATTGTCGACGACTGCTTAGATTGTCCACTACCAAGTCAAGCCGAGGTAAGACGAGCAATATCGCGGCTATTGACGGACTTCCGGCAGAGCTCTTTAAGTCCGGTGGGGAGGAGCTGATAACGAGCATGCACCAGCTACTAAGCACCGGTTGGCTTAACGAGTTCATACTAGATGATTGGAATCTAAGCGTATTATGTCCGAGTGTCGAGTGTGCTATGTGAACCAACCTGATAAACTAAATCAGTAACTGACCAGATATTCACACTTCGGCAAATCCTGGAAAAGACCCAAGAGAAACAGATCTACACGTACCATCTTTTCGTCTAGAAATTACTCGACGGCATGACTGAGTTTGGTATTCCAGCGAAGCTGATACGCCTTTGCGGAATGACGCTGACTGATACGAAGTCTTCAGTGAAGATTGGCAAGGACCCTACGGAGTCATTCAGACCTGACGAGGCCTAAACAATGCGATGGCCTATCGTGTGACCTCTTTAACATAGTGATAGAGATGATAATAAGGAAAGCTGCAGTAAACATGAGTGACACGATATTTAACAAAAGCCACACACTACTCGCGGGATGTTAATGCAGCCTTCGCAAGTATACAGAGGAAATCAGCGAAAATGGGACTTAAGGTGAACGAGGACAAAACGAAGTTATTAGTTTCAATCAACAAAGATTCTATTCGTTTGGGAAACTGCGTGAACATTGATAACTATAATTTCAAAGTGGTAGATGATTTTTTTTACCTAGGATCCAACATCAGTAAAACTTATAGTGTCAGTCTTTAAATCAGAAGAAGAAGAATACTGCTTGCTAATAATTGCTACTACGGACTAAGCATGCGATTTAATGTCACAGCTCTCTCTCGACGAACAAAAATCCAGCTATACCAGATGCTGATTCTACCAATCTTGATGTATGGTTCAGAATCCTGGGTTATGACACAAGCGGATGAATCGGTTCTGGCGGTATTCAAGAGAAAAATTCTCCGTAAAAGAAATGGGCTCATCATCGTTAACGGAGAGTATCGGCGTCGTATGAATCATGAGCTGAACGAGCTGTACACTGACATTGACGTGGTTAGACGCATTAAGTTGCTACGGTTGCGTTGGATAGGTCACGTTGTACTCATGGACGAAAATGCTCCAGCTCGAAAAGTCTTCGACAATGAACTCGATGGACGGGGCAGAAGAGGGCGACCAAATTTCGTTGGAAAGACCAGGTTACTGAGAAGCTTGCAAAACTTGGTGTGACTAACTGGATAAGAAGTGCAGAAAATCGAAGCGCTTATAATATTGTTCTACGTGCGGTATATAATCCAATGGGATTGCAAAGAAGTGCCAGCTAAGTAAGTAGGTAAGTAAAAAATGAATTTTAATTAATATTATCAAGTGAAATGTTCAGAAAATTTCCATTGGTCGCTTTTTTTCATAAATGTTCCCCTATAAATCCATATTGCCCATATATAAGCTGTCTTATCTATGATAAGTAGAAAACTGGTCATTGCTATTGATAACACTGTTAGACAAATGGTAGGGGTCAGTGATCGGGAAGGGTTCAAACGACCGGGGAAAGTTATATCGGTAAAAAAGAAGTTATACGTGTCCCGGCGTTTCGCTGGGTCACGTCTAGGAATCGAGATATATCGATTTGAAGTTAGTAACTATCATATAGGGGAAATTGTCACCTTTTGTGGTCTTTTTTTTGACATAACTCGGGAACCACTAGTACAATTTTGCTCAAACAAATTTAAAAAAATTAAAAATTACAATTCCTTCAATCTGTTCATATAACGTTTCCTTACATAAGCAACAGTTTCACTTTTTCATTCATCAAATGATTTTGAACTGGGTTTATTTTGTAGCAGTAACAATAACTCTGTTGTACTCCGTGGCGTACGATTTGCGTGGAATATTACTTATGATAATCATACGCCACTATATAACAATATAACAAAAGAACCTAAAACGTGATAAATTCCCCTATACGATACTTACTAACTTCAAATCAATATATCTCGATTCCTAGCCTTTTGTATGGAATTTTGTGTGCAATTGTTACAGAATGGCTTTTCTAGTAGAAAAATGGAAAATTTTTGTTGAAAAATGCGGAAAATTCCGGAAAAATTCAAAAAGTGTGAATTTGTTGTTCGACGAAATTTTGCATATTATCGTATGATTTGATAATTTTGGACGATGTAACAGTGAACAATTTTAGATAATTATTCCAAAATGACTTTCCGAATGGAAACATAGAAAAATTCCGGAAAAACTCGAAAAATTTGGATTTTTTTCAGAAACATTTTGCATCGCAAATTGAGTTTTTTTATAACTTTTTGTGTGCAATTGTTCCGTAGTGGCTTTTCGGTTGAAAAAACAGAAAATTTTGGTTGGAAAATTATGGAAAAATTCCAAAAATTTTAATTTTTTTTCGACGAAATTTTACATTTTATCGTGTTTTGATAATTTTGAATGATGTAAATGTGAAAATTTCGGATAACCATTCCAAAATGACTTTTCGAATGGAAAAATAGAAAAGTTCTTGGTGGAAAACTCGGAAAATTCTTGAAATAACTCGAAAATGTTGATTTTTTTCATCGAAAATTTTCATTGTATCGCTTGATTTGATGATTTTAGACGACGTAAAGGTGGAAAACTCGTTGTGCTGCTTGGAAAAATTTGGTTTATTGTGAAACCTATATGTATAAAAACGGTTTAAACAGTGTGTAGTAATTCATCAAGGGAGAACGGCTGGCCCATTTTGTTTTCAATTTTTATTTAATTGTTCGTAATTGGTATGAGGGTTTTATGCAAGATAAATGTGGGAAAATCCTTTGAAAAAGTCGGGAAATTGGAAAAATCGAAAATTGGTTTTTTGTATGGAATTTTGTGTGCAGTTGTTACGGAATGGCTTTTCGAATGGAAAAATAGAAAATTCTTAGGGAAAAACTCGGAAAATTCCGGAAAAGTCCAAAAAAATGTGTTTTTTTTTTATTGACAAAATTTTGCAATTTTCGCATGATTTGATGGTTTTGAACGATGTCTAGGTGGAAAATTTTCGGTTAAATGTTGGTTGGTAACGAGAAAAATAATATTTAAATAAAAAATCCGTCGAACCCGACATTGGGAGTGCCAGCGTCAAATCGTTCGATGCAAAATGCATTCGATCGCGAATTTTAACGGGAGCAAGACTATAATCTAGATGAGCTGATCGGAAGAGTTCAAACAAATGTGCCGCTGTTAAATACCGAGCACAAGAACGTGTACGATTCACGATGAAACTGGAGGCATTTACTTTCTCGATGCTCCGAGTGGGACACCTAAGACATTTTTTGTTGATTCCGGCAACAATTTGGTCAAGATCTCAAATAACGTTAGCCTCTGGCATACCTGTCACATTGTTGGAAGGCATTCGAAATGCAAATTCCACTTCAAAACTTTCGATGAATCTTCTCACGGTTGAAAAGCCAAAGTATACAATGACCAAGAATTTCGCAACGGCGAAGTAAATGCGGCAAGCCCAAATCAACATTTCGAATGAGCTTTGGAAGTAGTTGACCGAACGATAAAGGATTTACGAGGGAATTTAAAACGATTTAGTGGGGCTATGATTTTGCTCAAAATGTCTAATTCTGCTGATTTACTAAAACCATGCTTGAAAACGTCAAGAAGTTGTAATTGACCAAAAAATTAAAAAATTAGGGGCTCATTCCAGAACCTCCCATCTTCTGCTGAATTCCTTAAACAACTGCCAGTGCTTGGCAATGGCCAAATTTGGGTTGAAGTTTCGACTGAATTGATATCGTTCCCAGCAAATTTTTGCCAGTTCACATCGTTGGAAATGTAACTCATGACATTGCACAAAATTATAAAAACATATTATCAAACATTCTCTACTGAGTTTATCTAAAGGCATAAAATTGGGGCGAGACGAAGTTTGCCGGGTCCGCTAGTTTAATATGTTTATGATATAATAACACAGTGCAACAGCCTATCTGGTGGGTGACAAATTTTAAGTCAGAGTAAAGGTACTGGGTTTGGCATTCTCTACAAATATACTAAATAATGAAATTAGATATATAAAATATATTTTGAGTTATAGTTGAAAAACTAAGCGAAAAAAACTTCAGAATAAGCAAAAAAAAGGCGGTTATGTCGTACGTACGTACCAGCCGGATCAAACGATTTAAAAAGGCATGAATCGAATTTGGTTCAAATAAACCTTGAATATAAAGTGATTCCTTCTATGTGTTACACTTTTGGGTCTTATAAAATGATACCCTTCTATCAGTAGGATGAGGATATAAATATTAAAGGTCATAAAAACGGTCTTGAAAACTAAAATTAAAAAAAAAAATATTATAAATTTGTTTTTGAGTTTAAATACTAAAACCATAAAAAAGTTGGGTCGCAGCTTCATACCAAGATGGCTCCAAGCTAGTGTTATTAGCCCAGTGCATTGTCATCTGGCTCCCCGTCTCTCTCTCTCTCTCTCTCTCTCTATGGCACCACGACACTTAACACATATATAGTACATTATATAATATACTTGTATACATAACCCATATGACTTTTAAAAATGACGCATTAGCACCTGCTGTTGCATTTTTGTACTTAATGTATTTTCATTGAAAATTGAATTGAATTAAGTTCTGTTTGTTGTTTCTACCTAGCCGCTGCAAAGCAAATGTTAAAGACTCTTTTAAATCTTTGAAAATGTCATGTATGTTAATGAATCATACGTTCAGCCATTTGTATGTATTTTAATTGGGTATTTAAGCATCATTATAATCACCACCCACTCGAATCACTCGTTGGCTCGTATGGTCGGTTATATTTGTTCGTTTGTTCGTACTCAATTCAATGCTGGCTGCCGCGTTAGCTCTCAAATGTTAATGTCCACTCGTTGTTTTTTTTCTCTTTCTGTTGGCACTAAAGATTAATTTACCGTTTACCTTTTTGCAATGACATTTTGTTTATTTGTATGAGTGTGACATGTAATGGTGCTCAATTCAGTAGTTGGTGTCGTTGTTGTTGTTTTGTCTAGCGTTTCATTAAAAGTGACTTTTGAAAGTGAATGACAGGACAAATTTGTTGTCGTTGCTGTTGTTTTTTGTTTTTGCGTAGCATGACAATACATGTTGCATTTGGCGGCGGTTAATACTGAGGTGAATTTGTGTCATTGCTTTGCAATTGCCCTTTTTTTCGTTGGCTACCCAGTGTAAAAGTAAGCCAGTAGGATTCGTATTCGTGTTTACACATTAAATGAATTGCAAAGTGATTTTAATTTTGTTTGTTATCCAGTTATTTTTTTCGTTGGTTCTTTGACAAGTCACAAGTGTGGATGTTGTTGTGTGTGTGTGTGTGTGCGAGTGTGTTAACACCTTGTTTAAAATAATTGCTATGAAAACGTGAAGTATGATTGTGTTAATGAATATAAAACAATTGTCATTTGCTTAAAACTATACAAGATGCAGTTAAATTGTATTGTATTTTGGCTACGGGTACAAAACCGCTGATGTACAGATATATAATGTGACGTAATTTGTAGTTATATAAATCTAAAGGAAATTATTAAGAATAAGGCTTAAATAAATAATTTCTATTAATATATCTCTGTAAAAAAATTAAGTTGGAAAAATGTTATCCAATGAAGTCTTCCTAAAATTGAAATTTGTAGCCTTTTTTCATAAATTTTTCACAATTATTCCATATTGGTCATGTACAGGTTTCCTCATCTGTGATAAGTAAAAAAAATGACTGAATCACGACTCTGATCCAACTGTACTGTACAATTTGTAGCGAGTTTGCATATGGTGCTCTCTTCATATGTCTGTACAACGTATGATTAATATTAATTCTATGCGGATTTTATATTAATCATACGCATATGGTTCTAATATAGTGGATTTTTGGTGTAATAATACAGTGCAACAGCCAATCTAGTGGGTAAGAGTCAGAGAGCCAAGTCCTTGAGATGGTTCCAGGTCAGAATATTAACACCCTTAAAGGAATAATCTAAAATATTTCTGATGAATGAAATAAACTCTAAATAAGCAAAAAATTTAAAAGGTCATAACAAAATGTTTTGTCCGAGAACGGCAAACACTTGTGGGGGTTTTACTATACTGGCCAGGTACCTTCACCTTGACTTGGAATTTCTCACCCTCCAGGCAATAACCATGAAAATGTCCCACAGTGTTATCTTAACTTTTCGTAACATTGAGCCCCTCCCGCCCTCAAAATATACATAGTTTCCTTACAGATGATTCCGACATTATTTAATGGCAAACGTAATAAATTCCATTTACATTATAATTTGATAATATATTAGACTTCAAATCATCTTTTTTTTGTATTCACCCCTAACCGTAAACGATTTTATGCAAATCTCAACATTTCTTTGTAAATCAAGAAAAACCAGCAAAAACATGACTCAACCCAAGGATATTTCATGCTTTCAAACGCATTCATACCACTGCCCGGAAATGCGAAAAAGGAAACTCGAAAAGAAAATCGAAGAAATGCTTACCAAACATATTTTTACACTTCAATTGAGATGAACCGAATACAAATCATATTTTCTTTCTTTCTTTCGTTTTTTACTTTTGGCATTTGGTGAACAATAGCAGCAGCAGCAAAAGAAAATGGATACCTGATGAGGAAAAACTTCTGGCAACAGCAGGATAGCATTGTAAATATTTAAATGTGATTTAAGACCAGCATTCAAGTAAAATGACACAGAAAGAAAAACTCAATAATTTCTCTACATTGAAATCACATCTAGCGCAAAAAAAAAAACGAAATACCAATAAATTAACAGAATAATAACATATCGATTTACAAATATTTGGTCCACTCAAATATTTTCCCAAAACACTTGAGCAATGTGTTCTTTGAAATCCTTTTCCAGGAATTTCTCCTCCATGTGGACTGCATTTGTAGAAGGCAGGCGAGAGACCATAGTGGGACTGTGGTATAATCAATGTTTTTTGTCGAGTACTTAGAAATACATACTACGTAACATACTACGTTTGTTTTCTTTACGCTTTTGGTATGTTTGTATTACAAATTAAATTCTATGGCATAAACTGAAGAATCCTTTTGATCTATTTTCGTTGTATATCCATAGAAAGAGAGAGAGATAGAGAGAGGGGGGAAAAATACAATTTAATGTTTATTTTGTTGTAAATATAAAGAGAAAAATTCCTGGGCAATTGTGTTGCAGTTAGGCGACTTGGCAGCAAGCTACAGATGTGCAACATGAATACATGATAATTATAGAGAAACTTCAATAATATACGAAATAATTTTAAAATCGATACAAATTGCTGCATTGTGATATTTAAATTATATTTTCGGACTCTTGTATGATAAGCAGCAGTGTGTTGCCTATTTGGAAGCGACACTCTTTTTTAAGGGAAGTACTAGAAGTCATGGTCTTTTTCTGCCTGGAAGTGGTATGTATATATACGATCTTGCGAAACTTTGTAGAAATAAATCTATGCTATAGAGTATTATAGCAGTAGAAGGCGCAAGTAAAAAGAATTCCGAGACCTTCGGTTTTTTGCTCACTAAAGATAATTCATAACACTAAGTTTAGATACCAGCTCTGTTCACCTGGTCCATCCAACGAAGTTGTGGGCACATCTTCGAACGCCGCCAAACGAGTTTATTGACGAAGATCTTTCCAGGTGGAACATCTTCATCTATTCGTACAACGTATCCTAGCCAGCGCATTCGGTCTATTTCAACGCGCTTGACTACGTCGATGTTGTTGTACAGCTGATGCTGCTCTTGCTTGATTAGATGACGGTACTCGCCGTTGACGAAGACTGCCAGAATAGATTGTTCCGCTTGTGTCCAAACCCAAGATTCCGCACTGTAGCGCAAGGCTGGTAGGATTAGTTTCTGGTAGAGTTTGATCATTGTTCGTCGAGAGAGAGCTTTGTCATTAGCATTTAGTAGCAACAGTTTACTTGTCTTTTCGACTATAAAGCTGCTGATACGGCAGAAATTACTCGAAGCCAATGCTGACTTTGGTATTCCAGCGAAGCTGATACGTCTTTCCGGAATGACGCTGACTGACACGAGTTCAACAGTGATAATAGGCAAGGACCTTACGGAGTCATTCTATACCAGACAATGCCTAAATTTAGACGACGGCCTATCGTGTGACATCTTTAACATAGTGATGGAGATGATAACGAGGAAAGCTGCAGTTAACACAAGTGGCACGATATTCACCAAAAGCCACATGCTACTCCCGGACGCTGGTGCCGAAGACATCATCATGCGGGATGTGACTGCAGGCTTTTCAGCTATACAGAAGGAATTAGCGAAAATGGGTCTAATGGTGAACGAGGACAAAACAAAGTTGCTAGACAAAGAATCTGCTCGTTTGGAAAACTGCGTGAACGTTGACAACTATAATTTCGAGGTGGTAGATAATTTTATATCTAGACTCAGCAGAAGACTTCTGCTTACTAATAAATGCTACTACGTACTAAGCAAGCGATTTAATGACAGAGCCCTCGACGAACAAAAATCCAGCTATACCAGATACTCGTTCTACCTGCCTTGATGTCTGGTTCAGAATCCTGGGTTGTAAAACAAGCGGATGAATCAGTTATGATCAGTATTATCGTTAACGGAGAATATCGACGTCGAATGAATCATGAGCTGTACGAGCTGTACACTGACATTGACGTGGTCAGACGCATTAAGGTGCAGCGGTTGGGTTGGCTAGGTCACTTTATACGCATGGGCGAAAATATTCCAGCTCAAAAAGTCTTCGACAATAAACTCGATAGACGACGCAGAATAAGGCCACCAAAACTTCGTTGGAAAGACAGAACTTGGTGTGACTAAATGGAGAGGAAGCGCAGAAAATCGAATCACTTATAACATTTTTCTACGTGCGGTATATAATCCAATAGGATTGCAAAGAAGTGTCAGCTAAGTAAGTAAGTGTCCACCAGCGTTGATTTGATCTTCTCCATTAGTTGTCGTAGCAAGAACATCTGGTCGGTCGTGAATTTGCCAGTTCAAAAGCCACTCTGGTAAGGTCCAAACATGTTCGGTAGGATGGGGCTTTAGGGTTTCATATAAAACACTCAATATGACCCAGTATGCGATGGGTTAAAGGCTGATCCCGCGATAGTTGGTTCACACACTTGGATTACATTTCTTAAGCACAGGACATAGTACTTTCAAATTTCAAACATCGGTCATGCATTCCTTTAATTAAGACCAGTTTATGAGCTGGAGTGAGCACGTTGCCAGCACATGGCCGCCAGCCTTTAAATGCTCTGCAGGCAGTACATCGGCCACTGCAGCTTTATTGTTTTTAAACCGTGTAATTGCCAAAGTGATATCGCTTTATCTTGTCGTCGATGATAGACATGACTTCGGCATTTATGCTGCCTTCGGGAATGAGCAGAGTACGAAAGTATTCACTATGTAGCATTCTTTTCCTCAGACATTACACATCATTCCTCATTGTACTTGAGCTTGCTTGGACATCGTTTGTCATATCCCAGTTCGGTCGTTGCGGCGGCCGTCATAGAATACGCAATATGCTGCCATCTTCATATTTAGGGGGTTTGTTTGCGGTAACTGAGAGAGTTGTTTGGAGTAGGCATGGGCTATATCGGTGGCATGCAGCATGGCGATGTCTAGTTTCCTTTGAATTTAATTATGAGCATTTACATCACTGCTTATTCGTGTGCGATGGGATGTGGGATGGAACAAGGTGGTGATCCAAGTCTGTGTTTGGGCTCACACGCATCCATTCGGCTTGAATATTCAGGTTGGTGAAATGACGATGAGTTCCAGTACATAACACTCCAATTGCAAAATGAAATGGGCACGAAACAACAACATTGGGGTCCATATTCACTTACGAATATGGAGTACACTAGTATTTTAAGATTCATTTTCATTCCTTGCAGGGGGAGCCTATTTGATTTTAGGATTAGAGGCCATTCTTTAAAATAGAAACTTACCCCAAAAATGGGGCCAACTTTCAGTTCCTGGTGCATCTTTCAGTAGCCATCAATTGCCTTGTAGATATCTGTATGTAAGCTTCTGGTTCCACTCACTGACATGTTTCTTGCCGACGCTAACCTAACCAGTCTGAATCCGTTACTGGAATTAGTTGTATAGTTATAAAGACAGGATATACGACTACTGAGCCAAGAGTATGTGGGTAAGGCAAGGCAGCGGTCACAAATGTCATCCGGGTGCTCGTTGAATGTATCTTTAATGTCTTCGCCTTGCTCTTCCGTCGGGGCGTGTACACAAATTAGCGTAATGTAAACATAATTCGTGCTGATGTAGGTAGTGGCTATTCGGTCACTTATAGGAAAAAACCTGTTGAAGTCTCCCGCAGACTATGAATCCACATCAAAATTTCTGTCTTTCTGCATGGCAGCTGTAACAGAAGTCACAGTGCTTTCGTCGTGTACATCCCAGTCCTATCCATTGCATTTCCTATATGACGATGATGTCAGCCATATATATGTCGAGGACGTTCGGCAATTGGATAGATGCACCATCTCTGAAGAGAGTTCGTACATTCCAGGTGCATATCCTAGTCATGATCCTTATAACGTTTGCTGGGGTCGTCAAAATATGTTGGGGGGTTCTTGTTTTCTCTTGTCTTCGTGTTTTCATAGTAGTTTTTTATGTAGGGAGAGTGACTTTTGGCCATATCCTAGTTTCTCGGGGCTCCCAAAGCAACAAGGATAGACTTTGAGATGAGATTAGACGTATCGGTGGCATGGTCCATTTAACGTGCTTTAACGGACTTTGCGGACTGCTGGGAGACCTCTAAAGAGAGATTCTGGTTTTTCTCAGACAGACATATATATAACGACAATTAAAAGTTTAACATTGCAATGCGGTTTATTGTTTTTTAGTGTATTGTCAAAGATTTACCTGTCTCAGAATTATTTGTATCGTAGTTCCCCTTGAAACCGTTTCTGTCCCATGCTCCCCTACACCCATTCACAGAAAACCCCTCCTTCCATATTTTTCACTTATACATACAAATCTAAATGCTATCCATTAATATTCAATAGCGTGCAAATCAATTCGCATCGAAAATACCCTAGTAAACATATGTTGAATTATTCGAATGCATGTGATTGCATTTTCAATTTGCTATTTGCTGCATGCAAATATGTAATACTTAAACGCTCGAAAATCTACACTGAATACAGAAGTAGTCTTAACGTGCTCTCATAGTCGAAGACAATCAAATCTTCCTTTTACTTTTTTTGCTATTCATTTTGATTATAACATTGGGGGTTATTCAGTTTTTCTTTTAGTGTCTTCTTTAGGAATGCTTAAGTATGCGTGTGTGTGTGCCTAGGGTATTTGAGAAAGGTAACAAACGTGTTGTTAAGGGGCCAAACAATGGAAAAAATAGTTCGTAGATGTTGAGAGAAACTTGCACAAGTTGATTTTATGTAGAATTCGGTAGAAAAAAAAAACAAAACGTATGTGTGTTTTTCTTCTGTTAGTCTAGTGTTAGTTATACACTGTAGTGTTGTAATAGCACGTGTAGAGAACTGCATTTAAGTTGATAAGGAATTAAAGACGAAAATGACTTGACATGTTGGTTTGAGAATAGTGTTGAAAAAAGGATAATGTGTATCTACTAAGTCTAGACTGTCGCTGGGTATATTTTTCGAGAGAGCACTACGAACTACTACAACGAAAGTGTAAACTTTACAAGCAAATATTTCCCGTTTATGTGAAAACCAAACAAAAATCAACAAAAAACATATGTATGATATTAGAAAGGTAGAATTAAGTGACCGGAATGGCCGAGTTCATTAGAGAGACTTCACTTATATATCAATCAAAGATAGTGAATTTCCTAATTAAGTTATACGATATTCTAATTCGAGTGTTTTCATCGTTATTCACTTGCGAATAACCAGAATCTCTCTGCGAATATCCATAATCAGCTTAGAACGTCCTTGTCACCGGCCAACGTATATGTATAAAGGCAAAGTGTTGAGCAACCTGAATGGCATCATACCACCGATGCCTCTTATGAATTAGCTAACCGAAGTTACAGAAGCTTAACACAAAACTCTCTTAGTGGCTTTGGCAGCCCCAAGAAACTAGGATCGGGCGCGGTGACCTAATAAGTCATTGTTCTTAAATACAAAAACAGTTATGAAAAAAAAACAAGACAAAAAAGATAAAATCCGCCCAAATACGACGTCCCCCCTGAAACTTTCTAAGGATCTCGATTTAAGGATATGTATCTGGAATGTTCGAACTCTTGCCAAAAAATGTCTCTATCCAATTGACAGATGTCTCCACAAACATAAGGCGGACATCACTTCCATAAGGGAAATGCGATAACAGGGACTGGAATGTGCACGACGAAAGACCGGTGACATCTTTTACAGATGCCATAAAAGAAGACACGAATTTGGATGTAGATTCATAGTCAGGAAGAGACTTCGCCATGTGGTTTCATGGTTCAACTCTGTAAGTGACAGAGTAGCCACTATCTACGTCAAGGCGTAATATTTTTACGTCACGCTGATTTGTGTTCACGCACCGACGCAGAAAATGCCGAGGACATATAAGATACATGAGTGCCAGAAGGAAATATATGACCTCTGTCCTGGCAATGACGTTAATATTGTTTTGTAAGATTTTAGTGTTAAAGAGGAAGGAAATATGTTCTTCATTCAGTTGTTGGAAAATACAATCTACACAACAACACTTTCGAAAACGGATTTCGACTAGCAATCTTCGGGTCGGCAAGAAACATGGTAGTGAATGGTACCGGATTCCAGCATAAAGATATCCACAAGAAAAATTGGATATCCCCAGATCAAAAGACATGAAACCAGAATGATCAGGTAGTAGTCGATGTCTTAAAAAATTATGGACGTGCGTGTGATGTGCGGTACAATATAGACTCAAAACACCATCTAGTTGTCAAGGTAAGCACGCGATTAAGTAGTGGTAAGAACGTAACCAAATGCGAATACAGCTAGACATCGGTAAGCTGCATACCACCGAGATAGCCAATGCCTACTCCAAACAACTCTCTCAATTACTGCAAACCAATGCTTCTAACTCTGATGTTCATGCTACATACTGTTAGCATCATTTGTTCTGTCAAGTTACATGTCATAATAATTTAATATCGATTTTAAGTTAGAAAGTATCGTATAGGGGAATTGGTCAAGTTTTACTTTCTTTTGTTTGACTGACTCGAGAAACAAATTTAAAAAAATTTAAAATTTAAATTCCATAAATCTGTTCATAAAACGTTTTCCTACATAAGCAACAGTTTCACTTTTTCATTTATCAAATGATTTTAAACTGGTTTTATTTTGTAGCAATTACAATAAAATTCTTGTACTTCGTGACGTATGATTTACGTGGAATATTTCTTATGATAATCATACGCCATCATATACCAATATAAATAAGAGCCTAAAACGTGACAAATTCTCCTATACGATACTTACTAACTTCAAATCGATATTAAATTATTGTGGCATGTAATGTGACAAAACGAATGATGCAGAACTTCTTCTCTTTGGGGCTACTTTCATGCGCAGTTCACAGAATTGAGTCCCAAAATTATGTGTTGTACTGTGTAATAGACAAAGAAGTAGATTGTAAACCACTGAGCCCAAATGATATCAACTCGGCAATTAAATGGCTTTTAAAACCATAAAGCCGAAGGTGCTTTTAGGCTGTCGGCAGAACTATTTATGGCTGAGTTCTATAGTCTGTGCTTAAGAAAAGAAAACTTCGACCAAGAGAGGCTATAGACAAGGCTGTAGTATGTCCTGTCATCTTTTAAGCGTCACAATGAAGTTGGTCATGCGTAAGGCTGCAGAGAAACGACTGGTATCATCTTTAATAAAAACACAACCAGCTCGCGCATGCCGATGATGTATGTGGTCAGTCTTTAAATCAGTTAGATATCTTAATTAAATGAATCGGATAATAAGTTTAATGGCAGTAAATATGACGAGGACACAGTTTTTCTCCGCACATCAGTGTCCAACTTACTTAATTTCTCTTTGCACCCCATGAATAAGGTATGGGATAGCTTCTCGCGTTGTCGTGAATTAACACGCTTTCTATTTTTAGATTCACAACTAACGGCACCTACTTGTTTATCGACGAATGCGGTTTGAACCTGCGATCTCCCGCATGGTAGTCACGTGTTCTAACCACTATGCCACGGCCGGTCAGTGTCCAACTACAAGGGTAAAATTTGACTTAAAGAAATCAAATCATACAAAGTTCTAAGACTCTCACTGTTGTACAGGGTGGACTGCGGTTATTTGCTTTTTTGCACTGCAGGCTGTGGTGGCACTGTTGGTCGAAGAGAGTGGAGAATGTGCGTGGCCTATAGTGGCTGACGGGAGAATTGTATTTGTCTGCCTTTCAGTGGACATCATGCCTTGGACACGTGAGGAGAGGTAATTTTGTGTTGAAGCGTATTTTTCAAATGCGCTCTCGATCATTGTAGTGCAAAGTGCTTTTCGTTTACGAGTCGCTGTTCCCCCACGCGGATGTGTTCCTGGACTGAACTGAATTGTAAATTTGGTAACTTCATTGAGAACAGTTGGGAATGTGTCGTGTGTACGAAGGGGAACTGCGAGAAGGATTACAACACCGTCTGTAAACTCCAAACGGTACTTGACAATGATACAGGATTTTTTTCAGCAGGGTCTTGAGGAAATGCAATTAGAGGATACATGGTTCCAACAGGATGGCGGCACTGCACACATAGCGAGGGTTTCCATAAATGGTTTGAGGCAAATGTTTCCAGGACGGCTTATCTCTTTGAGGGGTGATGCACGCTCACCAGACTTAGCCCCATGCGATTTTTTTCTTTCTTTGGGGTTACCTGAAGTGGGAGGTGTATATCAACCGTACCAACACCATTACCTTATTAACAAGAATAAGGCTGAAATTGGTAGAATATAAGTCGAAATGCTTGTCAGAGTTCATGAAAACTTAGAAAACGTATGCAGCAATGTGTGGATAGCGAAGGTCGACATTAGGCAGATACACTATTTAAATCCATGTAATTTAAAAATTTTCTTACTGTTCAATATAATTAAAATATAAAATAAATTTTTCTAAGGTTCATACCTTTTTATTTCATTTCCAAATAAGCAAATTACCGCTCTCCACCCTTACTTCTATCTGATGTGAGACATTTATTTTGTATATGATTTGGTGCACCTACCAGACCGATCTCTATGGGCAAACCCTTTGGGGGTTTTACCGTACTGGCCTCACCTCCCACATTTGCTGTGACACTGTGTTATTAAACCATAAATACACAATACTGCAACGATGTACGTATGATTAATAAAAACCCCATAGAATTAATATTACTCATACGTTGAACAGACATATGTTGCGAATACTATATGAAAACAATGCAAAGAATAGAGGATATTGATATCATTGGCCTTGGACTGCGAGATATTACTACGTCCTTTTCGAGCATTAATAAGCAGTCGGACGAAGTGGGACAAAACAAAATGAGGACAAAACATAGTTATTTGTTTTAACGAAAAAATAGTCTACTCGTTAGGAATGCTGAGTGAAAATTGACAACTAAAAATTTGAAGTAATGTCAGCCCGTGAATCTAGATACGAGTATTTATTGTTAACTGTCTCTTTAAAATCTTTTACTCTAGAGGGTGTCATGTACAACTTGTATATTCTGTTTCGTAATAATTTCCATGTACAGATTCTTATTGACCCTACTGGGTTATGGAGAACCACGCTCAGACAAGCCCTGGTACGATGATGAATGTCGCGAAATATCTGAGGAAATGGATGCTGCTTACAAGGCAAAACTGCAGCCAATGGTGACGCGTGCGGTAACGGAGCGTTATAAAGAGAAATGGAGGGAGATGAAACGCCTGTTCAGACGGAAAAAACGTCTGTGGAAGAAAAGAGAGAGCCAGGATATCGAAAAAATAAAAAAGCTGCTGGAGCCGATGGAAATCCGGCAGAGCTTTTTAAAGCCGGCGGTGATGAGCTAATAACATGCATGCACCAGCTCATAAACACGATTTGGCTCAGGGAGTGCATGCCCGATGGAATCTGAGTGTCCTATGTCCTGTGCTTTAGAAAAGCGATCTAAGTGTGTGTACCAACTATGGCGGGATTAGCCTTTTACCCATCGTATACAAGGTCCTGTCTAGTGTGTTATGTGAAAGACTAAAGCCCATTCTGGCGAACCTGATTGGACCTTATCAGTGTTGCTTTAGACCTGGTTAATCCACCACTGAACAGATATTCACACTACGACAAATCCTGGAGTAGACCCAAGAAATGCAGATCGACACCTACCATCTCTTCTTCGAATACAAAGCTGCATTTGACAGTCCGATACGACAGAAACTATTAGTTGCTATGGCTGAGTTTGGTATTCCCGCGAAGCTGATACGACTTTGTGGGATGACACTGACTGACACAAAGTCTTCAGTGAAAATTGGTAAAAATCTGTCAGAGCCATTTTCTACCAAGCGAGGCTTCAGACAAGGCGATAGTCTGTCCTGCGATCTCTTTAACATCGTAATGGAGATGATCATGCGGAAGGCTGCAGTAAACAGAAATGGTAACATCTTCAACATGCTGATGACAGCTGTACAACGACATCGATGTGCAAGCGCGTTCAAATAAACCGAATGCGCTGGCTTGGACACGTTGTACGAATGGACGAATACGCTCCGGCTCGAAAAGTTTGCGGCATTAAATTCGATGGGCGGCGCAGGATGGGGCGACCAAAACTCCGATGGATGGACCAGGTGAATGAGCTGTTAACTAAGCTTGGTGTGACGAACTATCTACGGAGCGCAAAAGACCGAAGCACTTCAAATACTTTTCTACGTGCGGCTACTGATGGATAAATTGTTGTTGCTGCTGCCATTAAAGAAGAAAGAAGATTCTTATTGATACTCATTTTAAATTTTGTTCACACTTTAAACCGGCCCCTTTTTTTTTTTGTAAAAAATTCAACATGTTTTAAAATTAAAATCAATTTTTACATTTACTTAAGTATTGTTGTGTACATATTACCTGGGTCCGTCTGTTATATTTCCTTTCGTGTATGTTAAATATTTAAGTTTATTTTCTGTTCACAAATTGATATACGAAACGATCATGTGCGACTTCTCCACAACACATTCACACAGATGTTGTATTTAAATGTAAACCCCTTAATATTTTAATATTTTAATGGCATGGTAAATAAAAAATGAGTGATTCAGTCGAGTAACACGATGAAATGTCATTAATTGGTATATACCTTCAATATATATAAATATATACACATATATATATACATATGTATATACCAAACATTAATATACCTCATGCGCCTGCATATCTGTTACAATATGTGTATATGTATATAACCATATTTTTATTTATAAACTACAAAAATAAAAAAAATAAATATTCCCCCTCTTAAATTATTTCCATGTACGGTTATTTCGGCCACAGATATATGTTTGTTTTTGCAGTTTCATATGTTCAAGTGGTTTTAACTCAAATATGTTTTTGTTTTTCTTCCAGGTAACATCTGCTGCATATTGCCGGATTTATATCTGAAATACTAGCTTTTGTGGTAATTTATATACCTATATACGTACGTAAGTAAAATTAGCATTATATCAGTATATGCCTACTTATAATTTTATCTTTGTACCCACTGCTGTCTCCTTAGTCCTTAATTCCTTTATAATTTCTATAGATTAATACATTTTAATTTTCAATTAAAATAAATTAAAATCCAGAAATTGAAATCCTTTAAAGCTAAAGCATACATTCGGTCATCCGAGGCCATGGGCATATGTCGTTATCACCAATTTCCCTCCCACTTAATCCAACAAGGATTATACAGCTACGAGTATAACGTCAGTATCTGTCTATCTTTGATATTGTATGTATGTGTGTATAGTTGCACCACAAATCATCTTAATAGAATGTTGTCAAAGGATTTGCTCATGTTATTCTCGTTGTTCAGTGATGTTTAACATTGTTGGTTTTTGCAACTGCTCACAGGATAGATGTGAGTGAAATCCATCCTTAACCAATACACGATGTTAAATGGCATATAATTCCCTCTTAAAATCACACCGATGTGCTGTAACATCCTGCCAATACACAATAAAAATAATCCCTTTCAATACAAGGACTCCAGTGGTCATCAGCCACATCATCAGCAGCCATGACACATGAGTAGTAGTACTAGTATGTAGACACACAAACACACACACATACACACATGGAAATTGTCGTCAGATGTTTAACCATACACTACTTATTGGCACACAATGTAATGTGTACATGAGTGTATAGGTATGGGTGTACACTTCCTTTACTTCATGTTTATAGACAATTTGCATAACTGTGCACAGTGTGGGTAAATGAAGTGAATTTTAACATAATTAGGTTAACTAAGAAATCTTTGTATTGTCGAATCATAACCTTCCGATAATATAATTATATTTTATGGTATATACTCAACTTTTAGTCAGAGTTTTGTCATTGATAGAAAACAATGTAGATGCAATGCTATGACAGTTTGGTCACTATCTCTAGATTTTGGTAGGATTAGTACATTTTACATTGGTAGTGGTTACCAGTGTCCTTTTCACGAATAATCAAAAGCATAATATATATATATATATATCTTAAGCTAAGCTAAATTAATTCAATTACGGATTACATTAAGCAAAATTTGATTTTGTTATTGTTTGACTTGCATTATTTGTCTTGTGTTGATAAACATAACTTAAAGTTTAAGTTGTCAGTTTTTAAATCAGTTAGATATAGATCGGATAATAAGCCAAACTTCAGTGAATATGAAGAGGACATAGTTATTCTTAGCACATCAATGTCCAACGACATAGGGAAAATTTGAAGAAAAAACAGATAATAATTTGAACTAGCTCTTAGCAAGTTCTAAGACTCTCATTGTTGTACTCCAGCGATTATATGATATGCAACATTTGTTTGTTATATTTCTGTGGGCTAAACCCTTTGATGGTTTTACTATACTGACCTATTGATTGCCTTTGCATTGACTTATAATTTCTCACCCCCCAAACACCAAATTGGAAAGTGTACGTATGAGTAATTTAAAGTCTGTATATAATTAATATTACTCATACGTTGTACAGACATATGTCGACAGTACCACATGTAAACTAGCAATTATATGCAATAAAAAAAGTAAATATATGATTTTTTTTTGAAGATTTTGTTAGATAAGTTGGTTTTTACATAGATGTATTTATATGAAATATTTATTTAAGCCCAATCTACAATTCTGCTGAAGAATTAAATGAGAAATTATCAGCGGTTCCTGAGTTATAGCTGAAAAACTAACAGAACAAACTTCACGACAAGGAAAAATATAAAATAAATATAACGCCAATTCCTATGGAGGTTTCACTTTACTAACCTAGTACCTTCACCCTTACGTGGAATTTTTTCCCCGGTTTCCGATTACAGCAATAGCTCAAAGGCTCGATGAAACAAAAACTACTTCCATTTCTCATATAAACTCCCCTTTTTGGGTGTTTAAGTGCGATTGAGCTGCAAAATTCATAAAATTATTGTGAGTTCATATAAACAGTTCAAGCTCATTATTTGACACTTCAGTAGTAAAAACTAATTACTTACTTATTTACCGCAATATACCGCACGTAGAAAAATATTATAAGCTCTTCGATCTTCTACGTTTCTTCTCCAGACTTTCACACCAATTTCTGCTAGGTTCTTAGTAACCTGGTCTTTACAACGGAGTTTTGGTCACCCTCTTCTGCACCGTCCGTCGTGTTCATTGTCGAAGACTTTTCGATCTGGAGCATTTTCCTCCATCCGTACAACATGACCTAGCCAACGCAAGCGCTGAACCTTAATGCGCCTGTCCACCTCAATGTCAGTGTACAGCTCGTACAACTAATGATTCATACGACGTCGATACCCTCCGTTAACGATGATTTTACGGAGTATTGTTCTCTTGAATACTGTCAGAACTGATTCATGTTATAGCTGGATTTCTGTTCGTCGATAAATGGCTATGTCATTAAATCGCTTGCTTAGTCCGTAGTAGCATTTATTAGCAAGCAGGATTCTTCTCCGGATTTCGAGGCTTACATTATTTGTTTTGTTTAGGGCGAAGCCTAGGTAGGGCAGTTTCCCAAACGAGTAGATTCTTTGTTCATTGAAACTAATAATTTCGTTTTATTTTCGTTCACCATTAGACTTATTTTCGCTGATTCCTTCTGTGTACCTGAGTAGGCAGCAGTCATACCCCGCAGTTTTCGACCGATGTGGCTTTTGTTGAATATCGTGCCACTCGTGTTTACTGCAGCTTTTCTCATTATAATCTCCATCATTATGTTGAAGAGGTCACACAATAGGCCGTTGCCTTGTTTTAGGCCTCATCTGGTACAGAATGGCTCCGTAAGGTCCTTGCCAATCTTCACCGAAGACTTCGTGTCAGTCAGCGTAATTCCGCAAAGGCGTATCAGCTTCGCTGGAATACCAAACTCAGCCATAGCATCGACTAACTTCTGCCGTATCGGGCTGTCGAAGGCAGCTTATAAAAAAAAAAAAAAACTTAATTTCCCTTTGCACCCCAAGAATGAGGTATGGGATATCTTCTCGCGTTGTTGTGAATTAACACGCTTTCTCTTTTTAGATTCACAACTAACGGCACCTACTTGTTTATCGACGAATGCGAACGTCACTGTTTGAGAAGCTCTTACTAGACACGACGATTCAATCGACGCTTAATACTGCGAAGTTGCTATCAACAACATTCGAGGGGAGCCGACAATGAAAGAAATTTTTTTTTTTTTTTTTTTTTTTTTACGGTGACTGGTAGTCGCGTGTGCTAACCACTATGCCACGGCCGGAAGGCAGCTTATAGTCGATGAAAAGATGGTGCGTGTCTCTTGGGTATTTTCCAGGATTTGCAGAAGTGTGTATATTAGGTCAGTTGCTGATTTACCAATTCTAAACTCGCACTAATAAGGCCCGATCAGGCTGGATAACATAGCCTTTAGCATTTCATCACACTCGAAAGGACCTTATATGCGATGGGTAGAAGGCTGATCCCACGGTAGTTAGAGCAGGACATAATACGCTTAGATTCCAATCATCGGGCATAGTCTCTTTGAGCAAAACCGTGCGTTGGAGCTGGTGCATGCTCGTTATCAGCTCCTAGCCACCGGACTTGAAGAGCTCTGCCGGAAGTCCGTTGGTACCGGCGGCTTTATTATTTTTCAGCCTCGATATTGCTCTTTTTATCTCGGCTTGTCTTGGTGGTGGGCAATCTAAGTCGTCGTCGATAATTGGCCTGATATCTTCACGTGCGCTGGCTTCTGGAACCAGCAGTTGCTGGAAGTGCCCTCTCCATTTATGCAGCAAACTCTGCGCATCTGTAACCAGATTTCCATCCTTGTCCTTACAGAAGGGGAGCCCATTACCGTAGCTTTTTGCTTTTTCTTTCTGGTAAAAATTTCGGACCTCATCTCTATCCCTGTATCGCTCTATATTCTCGTTCTCCCGTTCCTTCATCTGACGATTTTTTTCTCCAAAATAGCTGTCTTGCCTGTTCTACTGTCTCCTTGTGCCGTTCCCTAACAGCACGGGTTACAATTGGCTGTAGCGTTGCCCTATACGTAGCATCCTGTTCCTCAGACGCAATGCGACGTTCTTCATCGTACCAGTATTCGTCTGAGCGTCATTTTTCATATCCTAGCACGGTTGTTGCGGCGGTTGCCATGGAATGCGGAATATGTTGCCACTGTGTATCGAGAACGTCAGTAGTGAAGGCATTAATTTTTGTCGTTGGGAGAGCTGGGTGGAGTAGGCAGTAGCTATTTCTGGGGTTTGCAGCTTCGCGTTGTCCAGATTTTTTGTGTTTGGTTACGTACGTTTTTCGCAACCAGATAATGACCCGACCCAATATTAGCACTACGGATCACACCCACGTCCATGACACTAGATGCATGCCTGCCATCAATTACCAAATGATCAATTTGATTTTTGTTGTTTTGATCGGGGGTTAGCGAAGTTGCCTTGTGGATATCTTTGTGCTGGAATCTGGTTCCACTCACTACTATGTTTCTTCGCGCTGCGAAGCTAACCAGCCTAAACCCGTTGTCTGACGTGTCGGTATGCAGGCTGAATTTACCGATCGATGGACCAAGAACATCTTCCCTTCCCATTTTTGAATTAAAGTCTCCCAGAATAATTTTAATGTCGTGGTCGGGGCAGCGGTCGTATGTTTCCTCTAGGCGCTCGTAAAATGCATCTTTAATCTCTTCGTCTTTATCTTCCGTCGGGGCATGGGCAAAAATCAGTGTGATGTAGAAATATTTCGCCTTGATTCGGATTGCGGCTATACGATCACTAACAGAATTGAATCGCGAGACAAGATGTCTGAGTCTCAAATCCACATCCAAATTCGTGCTTTTCGGCATGGCAGCTGTAATAGATGTCGCAATTTTTACGTCGCGAGTATTCTTGTCCTGTCCATCTCATCTCCTGGATGGTGGTGATGTCAGCCTTATATTTTTTGAGGACATCCGCCAGTCGGATAGTGGCACCTTCTCTGTAGAGAGTCCGGACGTTCCAGGTGTATATCCTTAAATCATGGCTCTTATTTCGGGGGGTTCCGTTTGTTACTTTTTCTTTGCCGTGTTTTCATAGCCAGTAAAGGACCTGAAGCGAGTATTGATCGCAAACCGCTGCTACTATGCGCTAAGCATAGCGACGCATGAAGGGCCGACCAAAACTCCGATGGATGGACCAGGTGACGGAAATGTTAAGTAAGCTTGGTATGACGAACTATCTACGGAGCGCAAAAGACCGAAGCGCTTGGAATGGTTTTCTACGTGCGGCTACTGATAGATGAATTTCTGTTGTTGCTGCCAGTAAAGAAGAAGAAGAAGAAATGATCTGAAGTCGGGTGGCTAGCCCAACCATCATGTATGCCGTTGCCCAGGTGCCACCACGAAGCAGGTTGTGAGTAGGCTTGAGATGCAAGATTCACATTACATCCCCAAGAGCTATCGAGGTCTAATTTGGTATGCTTGCTTCTATACTGTAAGCAAAGGTAAAGTTCGAAGATGAGCAAGATGGGACAAAAACTACTCGCACCTGTCTGCCCTCCGATTACAGTCATAGCTTAAGAGCTATCGCGCTTCAATTGGGTATGCGAATTTCTATCCTGTAAGTGAAAATAAGAATATAAGATAAACAAGATTGGACAAAAACTACTCCCACTTACCATACAGACTCTCCCAATTTGGGGTTGTCCGTCTGTCTGCCCTCCAATTACAGCCGTAGGTTAAGAGCTACCGCGCTGCAATTGGTGTGCAAGGGTTAAGATTTAGCATGAGCAAGATGGAAAAAAAACTACATCACCTCTTATACAAACCCCCTTCTATAGACGTAGTTTAAAAGCTATCTAAGATGAGGAAGATCGGACTAAAACTGCTCCCACCTCGCATACCAACTCCCCCTTTTTGGGGTGTCCATCTGTCTGCCCCCATATTAAAGACGTAGTTTAATAGCTATCGAGATGCAATTAAGTATGCGGCCTTCTTTATTGTGTTGCAGAATCTTACATCTAAGATGATGATTATCATCAAATGCTGTGTCTGAGCTTCGGCATATCCGAAGATAATTTGGTGGTTTGCAAAACCTATCACTTATCTCCAAAAATCCCTACAAATGTATATAGCGTCGGTATCCTGCAAAAAGGTCTCAGCTGAAATGGACTAAATGATGCAAAAGTTTCCCAAGATCATAGTCTATGCACATCTTAAGTGTTTTTTTTCACATTCACTTGATGTATTTAGAGATATAAGTTAAACAGCAAATTTTTTTTTTTTTTGAAAAATTAAAAAAATAGTTGAAAATTTTTTTTCCGCAAAACTTACTGTTGTGCAGAAAATATCTATTCGAACAAAGCGTCTTAAAGCTGAAGTCCGTACGCTTCCAATGAGATATAACACGATATAATATTTCTTCGACTTGATGGTGGAATCATGGGGCAAAAAACGTCACTTAAAAAAACAAATAATCCTTTTATCTTACAAAAAAGGATCAGTTAGGATTTTGATTCAAGTGGATTTTTAATGTACAATTGACTCCCAACAAAACCCCATTTATAGATTTTAGGTGAACCCATTTGTCATTCAGGCGAGGTGTGCATAAACTTTAAATCATTAATAACTCAGAAACATAAAAAGTTGCCTTGTTCCCTTTTTGCAGGATATCGACAATATATTTAATCCATTGAAATTATAGAATTAAATCCGTATATGTTAAGTCTCTGTTTGGGAATTCGTTATGTACAAAAACTCGGCAAGGTATTTTAAGCAAACAGAGAAAATCAATGTCACAAATAGTCCTATTCATAGCTTTTTTTCTATGTCGCGCTTACCTAAATATCTGTCTGTATCAACTGTAGTAATTAACCAGGACGAATTACATAATAACCACTGTGCACATTGATGTGTTCGTGAGACTACATACCTATGTAGAGTTTGTAGTTAGTGAATGGTGTTTAAATCAGTCACCGCAACTATCAACAGATACACAACAACAGTTTAAAACCATCTGACAACGCGAAATGTTAATGTATTGTCATAGCATACCGTGGCAAATGAAAGGTTGCAAAATAGCTCGTACGTGAAACATATGGACGATATGTTCCTCATATACGTATGTTTGCATACTGCATAGCCATTTCGCAATCTCACACCATTTGCACATTGTGCGATATTGAAAACCTTTGGGTATTTGTATTATTATGTGTTTACGAACAGGAGTTTCTCCTTGGCTCTTATGATGATGGTCGTGACAAGAGTGTTGGTGTTGTGTTATTGGTGTAAGTGCTACTTGATATATAGTATTTGCTTAAGCATTGTTGTTTCTATGTTTGCATGTATGTATGCATATGTGTGTCTTTTTGCCATGCACTATTATCATCCGAATCTGCAACACATGCTGCGGTAGTGTTGCCATCACTACCACAGCACCAGAGCTAATCAAGCACGTTGGTGTCATGTCAATCTACGCTGCCATGCTACAAGTTGAACTCTGTACACAGATATTGCCACTTTTAGTACACTTTCTGTAGCTGCTGCTTTAAGTTTTTACTGCAGCCATTTGTTGCAATTTTTATGTTCACAACAGAAATCTTTTAGATGTATTATACACGACGACGACGGCAATGTCGTTGGTGATGTTCTCGTTGCACTTTTAGTTTTGTCTTTGTTGCATCATTTCGTTTCATCATCATCATTCATCCATTCATTTCGTCTTTTCGTATGCTGTTTTGTTACTGACGCTGCTACAGCAGGGTTGTTATTGTAACGATTTGAGTTGAGTCTTAGTTTTCCTAAAGCTTGTCATTGTTTTAAAGTTATAAAAAATGTTTAATGTAGCGTCGAATGTGAAATGGAAAACGTTGTAGAGGAGAGTTCTCTAGTTATGGTAAATGTTATTATTGTATGATATGAATATGAGTAGAAAGATGTGGGTATTAGGGCGTTTCACAAATAAAATTTTGCAACTCTTGAAGCGGAATATTAATGCTTGAGATCTAAAAGAATTTCGAAAATTTTTTGGGATTTTTTGAAGATGGGTATGGGGTCGCTGAAATAGATTTTATCAAAAAAATGAGGTTATGGAGAAAAAAATTTTACATTATTTTTTTCTGGTGCTTTTTGTTCATACAACTAAACAATTCCCGATCCCACGACAAAAAAATTATTTGTGTGAAAAATTATTATATTAAGTACCACTTTTATAGTCTTAAAAGTGAAAAATAATTTTTCCTAGATTTCAAACTTTGATAACTTGAAAAGTTTTCAATATTTTTTCAAGATGTATATTTGGTGAAACGCCCTAGTGGGTATGTTAAATTTAAGACAGAAGTTATATATCTTTCGAAATATTTTGTATACTATGGATTTAGCAAAAATAGCAGCTGCTTGATTTTTGGTATAACGTGAAGAATCCTATAAAGACTAGTAGAATATATAAGTTAGTGCAAAAGTGATAGTATGCTTACATAGCTGTACGAAGTAAACAAATGATTAAAGCACATTAAAATTAAAATAAAAAAATTTATATTATCATAGTTCTATTTGAGATCATTCCATCAGTATTCATTATTTATTATTGCCAATAGATTTTTCAACAAGAGTTGTGAAATGTATTATGTGACAACAGGTTAGGCGTATGATGTATGACGTCATTTTGCTATTAACCACAATGTATCGTCAGCGGCCTTTGCTTTGACTTCTCCTCTGTCATCACATTTCAAAAAGCTGATTTTGTTTTACATACAAACTTTTTAAGGTCGGTACTATATCATTACATTGTAGTATCTTTTCCTTACATAAACATAAAAAACTCTATCAAACTAAATTTAAAATTCAAATGGTAAACAAGGCCTGGTGCATCTTCATACCATCCTCGTTAAGACAACGTCAAAAACAGATACCATCAAATGCCAACTGTATGTCAGTAAAGTGTTACAACTCAAAGCAAGAAAGTTTATTGTTTTTGGTATTTCCTACAATTTGCTGTTGTCTGATGTTGCATGTATTTATGTATTTACAGACTAGCAGTCTTTCCTCAATGTTTTTCAACTGCACTCTTTAGCTTTGGCTTCTTGCAGCCTGATTTGCAGTCGAATTTCTTTGTTTACTCTTGAGTTTTATTACATCCGTTGAATTTTAAATATATAAATAAACATTTCACTTAGTTGTTAAGCGCTCATAATAACACTCACATATCCAAGTGATGCCGCCAGAAGAAATTGGCAATAGATTAGTTATGTGGCGCGCAAAAACAAAATCAAAGAAACTTTTTCCTAAAGATGAAATGCTGTAAGATTTTATATTATTTGATAAAAAAAATAATATGACATCCTAGGCGTGTGCGTGGTTCTTCTTGTAGGTACATTGCTTTCTTTATTTATCTTCTCCCAACATCATTCGTTTAGTGTAAACGAAGTTTTAGCAGTTTGTAAAACATATTGCCAGGCAGTCTGTGTAGCGGTGTATAGCATTTGGAGATAGATCTCAAATCTGACCTCTATATGGCACAATGTATTGTCATACTAATAATGCGAAATGTTATGAAATATACATGTCATATTGTCAAAAATTAATCTGTGCAGGAAGAAGCCTCATGTCACACATTACAATTAGTAGTAATTATAATTAAAATTTCAGTTCTATATAGGTAAAAGTAAACCTGTCTGTCGTACTAATGTAGTGCATTTGACTTTTTATATCCTCATCCTTTGAGATGATACGAAAAATTCATTTGATACGAAAAAAAGTATAACACTTAAAAGGAGACGTATTGGACCTCATGTATCTAAATTCGTTTCAGGACTTTACAAGGCAATTGAGTCATATCCGTCTCTCTGGCTGGCTGGCTGGCTGGTAAGCAGGATAACGCTAGTCAACCTTAGTTGATCCTTTTAATTTTACCAATATTAATATTTTCCAAAATTAAGTAAATAGATTTGAATGGGCAGCCGCGCAAGGCGGTCTCCTCCCGGAATGCTTTGGGGAGTATCGCCCCCACGGAGAAATTGACCGTTTTCTGGCTCTGCGGTGGCGAATAGAGGAAGTAAAGGTAGTATCATCTTTACGAGCTCCGACCAAGGAGTCTAAAGATGGTGCTACGGCCCAAGGTAGCCTAAACAACTACCTGCCTGGTCGAATGGTTTAGGCACAGCATTGCTGTACCACGCAGTGGCTAATGGTTAATAATCGAAGACTTAGAGTTTGATGTTCGAGAGAAATGGAGCTGGGTATCCCATGATACCATACGAGCCTTGCATCTCTCACTAAGCATCAAACAAGCTCTTGGTCGAAAACATAACAGTAAATATGTGTACTGCAACGCATGTTTGTCTGTGTAATGGAATTATTATTATTAGCCATTTAAACAACTTGACAACATATATGTTTATATCTTAGTGTCTCAGTCAGAGGCAGATGGAATAAGTCTGTTTATCTATATATATAAAAATGGTGGCAAAAATGTATAGTAATTCATCAATTGAGAACGGCTGGTCCGATTTTGTTCAAACTTTTTTTCAGTTGTTCGTCATTGCCAGGAGCAGGTTTATGTGAAAGAAAATTTTGGGAAAATCTTCCGGAAAACTCGGAAAATTGGAAAAATCGAATATTGCCTTTTTGTATGGAATTTTGAGTGCAATTGTTACAGAATGGCTTTTCGAATAGAAAAATGGAAAATTTTGTTGAAAAATGCGAAAAATTCAAAAAGTTTGAATTTGTTTTTTCGACGAAATTTTGCGTATAATCGTATGATTTGATAATTTTGGACGGTGTAACAGTGAAAAATTTTGGATAATTATTCCGAAATGACTTTCCGAATGGAAACATAGAAAAATTCTCGGTGGAAAACTCCGAATGGAAACATAGAAAAATTCTCGGTGGAAAACTCGGAAAATTCCGGAAAAACTCAAAAATTTTTGATTTTTTCGGAAACATTTTGCATCGAAAATTGAATTTTTGTATAACATTTTGTGTGCAATTGTTCCGTAGTGGCATGTCGGTTGAAAAATAGAAAATTTTGGTTGGAAAATTTTGGAAAAATTTCAAAAATTTGAATTTTTTTTCGAGGAAATTTTAAATTTTATTGTGTTTTGATAATTTTGAATGATGTAAATGTGAAAATTTCGGATAATTATTCCCAAATGACTTTTCGAATGGAAAAATAGAAAAATTTTTCTGGAAAAAACTCGAAAATTTTAGATTTTTTCGACGAAATTTTTCATTGTATCGCCTGATTTGATGATTTTAGACGACGTAAAAGTGGAAAATTCGTTGTGATGCTTGAAAAAATTGTGGTTTATTGTACAATCTATATGTATAAAAAGGGTGTGAAAAGTGAGTAGTAATTCATCAAGAGAGAACAGCTGGCCCTATTTGCTCAATTTTTATTTAATTGTTCGTAATTGGTATGAGGGATTTATGCAAGATAATTTTGGGAAAATCCTTCGGAAAAGTCTGGAAATTGGAAAATTCGTAGTTTTGTGTGCAGTTGTGGAAAAATAGAAAATTCTTAGGGAAAAACTCGGAAAATTCCGAAAAAGTGCAAAAAGTTTTTTTTTTATCGACAAAATTTTGCAATTTTCGCATGATTTGATGGTTTTGAACGATGTTTAGGTGGAAATTTCGGTTAAATGTGGATTGGTAACAAGATAAATAATATTTAGACGGGATGTGCGGCAACCTTCTGTCGTCATTTGGAATACCAGCGCCAAATCGTTTGATACAAGATGCATTCGATCGCGAATTTTAACGGGAGCAAGACTATAATCTAGATGAGTTGACCGGAAGAGTTTGGACAAATGTGCCGCTGTTAAATACCGAGTACAAAAATGCGTACGATTCACCATGAAACTGGAGGCATTTACTTTCTCGATGCTCCGAGTGGGACAGCCAAGATATTGTTTTTGTTGATTCCGGCAACAATATGTTCAAGATCTCAAATAACGTTAGCCGCTGCATCCTCTGGTATACCTGTCACATTGTTGGAAGGCATTCGAACTGCAAATTCCACTTCAAAACTGTCGATATATCTTCTCACGGTTGAAAAGCCAAAGTACACAATGACCCAGAACTTCGCAACGGCGAAGTAGATGCGGGAATGCCAAATCAACATTTCGGATAAATGCGCGATAACGAATAAACGAGCTATGGAAGTAGTTGACCGAACGATAAAGGATTTTCGAGGGGATTTAAAACGATTTGGTTGGGCTATGATTTTGCTCAAAATGTCTAATGCTGCTGATTTACTAAAACCATGCTTGAAAACGTCGTAAATGTCAAGAAGTTGAAATTGACCAAAAAATTAGGGGCTCATTCCAGAACCTCCCATCTTCTGTTGAATTCACGAAACAACTGCTAGCGCTTGCCAATGACCAAATTGGTTTAGTTGTTTCGACTGAATTGATATCGTTCCCTGCATGTTTTTGCCAGTTCACATCGTTGAAAAAGTAACTTGACATTGCACACAATTATAAAAATCTCGATTGGATTAATTTACGGACAGTATGTTACTAGCAGCGAAGAATAAAGATATCAATAGCTAGAATTTCACATTAGAAAGTTAAATCGCTTGAGAACTGCATTCATACAAATCTGTTTACAGCGTGACCGTAGAGGATGAAGCGACCAACAATCCGACCGAATTTGTCACTCGCTTAATGTGCCGCATAATTTACAGATAGGGGTGGGATCGATCATAATCATTTTTCGGAATCTGAAATAACCGAAATTGTGCAACGGTACGCTGTTGTCCGTCAAGAATCTGATAAAAAATGTGATTTCAGACGATCATAAAGAACAAATTCAAAGAAGAGGAAGTCCTTATCTTACGAATCAGATAATTCCAACAGATCATCCATTCCAATTCCCCGACGACAATCAATAAATCTCAAGGCCAATTGTGGAAGTATGTGAGATTAATCTCGAATTTCCCTGTTTTACCTGCGGTCAGCTGAACGTTGCCTTTTTGCATTTTGGAGATCCGCCTTCGTTGTTTGTTTTTGCGGTGGAAAACTAATCGAAAAACTTTGTTTATCAAACATTATCTACTGAGTTTATTAGAAGGCATAAAATTGGGGCGGGACGAAGTTCGCCGGGTCCGCTAGTTTAATATAATACATAAATTACTGTTCGTTCAACTTAATCTGGCGACTGACTGGTATAAGCAGAACTAGGCGAATAGAGAGTGCTATTTTTGAACCAATTTTTGAACCATGATGGTGAGCAAACATACTCAGGGCATAAGATGACTACTCCCACCCTGACCGGAAACTTCGGTTCCTGGCCGATGGTAGTAATTATAATTAGGCATTTCAAGACTCTGTTTGTTTGCGATCCGGGAAGTTTGAATTGAGCTAGACAATTGTTTCTACAGAGTCGTATTTAGATCGACTTGAAGTGTGAGTATGTTGAATATGTTGAAACACGAATGGATGATGCCAAGTGGGATGGGGAACTTTGTTCCTAGCTGGATGATGGCAGAATTGTGAATTAGCGCTCTCTTGGTAGATGGGTTGAGAACTATTGCCGACACGGGATACAAATATCCTGTCACCGTGTGTATCTGCAGTTAAGGCAATAGTTGTATGGTGATGCATGTATTTAAATAAGCCTTTAATTATTCCAAAGCAAGGACAAGAATACGAGCCTTAACAGGGTCAGACCTTCACGGTGATACAAGATGAATAGCTCTACCCTTTCTGGTACATCCCATACAAAATTAACTATTTTTGGAATAATTAAACAATACCATACATAGTGTGAGGATATTTAAAGGTCAGTTCAACTGACTGAATGCTCTGTATTGGTTTTAAGTATACTTTGGCAAAGTTCCATGCAAAGATCACCATCCACGTTCATAAATCGTTGAAATTTATTTCCAAAATTCATGTTCTGCTTGCCAAACTTATGGAGCACTTCGCCTAGTTTATCGATTTATAACAAAATTTACTTTTTTGGATAATATTCAGCCAGATGGAGCCCGTACAATGAGTACAGTAGTACTCATCGCTGAGTATACGTGTGTGTGACAGAGGACTAACATTTGCTGGTACGCGGCCGTTCTCAACACTTCGGTGTCTGCCCGTCCAATACATAGAATATTTTGAAGGATAGATCTTGGCCTACATTCATATAATGTCTATCGGTGCAAGTACTAATGCCAGTGGACTATCAATTGCGTCGTGTGTTCAGTGTAGTGGCCTAAAGTCAACCGAAAGTTGAATCAGATTTTTTTCGTCAAATAACACAGCAAAACTGAGGGTGAGATATACGAAGTCGGGGCGAAGGTACTATGTGAGTATATAAAAATCCCACAATGAGTTTGGCGTTCTCAGACCAAACATTTTTATATGACATTTTCTATTTTTTCCTTATATTGATGTTTGTTAGCTTAGTTTATTATCTATAACTCAAGAGCTATGGACGATTTCTCATTTAGTTTCTTAGCAGAATTGTAGCAGAGGCTTAAGCACATAATTTCTATTAGTATGTTATATTTTTCTGTAGTAATTTTATCGAATTAAATCTTCAACAAAACTTAATTTATTGCCTTTTTTTATAAGTTTCGCCAATAATCATATTCCTGGCTGTCTCAGCTGTGTAAAGTAGAAATGCATGTATGTATGTATGTAAAACATATGAGTAATATTAATTATTATTAATCATACGCACATAGTACCAATATTGTGGATTTATTTTCTAACAACACAGTGCATAGTTTGGCTTTTTTACAATTCTGCTGAAGAATAAAATTATAAATCATTAATGGACCTTGAGTTATAGCTTAAACTCTAAGCGAACAAACATCTAGAGAAGCCAAACATTTAAACTGTCTTAAAAATAGGTTTGGCCTGGTAACGCCAAACCCTTTGGAAGTTTTACTATACTGGCCTAGTACCTTCACCCTAACTAAGTATTCCTCAACCCCTTGAGAATGAGCCTGAAAAGGTTCAGCAGTGTAATCTTCGTCCACGAGGCTCAATTCTGACTTAACGGGTATGTAGGCAAGCCTAATTGTCGTTATTGGAAATATCACAATCCTCAAAAGACTCTTGAGACTCCATTACTTTTCGAAAAAATCACAATTTGGTGCCGTATACACGCCGAAAGTGGCATCGGTCTATTTGTGTGTAAATCCGAAACCCGTGCCAACATTACCGTGAATAGCGAACGCTACAGGCAAATGATTTGTGATTTTTTTTATTTCTCATACCATTTCAAATCATTTAGAGAAGAAATCGTTCCAATAAAACGGCGCATAATGTCATACGGCGGGTAAAATGATTACTTAGGTAATTCAAACCTTTGGAAATGTAATTCAAACCTCAAGAAATGAATCTGTGAATTGGTCACCTCATTTGCATGATTTTAGGCACTTGGATACTTTTTCTGGCCGTACATGAAATCTTAGGTCTATGCTGATAACACTATGACACAATTTGATGGTCATTGTCTCGGGGGTGAACCAAACCAATTTCAAACGATAGCATTTGACCTCAGTAACAAAACCCTTAACTCCATTTTGCTCCACTACGTCACAAATTTTGTTTACAGTGGTTTAAAGATTGATTTTTTTGGTCAAAAGTCGAATCAAAGAATATGAAAAATCATCTGTAAAAATACGTTTGGGGTATTTGATGTCTTCGGAGACCTATACTAAAACAATAAGGGGAAAATTTTCTCGAAACATTTTAACCCTCTAGCTCCCACCCGTATGGGACATTTTTGGTCAAATTTTAAAAAACTGTTTAAAAGTCAACTTTGGACGGAGGACAAGGATTAGAATCTTCGATAGAAATATTCTCCGGAAAATTTCACTAAGAGTCACCGAAGACAAATAACCTCAACGAGTCAAAGGTTCCAAAATAAAATCAAAATGAAATGTTAAAAAGTCTATTTTTGAGCAAACAGTGCAAAGCACTTTTTCTGGAGTGAACCAAACCAATATCAAACGATAGCATTTGACCTCAGTAACAAAACCCTAAACTCTAATTTGCTCCACTACGTCACAATTTTTGTTTACAGTGGTTTAAAGTTGGATTTTTTTGGTCAAATGTAAAATAAAAGAAAATGAAAAATCATGTGTAAAAATAGATTTGGGATAGTTCATGTCCTCGGAAACCTACATTAAAATTTTCCGGGGAATATTTCCTCTAAACATTTTAAACCTCTATTTGCCACCCATTTTGAACATTTTGAGAAATTTGACTTTTAACCTGTTTTTCAAAATTTATCCTAAGGGTAGAAGGTGGAGGGTTCAAATGTTCTCATGAAATGTTCCTCTTAAAATTTAAATGTATGTCTCCGCAGTCATGAACTATACCAAACCTATTTTTGCACATGATTTTTCATTTTCTTTTATTTGACTTTTGATTAAAAAAAATCCAACTTTAACCCACTGTTTACAAAAACTGTGACGTAGTGGAGAAAAATGGAGTTTAGGGTTTTGTTACTGAGGTCAAATGCTATCGTTTGATATTGGTTTGGTTCACTCCCGAAAAAGTGCGTCGCCCTGTTTGCTCAATAATAGACTTTTTAATATTTCATTTTGATTTTATTTTGGAACCTTTGACTCGTAGAGGTTATTTGTCTTCGGTGACTCTTGGTGAAATTTTCCGGAGAATATTTAGCTAGAGGGTTAAAATGTTCCGAGAAAATATTCCCCTGAATTTTTTAATATAGGTCCTTGAAGACATGGAATACCCAAAACGTATTTTTACAGATGATTTTTCATATTCTTTGATTCGACTTTTGACCAAAAAAATCAAACTTTAAACCACTGTAAAAAACATTTTGTGACGTAGTGGAGCAAAATGGAGTTTAGGGTTTTGTTACTGAGGTCTAATGCTATCGTTTGATATTGGTTTGGTTCACCCCCGAAAAAGTGTGTTGCACTGTGTAAACCAGCAACGACTGATTATTTTAAAGTAAACAATCGACTCACTATTGATGAAATAAGTCCAGGTTTGCTCGGTGGTGTAGAATTGCATCGAAGGGATGGAGTTCGTAAGGCCGACATACGTAAGAAGTTATTTGTAACCATTAAATGCCATGAAATTTGTTATTAGCTTAAACAAAAATATAGACCAATCCATTAAATTTGTTGTGTTTGATTAAAAAAAAAAACAATATAAGAAACAACACCACAATTTCAAGTAGTAGACTATATCGCCATTTCAAATAAGAGCTTTGTCGTGAAAATGTAATACACTGGTGAGCATAAAGATAAACGCGTCACTGTATTTCGTTGCAGCTGGATGTGAGAGGTAAAAGTTCTAGCAGGAACTTGAACTTTGGAGCTGGCCTTCCAAGGCTGTCGCATGAACTAAGAAGAGTATGTGGTAATACTGAAAATAAGTGTATTATTCTTCTTAAGGCAAAGGCGATAAATTAAATTTTTCTGTACAAGAAAGCGTCTTTTCACTTCAGTAAGGAAACAAAAGATTGGTTACGTTCAGAAAACGTTAAAGTCTTCGAGAAGGCAGTGTGTTTCCATGGCATTAACCCATTAAAAAATGTATGGGGCTTACTTGTTCAACAATAGCGTTGATAAGTTATAATCAGCAGTAATGGCTGCTTGGGACTCCTCAGAAAGTCCAAGCCAAAAAACGCTGAAAACTGTATGGCCGAAAAGCATAGTACTTATTTAAAATTAGAAAGGTTATGTCCATTATTCAAAAGTGTCTTTTATTTTAAAGTTATATTTTGTAATTAAAATCTACTGCGAATAATTCGATGATCATCGCATAATGTAAAGAAATACACAAAATATAAAAAATGTAATTTTGTTGTTGTTGGTTGTAAATGTGTAGTTTTTTTTATTAATTTTCATTCCTCATATTCAAGTCGTATTCATTCAAGTCCGTCTGCAATGAAATACAGTCGGGCGTATATCTTTATGCTCACCAGTGTATACATTTTGTATTAAAAATCCTTTTTATATTGGTCTTTTCCAGTAAAAAAGTTACGGTAAAATATTTGGGGAAATAACTTGTCTTGTCGGTCTTGTCCTCATCCATTGAAAAGGTTGTCCGCTTCTTTTATTGCGGAATTGAATCAGAGTAGCTCCTTATGGGGCAAAACAAATTTATTAGTAATAATGTTTGGTCTCAGGTTTAACTTAATCTGCCAACTTAATTTCCTTACAAAATTTAGTTCAACTATATTATCTATGACTGAGAACTTCATTTCAATTCTTTTCCTAATTTACAATTAAATCGGTTTTATGGATGTTTAACAATTGTCTAATTTTTGTGATATTCTCTAGGATTCATTGCACCTTTTAAGTTCTTAACACGTGATCCTTTGAAGTGCATTGCCAAGAGTAAAAAATTCTGCTCAATAATACTTAAGCACGCCCTTTCTCAAAATTAATTAAAATAGAACGCCTGGCCATTTGAAATCTTTCCAATTTATTTGAAATGCCTATATGTTCTCCCATGGCATCAAAGTCTAATGGCTGACAATAAAGTTTTGAATGGTGATATGGGAAAATGTATCAAAGATGCACATTCATGCGGAAAAAAATATATACAAACAAAATGAAAACGAAATGCCGTAGATAAAAATACAACACCAAAAAAAAAACAGGCTCCTCTACACTCACATACTCACATTCACATACATACGTACGTATATCGAATGTTATGTATACGATGAGTATGAAATGCTATACCAACTATTTTTCAGCCAATATTGAAGTTTCAATTTCCACGATTTTATGTCACCCAATATTCTGCAAACAAATTTAATACCTTTCCGTGTATGTGAGTATTTGTGTTTTTTTCTCTTCTTTTTATACCATATTTGGTATAGATATAGTAGTTATATTGAGGACAAAAACAAGCATGACAAAAACAACATCGGGAACTCTAACCATGCAACAAACAAATTGTTGTCGTTTTTTGTTAACGCTGCTTTGCTATACAGATTTTGTTAAACAAATATACATGAAGAGTATCTTCTCAAAAACAATGTCCGTCTGCTTTGTATGACGGAATTGCTGCTGTCCTGATATCCGACACTCACTCTCCCGTGCGCGTTCTGTTGCTCAGGGGATGTGAATAAAGGCAAAAGTAGGTTACATCCATATAGCACACATGCTAAATTTCTACAGCACACATATACACATATATAGATATTTATGTATGTTTTAGCATTTAGTTTACTGGATGAAAATAAAGCGCTTTGAGAATATAGTTTTATGTTAGCTTTTTTTTCCACTGCAAGTGATACTTCAAAGAAACGCCAGTGACGATGTGAGTTTAGTGATATAGAGATTGTAATGGCTATTGGGATCTATCTGAGATGTGTTGTTGTTTCCGGTGAGTGATCAAAGACTTTGTTAGTTTGTTTCTAAATGTTATTCAAATAAAAAAAATAATCTTAATATACAATGCAAATGTATATGTGTCGTATTGTTTGGTAAGAAAAGAGAATGTACTCAGAATTTTACAAAATCAATGAAATTGTTCAACTAAAATAATGGCACATACAACACCTAGGGAAAATAAACAACGATCGGAGTTTTATTTTTGGAAAATGTAGTAAGAATAAATTTTTCTATATTTTTAAATGTTGTTGTTGAAGAGAGACTGAAAGTTTAACATTGTATGTGATCATATTACGAACCTGTGAATCAACGTCCATGCTAAACTAGTTAAGGGAGATGACGTTTTAGAACCGTCAAGGCATCATCCATTTTAGACTTTTGAACTACATCACAGCATTGTGATGGGGTATACCTGCCAGTTTTTTAAATTTCATCTATGAATAAAAAATATTAAAAGTAAACTATTTTCAACGTCCTAAGCAGTTTTTTTTAATAATTATTGGAAAAATTAGAAAATTTCGGGTAATTAGCTAATTTGTATAGGAGGTATCACAAGGAATATGGCAAATGTTTCGGTTTTCTGAAGATTTGTCTACTACTACAAGATGAACCAAAATACCAAATTCAAATGTCATCCAGTCATTCGTTTGGATGTTATGGAAGAACTATTAATTTTCAAACAAACAGGTAATTTTAGATGGGGTAAGGGGTAGAACCAAATAGTCCGTACTCATTCCTAAGCTGCAATTACGGCCTCTGCCGTGGGCAAAATTTTAAAGAATTCTGAGTACTAACAAAAAAAGCCTCTCATCATTTCTAGTGAAAGTTTTGGAGAGTTTAATTGATATGTATATAAGATTATCTTTGAGCCATCACACACTGATCACCTCTCAACATGCGTACATTGCAGTAGGATCAGTTGAGAGCGCTCTCCATGATGTAGTTAGCTTTACGGAACCCTACTTAAATTTAGATGACTTCACTTTAGAGCTGCCTTTCTGGATCTAAAAAAGGCTTCAATTATGTGACGTCATGCGTTATAAGGAATTTTTTGGAGAACATTAATAATTCACGTCTGCTAGTGATTTAGTTGGACTGTATGCTGGGAAACCGTGTCATCTACTCAGAACTTTGTAAAAGCTGTGTGAAAAAAAGAGCTACAAAAGGAACACCATAGAAGGGAGTCCTGTCCTCTCTTCTTTGGATTTTTGTACTAAACGGGATACTTAAATCGTTAAATAAGTATGGTACGAAAATTGTGGCATATGCGGATTATGTAATTATCATGAAAGATGAGAAATTTCTACAAACCCTGTGTGATCTTATCCAAAGAGCCCTTAGAAAACTGCTACTTGTGGTTTGGGGGTGAACCTTTAGAAACGGTACTGTACTCTTCACTTCAGGCCACCGAGACTAAATGAGTTGAAACTGAAGCTCTCAACGGAGGCCAAGTATCTTGGTGTTGTCCTTGTTCAGAAGGAATAAGTTATGAATGTATTCCAGGGACTTCCGCCCCTGGATCTGTACGTCAATGGTATTGCAACCCGACGGGCTATCAGACTGAGGGAATCTTGTGCCTTTCGCACCTGGTCATTTCACGTCAAGGCTATTGCAGCACGTGGGGCTATCAGACTGAGGGAAGCTTGTGACGTGACGAAGTTAAAATTTCGGCCGTTTGTAATAACTAGAGTAATATAATATAATAATAATAACGCTAAAAAAAAGTTTAATTCCGGTGGGATTTGAACCGGAAACCTTACGATTGCCAGCCAGATGTTCTGCCACTACACCATGTCAGCCGCTTGCGACACGAGCGCTAAAATACGACATAGCATATCACCACACAACACACACAGCATCATTAGTCAGCAGCGCAAAGACTGTCTCGAAACACAAAATACCACCACACAACAGCATCAACGGTAAGCAGCGCAAAGATTTCTTTAAATGGCAGCGTTTAGTGCAAACTACTACTTCATAATTCACATTTGGCTCATGTCACCCTTAATATAAGGAGACGACGTTTTTCCCCAACGATCGTCGGTGACTCCTCCAGGACGAAGTTTATTGCCAAGTTAAGGAATGTTATCTGATCTCCTTGATCCTTTAGGATTGTACGAAGACAAGTATCTTTGTAAAATGAACAATAAGTCTGCACAACCGGGCTATAGGCCTGTACAATCGGACACTAGGTCTGTACAATCGGGCAATAGGCCTGTACAATCGGACAATAAGTCTGTACAACCGGGCAATAGGCCTGTACAATCAGGCAATATGCCTGTACAATCGGACCTACGAGTCTGTACAATCGGCCAATAGGCCTGTACAATCGGACCTACGAGTCTGTATAATCGGGCTATAAACCTGTACAATCGGACCTTGAGTCTGTACAACCGGACCTACAAGTCTGTGCAATCGGTCAATAGGCCTGTACAATCGAACCTTGAGTCTGTACAATCGGGCAATAGGCCTGTACAATCGAACCTTGAGTCTGGACAATCGTGCAATAGGCCTGTACAATCGGACGAAAGGCCTTTACTATTGGACCTCGAGTTTGTACAATCGGACTATAAGCCTGTACTATCGGACCTACGAGTCTGTCCGACGGACGCTTAGTCTGTACAACGAGTTCTCGTACTTGTAAGGCCAGGGCCTATTAATAGTTGTTCTCATTCTTCTGTTCCAGGACAATAGCAAATCTCACCAGAAGGTCCTACCGATTTTACCGGCGAGTTCTTGAAGTCCGACGAATTACCGCAACGTTAAACCCGTCCTGTTTCCAATCACCGAATTACCGTAACGTCAAACCTGTCGTGTTTACCGTCACCGAATTACCGCCGCTCGTCTAAGGACTGCTTCTCCGAACAAAGGATAACAACCCCAGGTACCGCAACATCTTACACCAGACACCATCAACGATACGACGCCACCGACCAAGCATATTCCCCAGACATCATTACCCGCCATAAAACATCTTAAGGATATCAGACCAGAGACTGCACTTAGCTTAAGTATTTGGAGTGTTTTTGTTCTATTTAAATTTTGTGGATTATAAAATAAGGAAATAAATATATAATATCGTGCCATAGTCAGGAGGCGCCTGAGTTACCTCAGCCTAAGATAATACGATATTTATGCTAAATAAGGTTTCAGAAGATCTATGCACATTTAAAGTACTTGGGCGCTTTCGAAATGATAAATTCGGATCCTAACAGACAGACTGATTTGCACTTTAAACGTTTTCTTCCGTTCAATGACCTTGGTCGCGCCGATTTTGAGTTTTGTGGTCCTGGAAAACGCTACTTAGTGACAAAATTTCCAACAACCAGGCTTCTTACTGGCATATTCCCCGCACCCTTCGCACCTAATGTGTTCCCATAGTCAGCTAAACAAAAAAAAACTTTTTTTTTCAGACAACCTGTATGTCTGATCATGACTCTCTGGAGGATTGGATGTGGAAAACAGTCTGCAGACGTTAGATCTCTAATACCAACGGCATAACTGCTAGATCGCTGTGGCTCGAATACAAAATATCACGATCAGCGTACATGGTTGGCCTGTGTAGGAGTGACCTGATTCTGGCCTATGGAATTGTTAAAGGCCATTGCAATAACAGGCACCTGATTTCTATCGGACTACTGAGAATGAAAAGGAGTCCGAGACGATGGAACATTTTCTTTGTAACTGCCCCGGTCAGGACCATAGAAGGCTAAGACACTTAGGAGAGAGTTACAAAGAATAGCTAGGGACTCTCTCCTTAGTACCAGTGAGAGGTTTAATAGGTTTATTGCGGTGCTTTACATAGCTAATTGGGCCAAGCTAACAATTGGTGTCCCCACGATTTTCTTTTCCTTCTATATGCCTCGAACGAACAATCACAATGTATAAGCATACCTCGGTGTGGTGAAGTGTGATCTAGGTTTTATCAGATTACACGTGTCCACAACCTAACCTAACATACAAAAAGGTAAGCATGTAGAAATATGACGTTAAATTAGGTTATACCCTAGTATAGGATTTTTTACAAGGCATATACTATGACTTTAGGGACACTTTTGCAACATTAAGTCCATTTCACAAAAAAGTGAACTTGAGACCTTTTTGGCAGGATATCGACGATATATTTTATTTAAAACATAGTTAATTCAGTTTTCAGCTGTGTCCCCTCTTATTAAGCCATCATTTCAAATATTGTTTATTTAACATTTCTGCGTGCAATTAATTCTAAATGCCACCTTGTCACTACTTTATATGCCAGCTTCTTTTGGCGATTCATATGCAACTTATTCAACATATTTTATAAATTAAATTTTTTAATCACAATTCTCAACACCCCGACCCAAAAGTACTTTACCATAATTACATGTTGTATGGTGTGGTACTCATATGAACACAAACACCTTCGCTGCGACTTAACCTTTTTATGCTTCATAATTTCTTGTACACAATTTACCTTTTACAGTTTATTCATAAGGGAACTGTGCTCAAATCTCAGTCGCTTACTACCGCGTGAATGCTACGCACCCGAACTTTTGCACAATTGAAATATATGTGCGTACATTAAACTCAGTCGGAAATATCCCATTTCAAGTATATGATTATACAGTTAGAAGCAAAAATAACTGTACAGGACATGACATGGCTGAGCATTCGTTGTCGTGTATATAGATTGTGAAGGGCACCAAATTTAGTTGTCATTTCATATTATTATAATGAAAACGTATATAAACACTTGTTTTCATTTCATTTACATCCTTTATAACAATTTCGACAATTAAGATATAGTTTTTATTTATTGACAAGTATACTTATTGGTCTAGCTTATATATTACTAGTGTGAGTTTCTTTTCAACCTTTGGTTAAATATGAAAAATATTTTTGCTTTGCCCCCATTGTTGTAGGTACAATTACAATTTCATTGTGACTGTATGTGTGCGTGTGTGTATTCAAATATTTAGGTCACACTCGTATTTGTTATCGCAAGTATAAAAATTCTGGTTTTCATTTTCATGTTTGTATATGTGCTACTTTTTTTCCACATTTTTCCTTTAGACAAATGAAGAACTTTTTTCGCAACAAAAGCATTGCATATTATCCAGACACTCATATTCATTCGTGCCAATACGTGTCCTAGCTAGAGTATTTGCAAGGCATGCGAATGTCAGGCCTTATCATAGATGTTGTTACTAGATCTGAAAGATTGAAAAGGTTCTATACGGACACTCAAATATCGTCTAGTAGCAGTTATTTTTATTTCGTCGTTAATAACCCTACACGCATCGTGCCTTGCGTTTTGCAGGCCTTCCCATCGTAAGATAACGACGAACTATACGATTCCATATTTTTTTGTAATGAACGTATGATACCCGGCATTCTTATTTATTCCCTTCTAAATAATCCGATATGCGACTGGCGTTACTGTTTTCCGGTAACCTTTTGCAACATGATTTTACCTTGTAATACGTACAACGTATGCCGTACGGGAGACAATCCTAGCAAGCACTTACGAAGGTTTGGTAGCAGGCCTTTGAAGTCCAGCATTGTTCTAGCTGGATTGCCATTCGCACTTCGGAGTCAAATTCATGCAAATGAAAGTTACTACTAATGGCATAGCTAAGTGTGGTGCACAGTGTTGCGATTTCACTGAGGTGCTCAAACACAGGCAAACCTAAATGAAGAGATTTAAACATAGTACTATATAACAAATTAGAGTAGTATACATGCGTACTTGCGCGTTTTTGATGAGAAAGGAAGGGTTGCCTCAAGGTGTTCTCGAAATAGCCAGCAAAAAAGTAATAAGAGTTTATGTCTACCGTAGCTAATATCTCGGCATGTTCTGCTTAATTGGTGCTACCAACCCCTTGACACAGACTCTTAGGGTAAAAGGTGTTACGCAAGAAAGAAGACAATTTGGACCTCTAGAATCATAAGACCAAATTCGTTTTAGGACCTTTTAAGGCTATTGAACCATATCCACGGCACGATAATTCAAGTAAACCTTCACGGTTCCTTATGCAAATTCGCCAGTGTTAATAGCTATTGTAGGTATAATAGCCACACCCTGAAATCACCATCATAGTTTTACACACATATCTTTTCAGTAAGGACACAGATTTCATATATCGGCCGACATCTTCCAATACCACCTTTATAAGATGACCTATTTTTGGAAATTAAATATTTCTCCCACAACATTTGAACGGACAACCGAAGGATATTTGAAATTCGTCAGTTTTATTGTCTTTTGATAGTGGAAAATCCTCAGAAATCTGAAAGCTTTAAACACACCTTCCCATTAAAATGAATGAAATTTTGCCCAAGTTAAAAATTTATTGCAGCTGCTACAATAATCGTTGTAGGGAACATTCAACTGATGTTCCTCATATAGGCTATAGACAGGTTCACTACATATCGTGTCACTCCGCATGAACGGAGTGAAGGGTATATTCATTTTGTTCTTCCATTTGTAACGCCCATAAGGAGGCGTGGTAGGTATGACAATATATATATATATATAAATGATCAGCATCGAAATCTGAGTCGATTTAAAGGTGACCGTCTGTCCGTTTGTCCGTCTGTCCGTCTGTCCCCGCGATTACAGCCGCAGTCTATCCTCAAAGCGGAGGTTAAGTTCTAAGATGAGCCCGATCGGTCAAAAACTAATCCCACCTCCCATACAAACTCCCCCTTTTTGGGGTCTGTCCCTGCGATAACAGCCGTAATTTAAGGGCAACCAAGCTGAAATTTTGTATGTGAGCTTCCCTACACTATGCGGAGGTTGAGTACTACGATGAGACCGATCGGTAAAAACATACTTCCACCTCCCATACAAAATCCCTGATATATTGTACGCAAGCTTCTAAAATGAGCCCGATCGGTCAAAAACTACTCCCCATACAAACTCCCCCATTTTGGGGTATCCCTACGATTACAGTTATTGTAGTTTAAAGGCAATCAAGCTGAAATTTTGTATGCAAGCTTCCCTACACCAAGTGGAGGTTGAGTAGTAAGATGAGACCGATCGGTCAAAAACTACTCTCACCTCCCATACAAAATCCATCTTTTTTGAGGTGTCCGTATGTCAGTCCCCGCGTTTACAGTAGTAATTTAAGAGCAATCAAGCTGAAATATTGTATGAATGCTTTTCTGCTCTAAGCGGAGGTTGAGTATTAAAATGAGACCGATCGGTCAAAAACTACTCTCACCTCCCATAACTTTTCCTTTTGTGGGTTTGTCGTTGCGATTGCAGCCGTATTTTAAGAGGTATATAGCTGACATTTTGTACGCAAGATTCAATATCTAGGCGGAGGCTACTTTCTAAGATAAGCAATGTCGGTCAAAAGCTACTCCCACCTAGCATTCAAACTACCTTTTTTGGGGTGTCCGCGATTATAGCCGTAGGTTAGGTAATATTGAGCTGAAATTGTATATGCAAGATTTAATCCTATAATAGGAGCTTACGTTGTAAGATGAGCAATATCGGACGAATACTTCTCCCATCTTCCATACAAACTCATCCTTTTTGGGGGTGTCCGTTTGTATGTCCCTATAGTTTATGAGCTTTGGACTTTTTGTATGTAAGCTTCTGTCCAAAAGCAGAGGTTAAGTTCTTAGATAAGCATGATCGGATTTAACCTATTCCTACATCCCACACAACTTCCCATTTTTAGGGAGTTACAAAATTCATAAAAATAAGCTCCAACTCACCAACTCATAAACTTATCGGTAAATCGAATAAAATCGATACAAAATTACTGACAAAATGGATGTGTGAAGCTAAAAGTAACGTCCACTTCTCACCAACTCCCCTGTTTTGTGGTACAAAGTTTAATAAAATATAGTCGTAGTGCAAATAACAAGTTTTACCACCATATTAACAAATGGTGAAGGGTATCTGAGCTTCGACATAGCCGAAGATAACCGCCTTACTAGTTTTCTTTGCAATAAGGTTCAGTTTTCCCCCAATTATTTGTTTCCCTCTTATGAGAGGAATACCAATATTACTGTTATGTTCGACCGAATCCGCGATGTTGGCTGCCTTTACCAATGCATGGGCCACTTCGTTATCTTATGATTGTCGGGGATTCATGTGCTCCATACGCAATTTTGACAGTTTTGAGTTTATTTATGATGCTATCCCGTGCTAGATTGTGGCAATATGCATGCACCAACTCATAAACTCGATTTGGGTCAAGGAATGCATGCCCGATGATTGGAATCTGAGTGTTCTATGTCCTGTGCTTAAGAAAGGCGATCCAAGTGTGTGTACCAACTATCGCGGGATTAGCCTTTTACCCATCGCATACAAGGTCATGACTAGTGTGTAGAGTTTCTCTCCCGGGATTTCCCGGGCGGGAATTCCCGGGATTCCCGGTCATTTTTAATTCCCGGTTTCCCGGGAAATTCGTCCGGGATTCCCGGGAAATTAAAACACCTTTAGCTGATCAAATTTTAGAAGGTTAAAAGAAGCGAATTGAAGAAAGAAGGGGCAAGCGACTTTATACTTTAGTGAAGTATCTTAAAGATCCAACAGTATTTGATAAAAATGCTAATAACTTATTTCAAACTGCTTTAAAGCAAAATGTGATCGCGTACGCTAAACAAATTTATACTATTGTCCTATTTGTGACATTAGTACCGAAAGACCATTTGAGAATATATTAACCGATGCCATAACAAATGCAATGTTGCATCAAGATATAGACTACTTAATTACTCGATAAACAGGGTTTACAATTTTTCGAAGCAAGTGGAAAAGCAACGGAAAATGTCACCATTTTATCGAATGCTCTTCCGACAATAAGGCCAACATCAGTTGAAAGCGAGAGAATGTTTTCAACGACAGGGAAATTTGTAAATAGAATTAGAAACAGACTGTGTGATGAAACTATTAACGCTCTTTTTGTTTTCAAAACATATTTTCAAAATGAAAAATTAACTTTTATTGTTTAACTCATATTTTTATATACATACATTAAAATGAATGTATTTCGTTTGTTATGGTTTGTTTGTAATGTTTTTGTTTTACTTGCAGCTTGTACTATATAATCTCATACTGCAAAATTGAAAAAAATTAACATAGTTTGTCTTGTTTATCTACCGCGCGAAAATTCCCGGGAATTCCCGGGATCCCGGGAATGGCAAAAATTTTTCCCGGTTTCCCGGGAAATGAAAAGTCCGGGAAAAAGAGAAACTCTACTAGTGTGTTATGTGAAAGACTAAAGCCCATTCTGGCGAACCTGATTGGACCTTATCAGTCTGGCTTTAGACCTGGTAAATCCACCACCGACCAGATATTCACGCTACGACAAATCCTGGAAAAGACCCAAGAAATGCAGATCGACACCTACCATTTGTTTATCGATTACAAAGCTGCATTTGACACGACAGAAATTGTTAGATGCTATGGCTGAGTTTGGTATCCCCGCGAAGCTAATACAACTTTGCGGGATGACACTGACTGACACGAAGTCTTCAGTGCAAAATTGGCAAAAACGTGACACAGCCATTTTTTACAAAGCGAGGTTTTACGATCTCTTAACATCTCTTGGAGATGATCATGCGAAAGGCTACAGTAAACAGGAACGGTACCATCTTCAACAAAAGTGAGCTGTGGGCTGAGGGATGTTACTGCAGCCTTTTCGAGCATTGAAAAGCAGTCGGCAGAAAATGAGGATGATTAATGAGGACAAAACCAAGTTATTTGTTTCAACGAACAAGAAGTCTACTCGTTTGGGACGCTGCGTGAACTTTGAGAACTATAACTGGCAGATGATTTTGTCCATCTTGCTCCGCCGTAAAAAAATAATAATGCCTGCCTGGTAATCAAGAGACGAGTATTGATCGCAAACCGATGCTACTATGAGCTAATCCAGCGAGTTAATCACAAATACCTCTCTCGAAGAACAACTATCCCACTGTATCAGACACTGATCCTATGTAGCTGTATTTCTCTACAGCGCCAAATCCTGGGTAATGACACATACTGATCAATCTATTCTTAGAGTCTTCGAGAGAAAAATACTTCTCAAAATATGTGGACTCATCATCATAAACGTCGAGTACCTTCGTCGAATGAACCATGAGATATATGATTTGTACAACGCCTTCGACGTAGTCAAGCATGGTGAGATGGACCGAATTCCCTGGCTTGGACATGTTGTACGAATGGATGAAAATACTCCAGCTCGAAAAATCTTCGGCAATAAACTCGATAGGCGGCACAGAAGGGGGCGACTAAAACGTTGCTGGATGGTCCAGACGGTTATTGATGGATGAATTACTGTTGTTGATGCCATATAAGAAGAAGGAGAGGATACCCCACACAGTAAAACGTAATTTCCATTTAAGCCAACAACGGCTTCTGTATATTTAATAATTAATTTTGTAGCTTGATTGTGAAAAATGTTTTTTTGAAAAGCATTTAATTGATATAACTAAAATTTTTGTAGGCTATCAATAATTCCTTTTAATTACTTAATGTGAACCCAGAGGTTTTTCTGTGTAGATAAGGTGTTTTATAGCGACATCCTCGACCTTTGTAGTGTGAGTGCAGGATTATATTTTGATCTTTTAGATCCCGGAAGGGTAGTATCCTCCAACCACTTCCGTTTAGGGGCTACTTCGGATGACTTCCGTTTAGTTTTGTTATTTTTGTGGAGCCAGTGGGAGATAACTCTTTCCTTGCTCCGTGAGCTCATCGACCGGCATTTACCGTGCCTACTAGTTATTCTATGGGCGTAATGAATGCTTATAAAGGCCCTTTTGGAAGGTGTTCTGTGCCAAGGGAGAATAAAAGTAGAGGCCAAGAGAGGTGCTTCGAAGAGAATTAAATTATTCGTAAATTGTTCTCCTTGCTCAACTGTAAGCACCGAGGAAACTGTCGCGTCATCAGCACTCGAAACAGTGGTTTCGACGGGATTGCCTCGTATCAGGACCTTGGGAGTCTTTGAAGTACTTAATATCGAATAACCACATTGTAGCAAGCTCGGTCTGTCGTTTGTTTTTGGCAGTGTCGTTTTGGTTTTTAGCGCACTAGTAGCAGATCGACTAGTGGAATCTGGCGCCTCCGCTCCAATAGCTGATTATCTCAGTAGCAGACAACTTACTACTACATGAAACCAATGCTGTAGTAGTTAGGTAGTATGAAGCCAATGACCGGGTAGGCAGAGCATGATTTTTGCCAGACGTGAATGATTGCCGCTCCTCTGGAGGCAGAAGCAGATCTTTAGCCGCTCACTATAATTAGTTAATAACCTTCCATTTGTATACTCTAGAAATTGTATACAAATAGAATTAGAGATTTGGGTCAGAAACAGGCGTAAATTTTGAGGAACTTTTCAGTATTTTTGACTCGACACTATTGCGTTATTCAAACATATCAAAATCAGATTCGCTCCTAAAAACTTTGATTTAATCACTATGGCAGGCTGAAATGATGCTGCCACGCCTCCTAACAAAATACGGTATTTTGTTGACCTGTGTCACTAGTTCGATACAAATATCACCCAATTAAATAAAATATATCTAAAAATAACTTTTCCAAAAATTTCTGAGAATTACCACAAATAACATTACGCTGACTAGTATTCTATGCGTCTTTAAAATATTCCTTACATTTGAAGTAATTTTTATATTAATTACTTGGTAAAATTTTAATAATTATTAAAAAAAACTTCATCTCCTTTTACACCCCATGAATGAGGTATGGGATAGCTTCTGGCGTTGTTGTGAATTAACACGCTATCTATTTGTAGATTAACAACTAACGGCACCTACTTTTGTATCGACGAATGCGAAGGTCACTGTTTGAGAAGCTTTTACTAGACACGCCGATTGACTCGACACTGCGAAGTTGCTGTCAACAACATTCGAGGGGGCCGGCAATGAAAGAAAAATGTTGATGACTGGAGGCGGGAATCGAACACAGGATCTCCCGCATGGTAGTCGCGTGTTCTAACCACTTTGCCACGACCGGTCCCATAATTACTTGATTTAATTTGAATACCTAACAAATGGACTTTCGCGTACCACTGTTTGTCGCCTTTAATTTTTACGATGGTAAATTGCAAGCACACACACACGCACCCGCACATGGCTTCTCGTAAAGTGAAAATCTGAGTTTTTGAGCATACGAACAATTGTTGTTGGAGTCGGTGCATTTGTGTGTTAAAAGGGCAAAAAAAAAGTACCCGAATAGAGTTAGCGAAAGTGCAAAGAAAATACAAAAACAAAAAAACATCTACTGAAAATAGGTCACATTTGAGGCTTTAAGCAAATATAAATGTGAGTGGGCGTATGGAGTAGACATACATACATACATACGCATTGCCTTGTATGCAGTTTTGGTGCATCGTGTGATAAATACATTTTCATATGCACTCGTGCAAAAGTGAAAAATCATGGCATTATAATAAATGTTTATCGTTTTTTTTTTGTTTTTTTTTGGAGAGGAGAAGGTTATATTGCTCAATAGTTATTTATTTATATAAATCAAAATGAATGCTTTTGTACTACTACGCTTTGCTTATTCTCAATTCATATGACAAATACATATGGGTAATATTGATTGTACTTACAGAATGCTTTGTGCCAGAAAAAGTATTATGTAATCGATTCTCAGGATATTAACATATGTATATAGAAATGTCAAATTGGTGTTTGTGTGTTTCACTGCTGTGAAATTAGGAAATTCTGTAAGATGTATACTCAAATCCGCAACCGGCCGTGGGATATGTGGGAGATCGGTGGTTCGATTCCCGGCTCCAGCCATCTAAATTTTTTATTCATTGCCGGCCCCCTCAGGTGATAATACAATATAAGGCTTGGGTGACTGACTGATCACTCCCCAGCCCAAACAGCTAAAGCTAGAACCGTGAAATTTAGAATGTAGGTTTCTTTTATGACGTAAGCGCGCACTTAGAAGGGATTTTTGGAAATTCGGGCTGAAAGGGGGTGAAATGGGCGTGGCACCGCCCCATACAACTGGAATTTTAAAATGACTGTATCTTTTGAACCATTAAAGGTACGAAGTTGAGATTTGGTACCTATATCGGTCGTATAAGAAAAAATACTTTGTTTGTGGAAAATAGGCGGTGCCACACCCCTTTTTTTCAAAATAGTAATATTGGCTAAATAAATGGACCGATTGCAATTGAATTTTCTATGTGTCATACTGTACATAGGGCCTCTATCATAGGCTACATGAAAACAAAATTAGACAAAGGGGCGTGGCACCGCCCACACAAACCAAAATTTCAATCGGTCTTTTCTCAAGAGCCAGTAGAGGTATGAAGATAAGATTTCCTACATATGTTACTGATATAAATAGGATTACGTCTCGCTGGAAAATGGGCGGTGCCACGCCCCTTTTGAAAAAATCGTTATCTGGGCGAAATAAATCAACCGATTGCAATGAAATTTTCACTGTTTAGTATTATTCGTAGGGTCTCTATCATAGGCTACATGAAAACATACTTAGACGAAGGGGCGTGGCACCGCCCACACAAACCTACATTTAAATCGGTCATATTTCGCGATCCATTAAGGGTATGAAAATGAGATTTGCTACATATGTAAATGGTACAAGGGGGATTACGTCTCGCTGGGAAATGGGCAGTGCCACGCCCCTTTTGAAATAATTGTTACGTCGGTCATATTAATAAAACGATTGTAATAACATTATAACAATCAATATATTCAAATTGCCTACTGTCTGTAGATAGAATGAGGAAATTTGGGATGGTTGTTCCCCTTTTCGAGTAAACGTCAGCTAAGAATAGATTTTTGGAAACTCGTACTTTTATGGGTTAAAAATTACCAATAAGGGATAAAAGTTGTACCATCACCTAAACCAATTAAAAAATTGTACGATGTGAAGTAATTTTATGGCTGCGACATGTTGCCAGGATAGATGTGAATGCTCCAGCGAGAAAGGTGCTTGAAGGCGAACCTGAAGGACGGCGCAGAGCAGGGAGACCCAAACTCCGTTGGAAGGACCAAGTGGTAGGCGACGTGCCATCATCTGGTAGGAAAAACTGGAGAACACACGCAGAAAAAGCGTGTGGAATTCTTTATTACTTCAGGCCTTAAATTTATGAACCGCGTTTATAAGTTGTAATTGGCCACTTAAGAAAGTAAGTAAAAGTAATTTTAAAATTCGTTCATAAGATAAAACAGGATAAAACTGATGATACCACCCAGATCAAATACCAAAAGGTGAATTTACGAAAATGTATATAGAATTGCTCCCTATAGAATTAGAGTACTGTCAAATGAAGCTTTTCAAAATTCCATTTTAGTTGTGCGATACGAATAAATCTTTTTAAATTCGTACTTTTAGGGATAAAAAGAGACTAAAGCGGTACAAACTCTCGGACCAATGGGATACAGCTACAATTACATAAATGGGTATTCGTTCGTCATATGAAGCATTGGCATTTTACCTGTATTGCCTAAAGCCACAAGAAGGTTCATTGTAAGTACGGGTGAAACAACGCGAGCCGGGAAAGCTATTAACTATAATTATACTGAGCTTAAAAATAGAAAAAAAATATGCAAATCACTTGATTTATACAATCATTTGATATATATCATTTTCAGTAAAGTTGTATGACAGTTTGCCGAATAAAATCTAAAAAAAAACCCATCAGCAGCAATTTACATTTACATATTGCTACAGCCCACGCACAAAACAAAGACCAACAAAATAACAACTTTGTGGAAAGTAATTAAAATTTGAGGTTTTCTTAAAATTTGTTTTCATTGACGTCAATACATGGGAGTTGCACAAGCGTTACAACTACATCACCAATATTCAGCAAATATTTTTTTTTTTAATGGTTTTTATTATGTCTAGCAGAAATTTACGAGAAATACAGTTTGCATTACATTACAACTAACTGCACAAGTTGCAACTTCATGAATTTTCTACAAATTGGCTTTATTTCCATTTAATTTGTCAATTTGAAAAGGCTGTTTCTTGCGTTTTTCCAGCTTGTTTCTGTGTTCGTGCTTTGTGCACAGCTAAGGGAGTAGAGAATTCGTAAAATTTATATCATGAATCATATGCAACCTGCCTCAATGGTGTTCCTGTTTACTTCTCATATGTGGTATATGTGGGTAATGTTACTATGACTGATGTTACTACGACTGGAATGATGTTGCAATCATAATTGATATGGCAGTTAAACTTAGGTGTTCCATTTAATTTCCTACACAATAGTTTTTAATTTTAGTTTGTTTCTAGAAATTTTGTGAAATTATTGCAATTTATGGTGTGTTCAACATTGTTTTTACACTGATTTTTGCAATTATTCACAATTATGTTTCATTAAAGTTTGACTGCATTCACTTGCTCTAATTATTTCGTGCTGTGATTTTACAAATGCGAAATTTTTATATCTCTAAATATGATTATAACACTGATAGACAATATGACTTTAGTCAGTGTTAAATGAAATTGAGTGGGTTATATTGTGACTACAACTATGCGTATGTGTAAGGGTAAACAAATGTTTAGATGAAAACCAGTGGTTTACAGTACTTAAAAAAAACTTAGTTTCCCTATACACCCCATTATTAAGGTATGGGATAGCTTCTAGCGTTTTTGTGAAATAACACGATTTCTATTTTAGATTCACACGGCACCTACTTCTTTATCAACAAATACGAACGTCACTAGTTGAGAAGCTTTCTACTAGACATGCCGATTGACTCGACACTATACTGCTGGGTCGGCAACATCAAGGGGCCGGCATGGAAAGATAAATGTAGATGACTGGAGTCGAGAATCGAACCACGGATCTTCCGCATGATAGTCGCATATTCTAACCACTATACCACGGCCGATCCAGTGGTTTACAGTAAAACTGCAAAAAAAAAGGTTACAGTGTAAAAAGTGTTAATAAATTCGCCAACAGCTGTAAAAAGGTCAATTCAACATCTCCGGACATTTGTCCATTTTGTATGGGGTTACCAAAAGGTCTTATATGGTACCAACTTTAAACTAGTGAGATAATTATCTTCAGCTATGCCGAAGCTCAGATACCCTTAACCATCTGCAAATACGGTGATAAAACTGGTTATTGTACCTTCACCATACGGTTAGGAGGGTATATATTATTTGATACGAGCCAAAAGTGTAACACATAGAAGGAGTCACTGTAGACCCTAGGTTTCATTGAACCTAATTCGATTCATGATTTTTTTAAGTCGTTTGAGCCATGTCCGCTGTCCGTCTGTCTGGCTGTCCGGCTGGTACGCACGATTACTTTCGAAGAACGCAACCAATTGTTTTGAATCGTTGCACTAATTAATATTTCCCCAAAACTACTTACGGTGTTTCAAATGGGCTACATGGCCACGCCTCATCTGGTACCTCCAATACAAATATATCATTCCCTCCACTTTAGAAATCGAGTTTTAATTTAGAATCGAGCGCGAACTCGCGACTACCAAGCGGGAGATCCCAGGTTCAACTCCTGGCCCCAGTCATCTAAAAAAACAACAGAAAAACAAAAAAATAATTAATTTTTCTTTCATTGCCGGCCATATCCCATACCTTATTCATGGGATGTAAAGGGAAATTATGTTTTTTAAGTATATCAGGATAAAGTTTTGAGAAAAAAACCGGTAGTCTAGCCACACCCCTTCTGGTACCTCCCATACAAATGTCCTACTCCGCCCACTTTTGAAATCAAGCCATAATATCAATACAACCAACGCAAACATGCCCAAATTCTGTGTTTAGTAAAGATAAAGCTGGATAAATTTTTGTAGAAGAAAACTGGAAATAAAGCCACGCCCCATTTGATACCTCCCATACCCATCTCGTATTGCCCATTTCAGAAATCGATTAATATTATTAATGCACCCAACTCCGCCGTGCCCAAATTCTGTATTTAGTAAAGCTAAAGCAGGATAAAGTTTTGGAAAAAAAACTGGTAGTCTATTCACGCACCTTTTGGTACCACTTCATACAAATGTCCCACTCCGCTCACTTTTAAAATCGAGCAACAATATCAATACACCCAACGCGATCATGCCCAAATTCGATATTTAGTAAAGCTCTACCAGGATAATATTATGGAGAAAAAAACTGGAAATGTAGCCGCGTCCCATTTGGTATCTCCCATACCCATCTGTTTCGGCCCATTTCAGAAATCGATCAATATTATTAATACACCCAACGCCGTCGTGCCTAAATGATGTATTTTGTAAAGCCAAAGAAGCAGGATAAAGATTTGGAGAAAAAATGTGGAAGTCTAGCCACACCTCTCATTTACCGATCCGCCCACTTTAGAAATCATGTAATAATATCAATACAACCAACGCGATCGTGCCCAAATTCTGTATTTAGTAAAGCTATACCAGGATAAAGTTTAGAGGAAAAATGTGGAAGTCTAGCCATGCCACTTCTGGAACCTCTCCTACAAATGTACCATTCCGCCCATTTTAGAGATGGAGCAATAATACAAATACACCCAATGCGATCGTGCACAAATTCTGTATTTAGTAGAGATAAAGCAGGATAAAGTTTGGGGGAACAAAAATGGAAGTCGTCTGGTACCTTCCATACAAATGTACCACCCCGCCTGCTTTAGAAATCGAGTAATAGTATCAATAAACTAGAACATTTCATGTTTCACTGAGGGTGATGTTATATGTAGGTCGGGTTTTCCCACTGAAACTTTTGTACTGGTTTTCGCTACAACTATATTTCAGTAAACTTTGTGCCCCATAAAAAGGGGAGTTTGTATGAGAGTTGGACGTTACTTTATGCCTGCCACGTCCATTTATCGTCAAGAATTTTGTATTGAAATATCAAATATTGAGCTTAAATTGTTTATATGAACTTAGATTATTGTTATGCATTTTTTAACCCCAAAAAGGGGGAGTTTTGTATGGAAGGTGGGAATTTTTGTCTGATTTTGCTCATCTAAGAACTTAATCTCCTCTTAGGGGAATTGAAGTTTGTGTACAAAATTTTAGCTCGATAGCTGTAAAATCTTAATAGTACTTTCTGAACTACGACTGAAATTGGCTGTGAGTATAGAAGCTTGCATGTCAAATCTTAGCTCGATATTTTTCTAAACTACGACTGAAATTGCGGGGGCAGATAGGCGGACACTCCTAAAAAGGGGGAGTTTGTATGGCAAGTGGGATTGGCTTTTGTTTAATCTTGCTTTTCTTAGAACTTAACCTCCGCTTAGAGGATAGAAGTTTGTATTCCAAATTTCAGCTCGATCTCAGAAAATAGACTCAGAATTCGATGGCTATATAAATATATCTGCCACGCCTACCTATCGGCGTTACAAATGAAAGTACACTCAGTTCGTGCTCTTAGTGAAGGGTAATTAAAGTCTTACATTATTTCGTACAAAAATCTTAGAAAAAATTCTCTTTCAAAAGGAGAAAGTAAACCTCACGGTTATCTGAGTTTTACCCATAAATACAAAATATTAAAAGTAAACTATTTTCAACGTTTGAAGATTTTCTTTTAAGAAACTATTTGCCCAAATTGACTTAGTTATATAGGATGTAACAGTAGGCACAATGTGTCCGACGTTCGACCTTGGGCCAAATATGTATAAAAATAATAGAAATTTGTTGTTTCCCGGACCGGAGTTTAAGCCGCGTTCCAAAAAATGCCATAATTTTTTGGGACAATATAACGAAGTATCTGTTTATGTATTTCTGGGGAATTCCAGAAAATATATCAATCCCGGTTTACCGGAATAGGACCGGTAAACCTGGGAATACTGTTTCCCCGAAAATGGGAAACGATGAGGGTCGGTTAAACATTTTACCCCTCTTAGAGGCACTAAAGGAGCAGCAAGAGTTTATTTCATAAAAAAATATGTGGGGACCTCCTTAAGGGTTAAAGTAGAGAGTAGATATGATCTAAGAATATGTTGGGGTTGAAAAATATTGTTGGCTGGTCATACATTTGACTCCGGGTCAGTTGGGGCGGTGGGAGAAAATATTATAAAAAAAAAACATTCTGAATGTGAGCCCCACCCCCCTTAGGTATGTTTGGGTAAAAAGTAAAGAGGAAAGGATGATTGAGGACTTGTTTTGATTTTTTCCCCAATACGAAAAGTTTCTCGCTAAAAACCGGGGGCTCCATTTTGATTTAAAATTCATGCATTGGGCAAACTTTGTTAGAATTTATCTTAGATTCAGATTTTGATACCGATTGGTGCCTTTTTTTTATACTCCATACAAATTGAACCAATCTAATGCACACACATCTGACAACTGGACTAGCATTGGTCGTTTTCAGTACTTACTAACTTAATTTCCCTTTACACCCCATGAATGCGAACGTCACTGTTTGAGAAGCTTTTTACAAGACATGTCGAAAAACTCGACACTTGATACTGCGAAGTTGCTGTCGCAACCTTTTCAGGACTATCAGCTCGTTTTCCCTAATGCATTATTTATTCGTGCTAAATCCACAAAAATCTTTAGCAATATTCTTTTCATAAAAAGGCATTTCGAAACTATTACAAATAAATCACCATAAATTGTGATGTGTGCATTGAAAAAAACGAAAGAAATCCTTTTATCACTATTGTATAAACTACAGCTCATTAAATATGATCACATCACATTACATCACATTATCAATGAGCATAAATTTTATTATAACTACCACCACCAACACCACAATTCATCCTTAGATTTTACTACTTCTACTGCAGGATAATACAGCAACACTATAATAAGGATAGTAATAGCGCATATGTTAGTTTTTAACGTCTTCTAGCATACTCTTGTATGTCTACATGCATGTACATATGCGTGTATGAGTGTGAATGTGCCAGCGTATAAAGCTAAGATATGTATTTGTGGTGGTTTCGGCACCACATAAAAATAGCTAATAAAACTGTTTTATTAGTCTTTAATTTTCAACTGACGAGTTCTGGGTACAAAACCTAAGCGATATACACTAGGGTATTTTTTTTTCTTTACTTATAAACAACACATAACACATTACTAAAACTGGGGGAAAACAACAAGAGTTAATAAATCTTATAGAACACATAGTGCATGTTTAAAGACTTAAAAGTAAGGCCACGCAATAAAAAAAAAATGGAAAACACGAAGAAAACAGCATAAATATTTCGTTGTTTTCTTTCAGCCAAACTTAGTTTCAGTCGGGAGTTATGTTGCTAAAAACACATAAATTGTTCAGTGTTTTATAAACACACACATAATGCAGCACGTTCCAAAGGTGAGAGCAGAATTTTGTTTTTGTTCATGGCATTAAACTTTAGTTTAAATGTGTTACTAACGGCAGCAAAAAAATGTTGGCTACGGCAAGGGTGGGTAAGTCTTGTAAGCGAAAATTTTACACAAGCAATAGTCGAAATCATGAAAAAGAGAGTTACTTGGGGGGCTATTCAAGAAGGTCTTTGTCAAGTTTTTAAAATTACATATTAGTACTTGTTATGTATACACAACCCTTATAGTACATTTATGGGGATAGCAGAAGGTAAAACCCCTAGAATTTTTTTTTAAAAATATAATGCATCAGATTCATTAAGTTGAACAAAACCTCGGCTTTAGTAACCCACAAATATCATGAAATTTAATATTAAAAACCAGTACATCAACTGCAGTTAGGTGAACTGATTGACAAATACCCTCACCCATATGACTTTCGGTAACATGGCCAGAAAAGAAATATAGAAAAACTGTAGAAAAGAATACAGCCATCAAACTTTAAGTTCTAAATTCAATATATCTCTGGGTAAATGATCAAAGACAATTTCTATAATTAATTCGCACAAATTACTCAAAAGAAATCATCATTTGTAATGGGTGGAACAAATTTCCCGGTTTTTTAAGTATAAATACAAAACATTAAAACTGGGCTGACATAACCGCTTTGCAGGAAATCCGGTGGACGGGACAGGGGTGCTCGCGCATGAAGACGTGCGATATCTACTATAGTGAACGGCTGGACCGATTTTGGTAAAAAAAAATTTCAGTTGTCCGTAATTGCCAGGAGAAGGTTTATGTAAAAGAAAATCCTGCGGAAAGGCCGGAAAATTGGAAAAACCGAAAATTGCTTTTTTGTATGGAATTTTGTGTGCAGTTGTTACGAATGATTTTTAGAATGCAAAAATAAATTTTTTTTTTTGGAAAATTCGGAAAATTCTGGAAAAATTCGAAAAATTTTTTATTTTTCGACAAAATTTAGCTTTTTGTCGTATGATTTGATAGTTTTGGACGATGTAACTGCGAAAAATTTTAGATAATTAATCCGACATGACTTTCCGAATGGAAAGATAGACAAATTCTTCATGTAAAACTCGAAAAATTTGAATTTTTCGCATAGGACATGGTTGTTTTTAGGGAGAGTTATGTACTAGGCTAATGCCTCCTATTAGACAATCAAACTTTGGACGACGTACGCGTCGTGCTATAATTAGTCAGAACGTGCGTAATAATCAAACGCAAAAGGGCCGTGCCAAAAAATTAAATGGAGACGTGCCCATATTGCACAATTTCGCGCTGCACAATCACCACCTCAAATTCGACAAAATGTTACTAGAAGAAGACCAGTCGTAAATATAGACTTGAATCGCGCTGCTTTTGAATACGATTCCACAATCGCCTACAAAGATCTTCGCTGCGTCGATACCGGTTCATTGTCTGTCGTATGCCAGCATAGCAATCCACTGAAGTTACAATCGGAAACTCCCGGCTTATGCTGCTACTCATTTCGAGGTGAGATCCCAATCTATTTTAAGATGAGATCCCAACTGTATCCTTTTTGCGATTGAACATTTTTGTTAGGAGATAACTGCATTTAAAGTTGTTCATATGAATATCAACGGCTTCACAGCTATTGCAGGGTGAGAATGTGAAATCACACGATAGCGTCGGGAGACACATCGGTCATATGGCACACTCCGCTTTGAAGTTGCCGATGAATCTTCTCACTGTTCACAAGCCATTGGGCACAATATCCAGAAGTTCGGCGATAGCGAAATTGTTGCGAGAATGCAAAATCATCTTTTGGGATAAATGCACGATAGCGCATCGACGAGCTTTAGAGGCAGTTGACATGAAGGATTTATGAGGGGATTCGAAACGATTTGGTGGGGCTATAATATTTCTGTCGGAAGATTTTTGTCAAACGGCTCCCGCCATCTCAAAATCTACTGCTGCTTATGAAATTAATGTCTTTGTGGCGTAATGACAAGGAGTTGAAATTAACTACGAACATGAGAGTCACATTGCAAAACGACCCATCTGCTACAACATTTTCAAATAAATTCAAATAAGTCACATTAAAATTTGAACTATATGTGTTTTAATATTACTCTAGAGCTTATATGAAGGCGTTAACTTGGAGCGAGACGAAGTTCGCCGAGTCAGAAGTTGTATGGCAGAACAACGTTTGCCGGGTCAGCTAGTTAATATAGTTATGGAGAAGGTGATAAGAAAGATTGGTGTCAACATTGCACTAGCCTATGCCGATGAAATTGACATCATTGGCCGAATTCTGCTGAATGTTACTGCAGTTTTCACATTCGTAGAAAAGGAGTCAGCGGTCAACGAAGACAAAACAAAAATAATGATTTCGACGAACAAAGAGTCCTCTCGATGGGGACGCACGTTGATAATTATTGTTTTGAGGTTGTAGTTGAGTTTACCTACCTCGGATCTTCCGTCAATAAGAAAAATAGTGTCAGCCAGGAAATCAAGCCGAGAATAGCGCTCGCCAATAGATGTTTTTACGGACTTCAGCAGCACTTTAGTAACACCACCTTATCTCGGGGTTTTAAGAAACAGCTATACCAGGTTCTAATTTTTCGAGTTATGTTGTATGCTGCCGAATCGTAAGTGCTTTCGACATCGGACATACAAAACTGGGAGTATTCGAGAGAAAACGGCGAGTTTTGCACTCGGACGACCAAGAGCTTTATGAGCTTTACCACGGCATCGACGTAGCTAAAAGAATCAGAATGCAACGTCTTCGATGGTTGGGACATGTTGTCAGGATGGATGTAAATGCTCCAGCGAAAAAGGGGTGTGAAGGCGAAGAACGATGCAGAGCAGGGAGACCCAAACTTCATTGAAAGGAGCATGTGTTTGCTCATGTGCCACCATCTGGTAGGATTAACTGGAGAACGCAAGCAGAAGACTGAAACGTGTAATTCTTTAATACTTCAGGCCTCAAATTTTTGAACCACTTTCGTTAAGTTGTAATGGTTCTCTTAAGTAATTAACTAAGTATGAGAGATTTGAGAATAGGTGTGGCAAATGTTTCGGTTCTCTGCGGTATTGCCTACTGTTACAAAATATTTTAAATGATCACATTCAAATATCATGCGGTTCGTAAGTAATGGGTTTGGATATAAATTTTCCAAAAACAAGATATTTTGTGTTGGAGGTACCAGATGGGTTCGGCCGATAAAGTCCATATTCATTCCAGAGTCAAATTTATATAAGCGTACATCTTGCTCAAAATTGTACTGAATTCAATGTACTTACAAATAAAATATGTTTGTAAAACTTTGAGAGTCAATTCAGTCATTTGTATGGGAGCTAACTGTAGGGGTGTGGCAAAGGTCAAAATTATATCCAATGACTAGAGGAATACGAAAAATTATAAATCATTTTCGCGTAGCATTCATATTTACAGACAAATGGAACCTTCGGCATGTTATCCGCACTAACTATTAATTTTTTTCGGGATATAGTGAAATCTCAACAGATTTTTCTGTCTTTGAAAACGAAAATTCTGTTTGTTTACATATCCGTTGGCCAGAAATGAGTCTCATCGCTGAAAATGATTTGACGACACAAATCTGATTCACCTTTCAGTTGATTTTCAGACAATACACCGAACATAAGATGTAAATGATGGTACGCAGGCTTTAATTCCTGTACCAGTTGGATCTTATATGAATGTACTCTAAGATCTTTCCATCAAATTTGCCAATGAGTGGATTCGGTCTGTTTATGAAAATTGATTTGCAATTTATTTCAAGCTCTAGAATGATATTCTGTATGTACAGCTGTTTTGGACTCAGCCACGAATTTTGAATGATCACGACAGACCAAACCTACTGAGGTCATTAGCTGACTACTCCCAACATGGAGGGGAACTTCGATTCCTGGCTGATGGTGATTATTATAATTGTGAAGCCAAGACGAGGTAATGTTTGCAAACCGGGAAGTTTTAATTGAGCTTTGGAGTTGTTTCTACAGAGTAGTTTTTATGATCGATTTGAAGTGTATGGTGCATGGCCTTGGTCAGGTCTTCGGATTTTGTACAGTAAAAACGGTTAAAAGTCGTATTATTGCAGATAATATTGACATCAGCAATGTTCGGAGAAGTTGTGTTAATTGATCGAAATATGTTGGAACATGGATGGATGAAGCCAGTTGGATGGTGAACTTTGTTCCCAGCTGGAAGATGGCAGAATTGTGAATTAGCACTCTCCCGGTAGATGGGTAGAAAACTATTGTTGGAACGGGATACAAATTTGCTGACACCGTTTGTATCTACTGTTAAGGCAATAGTTCTATTGGTGATGCATGTATTAAAATAAACCTCTAATTATTCCAATATAAAAGAATGTAGGTAACAATTTTAATTTAGCCACAGTACTCACCGACACAGTTCTTTATACCTAGCTTTAAGTTTTTCTATCGATCATGACTGCAAGAATTTTCTTGTTTGTTTTTTAAATAACATTTATATGCAGTCGGTGTTTATTGCGTATGCTATTATATTGCCCTTGTTTACTATAGTTGTTTTTCTTTTCAAACAACAACATCAACAACACAGGAAGGATGGATGCATTTTCAATTGCTTTAAAAGTATGAAGTTTTTTTGTTAAGGAAAAAAAAGCAAGAAGAAAACAAACAACGCTCATATCCAGCATTTTTATATATGTTTTTGTGATTGAGCTAAAAAAAAAACTCACATGTATGTTGGTGCGACCGAATGATATCGTCCGTTGCAAACTAGTATGCATGTGTATGTGTACGTGTACGTGTATGTGCGACACTTTATAAACTTATAAAACAGTTAAATTTAAGTGACAAATAAAAATAAATGTTATTGTCAAAAGCGCAAACAACAACAACAAAATCATCAACAGCAATATCAGCTTTAAAAAACAACAGTAGCTGCTGTCAACAACAAAAACAACAACATCATCATCATCAGTGGCAGCGAAAATACCATCATCAACAACAACTATTATGGCCGCCAACACAACAATACTAGAATAACATGCATACATCTACTCGTATGTATATCACTCTTCTACCCGTTGAAATTTTTAGTCAGAGCAGCGTTCGTAAGGGTAAACGTATGTTGGCCGTGGTACTGCTGATACTCATGTTTGTTTTCGTCGGCGTTTTTTATAAACTTTGAAATTTTGTTGTTATAGATTTCATTGTTGCTGTCGTATGTTACCCCTATCGTTTACTCCTATCAACACGGAGAAAAAATTATGTCTTTAAAAAAATTTATGAAACTATATATATTTTTGGATATTTTAACTTTGAGTTAATATACTATGGAAGCTTCCTAGGCAACGCAATGTTTTTTAACACTGTGCAACTCTTATTTAGGCGCTAAGTGATTTTATCACAAATTTTTTAAACTTTAAGAGGTGAATTGGAAATACAAAGTATAACACATGATTTCAGGACTCAATTCTGAGAATTGCACGTGAAAGCAGCCTCAAAAATAAGAACTTCTGCATAATTCGTTTTGTCAAGTTGGCTGCATAAATAATTTAATGGCCATACGAGATTTAATGCTCAATGTGGATTTATAGCGCATACAATAAGTTATTTCCTAAGAAAATCGATTAAGCAATTTCGATGTTAGTACCACAATCACTTAAATAATGCCATTTTGACAAGAATTTCGAATCTTCATGTCTTCATGCAGTCTTTGATAATGTGTATGGAGTTAAACGATGATACTGCAAGAGGTCACACTATTCCTATACCACAGAAATACTAAATCATTTTTATGTTGGAAATGACACAGGGCTTTAGAGAAAGGGAAGGACGGCAACTTAACATGTCAACGAAAAGGGATTTGTTAGTTTCCCCACATTTACAACATTATCAACATAATAAAAACTATATAACTTCACACGATGTTCTTAACTATAATGTGGTTTCAGTTGTTGTTGTTTTTTATGTCATATATGTACACATATATGTTCTCTACCATTAGCAGAAACAACAACGACAACAAAAGTCTGGTTATGTTTAAATGATAATGCATTGTTTTACTTACCAGACGTTATCATCTGCGAGTGGATGCGTGTCAGAGTGTATATCTGAATGTGAGGCGAGGTTTCACATATATACGATTTGGTTAAATTTAATGATCTCAAAACGTAAAACCATCTCTTTGCTCAGGGATATGAACTGTAATCAAAATAACCACAGAGGAAATCTGGGGAAATGATAACGTAAAAACAATGGAGTAATAAAAACTGTTTAAAACACTACAATGTTTGAAGTAAAGTATACGTAACAAATAATTATATATACATATACATACCATAAACAGATGTGGATAGCATAAACGTAATGGTTATAGTAACATATCGTCGATAGCCTGCAAAAAGGACTCTATTCCTTTTTTTTGTGAAATATATGATGCAAAAGTACATATTCCAAAAGTCATAGTCTATGCCCTGTAATTTGTTAATGTACAAAGCACAAGCGGTCATTAACGTTAAATCATCATCGCATTCGTCGAGACACAAGTAGGTGCCGATAGTGGTGATTCGAAAAATGGAAAGCGTGTTAATTCTAAATATAACAGAAAATTACACTGTGAAACATTTAAGTGGTCATTGTCTGGGGGGCAAGAATTTCCAAATCAGGGTGGAGGCATTATACCAGTAAATTAAAATCGCTAAAATCCCATTTATATTTTTTGCTTATTTTGATGTTTGTTCGCTTAGTTTTTGAAATTGTAGAAAATGCCAAATCCTTTGGGGTTTTACTATCTACAATGATCTAGTACTTTCGCTCTGATATGGAATTTCTCTTAATCCACAGAATTAGAACGACGTGTGTATGATTAATATAATACTCGCATAAAATATTGCTCATACGTTGTATGTATATTAGGAATGTAACGAATGTGCTTTAGCGAATGCGAATGCGAATATTGGAATATTTTGTTTTGCGAAAGCGAATGGGAATACTTATTTTTGGGTTTTGCGAATGTGAATGCGAAAGCGAATATTTCAAAATAGTTTAGCGAATGGCAAAAAATGGTTTATGTAAACCAATAATTAGTATCATTCCTATTGTTTGCCTTTTCAAATAAAAATATGTATTCCAGTTAAGTAATTAAGCATAAAATATTGATTTAAAAGTAAAACAAAAACAAAACCAGTACAGAAATTTCAGTCAGATAAACTGACTGATAAATACCACCACCCACTATAAGATATTATGTAAGTCTTGAGTTATTGAAATTAACTGATTTGTAATTAAAATTACTTATGTATTATTAGGTATATGCTTGCTTTGGAGCGTAAACGGTTGTAGCTAAGACTTTCGGAACATAATACCAATGTTCAAAGACATGTAGCAAAACCATAAAAGTTTAACTTATTATTTACGAGGTACCGTTAGGGGTAGCTCAAAGTGTCCGAAGTTTTTTTTAACGCTCAATTTCCAAAAATAGGTCAATTTGTATGGGAGGTACCAGAAGGGGTCAACCTATATAGTCCATATTCATACATGAGTTTAATTTTCTTAAGCGAACATCATAACGCAAAATTTGAGTGATCTCAGTTTATTTACAAAAAAGAAATGTATGTAAAACTATAAGGGTCAATTCGGTCATTTGTATGGGAGGTACCAGAAGGGGTGTGGCAAAGGTTTCGGCTTTTTTAGGGTTTGTCTACTATTGCAAGATAAATAATCTGACCAAATTTAGATAGCCTCCGATAGTCTGTTTGACAGCTATGGAAGAAATATTAATTACCCAAAAATAGGTAATTTTGTATGGGAGGTACCAGAAGGGGTGGGTCTATTTTGCCCATTTACAATCCCATAAGTTCGTTCCGAAATATATTAATACTGGTAAATTTTCATGCCGATCCGTTAAGGTTTACTTGAGTTATCCTGCTGACCAGCCATCCAGCCAGCCAGCCAGACAGACGGACATAGCTCATTCTTCTTAAAAAGTTCTGAAACGAATTTGGTGTTAAGATACTTGGGGTCTAACTCGTCTCCTTTAATGCGTTACACTTTTTTTCGTATTAAATGATATATGTATACCCTCATCCCTAAGGGTGATGGTATAAATATACGTAATTCTCAGAAATTCAGTCTTTATGGTAACTTAACAATAATTTTATTTACTATCGAAGACTTTGACGTATTCAGTATTCAAAGTGTAGTAGAGCCAAGTTGTATTTAACAAAAAGAAGCTTCGCTGCGTTTTCGCTATGCAATCTAGTTCTAAGCGGATCATAGATAAGTCCGGCTCTACTAAACTGTTCGCTGGGAACACTTCCCGAAGACGTAGCTAAGAACTGGTACTAACTTTTGGTATTTCGAGCTGTTTCGTTTCCACCACAAAGTATCTTCTGAAATATGAATTTTTTTCTCTTTATTGTATTCAGCTAACAATTTTTTTGTGCGAGAGACTGAAAACGTGATCTCTTGAATGTTGTCATCAGTCTCACTATTACTATTACTTGTATGAATGCGAATGCGAATATTGGAATATTTTTTTGCGAAAGCGAATGCGAATATTGAAATATTTATTTATACGAATGCGAATGCGGGAGATCACAGGATTAACTCCTGGCTTCAGTCATCTTATAAATAAAATAAAAAAAAAAATTAAGAAACGCTTTTCTTTACCTTAATATATTGATCAGATGTAAACACAAAATGAATATGAATACTAAAAAATCGAGTTAGTCAAAAAATATGAATATTTCAAACAACTCAAACTTTTAAATCAAAGTGAAAAAATTTCACACATCCCTAAGAGAAAAGCGAAATAGAAAGAAATTATAGAAATAGCTTTAAACATGATTGGTTGTATTTCTTTCGGGGATTTTGCTATAGTACTTACCTTTACCATGACTTGGAATCAAAAACCATCCAGAATGGCTGTAGCACTGTGTTATTAACGCTGTCCAAGTGGGCGTGCCACCTTCCATACAAATTGCACTGAGGTACAAAATGGAGGTTACTATCTGGGAGGGGAATACTCTGAATATTTTATGTCGCTATTCACAAAGCGCTTTGAAAAGAGACAAATGATTAGTACAAATAGGATATATCGTTTCGTGGTCTTAGAGCACCTCAAGTAATATTGTATGAGCATTATTTTTGTAGAATATTTTAATATTGTTAACTCCCATTTTAGGGAACTTTTATGACTTTTCTCGAAAAAAAAACAAAAGGACACATAAGGAGTCAAGATAGAGTTTCATGGTCTATAGAAAAAAACATCGTTAAATATCATTGTAGGCATCTAAAATCTATAATCACTAAAACACTAAGAAAGAGTTCGATCTAGGGGGTATCTGTTCTTCCGAAACTTTGGTGCACTGTTATATCAACTTTATATGAAGCCTTACTGTTGTGCAGCGTATAATTGTGGCAGCAAATAAGAGATTCAGGTTTGCCATTATTGAAAACTCCCTTAGTGTCCAGGAAGGCTGCGAGTGCTTATTCCTTGTACTTCAGGTGCTGATATAAAGCAGCCAGGTTATCGAATGTAAATCGGCTTCTGAGAATTTACCCTTCGTTGGGTGCCTTTGGGGATGTAAATGTGAATCTTGCATCTCAACCCGACTAACAACCTCCTTCGTTGTGGCACCTGGGCAATGTTGTTCGTGGTATTTTTTTTTATCATGAATAGCGGCTGATAGTGAGCGACGAACCCTGATGGTTGAGCTAGCCACCCGCCTTCAGGTCCTTTACTGGCTATGAAAGCACGAGAAAGAAAAAGTAACAAACGGAACTCCCCAAATGTTGACGACCCCCGCAAACGTTATAAGGACCATGATTTAAGGATATGCACCTGGAACGTTTGGACTCTCTATAGAGAAGGTGTCACTATTCGACCGGCGGACAAAGATATTCACAGTGCAACTTTGCTATCCCCCGATCAAAACACCAAAAATCAAACTGATCATGCACGTCATGGACGTGCGTGTGACCCGTGGTAGTAATCTTGAGCAGAGCGAAAAACGCACGTAACCAAACACAAACAACGCTGGACATCGCGAAGCTGCAAACCCCAGAGATAGCCACTGCCTACTCCAACTACTACGACATAACGCCTCGCATTCTGACGTTCCTGATACACAGTGGCAGCATATTGTGCATTCCATGGCAACCGCCGCAACAACCGTGGTAGGATATGAAAAACAGTGCTCAGACGAATCCTGGTACTATGATGAATGTCGCGTAGCATCTGAGGAACAGGATGCTGTTTATAGGGCAACGCTACAGCCAATTGTAACCTGTGTCGCTAGGAAACGGCACAAGGGGACAGTAAAACAGGCGAGACAGCTATTTAAGCGAAAACGTCAGATGAAGGAGTGGGAGAACGAGAATATAAAACGATACAAGGATAGAGGTGAGGCCCGAAAATTGTACCAGAAAGTGAAAGCAAAAAGCTACGGTAATGGGCTCCCCTCTTGTAAGGACAAGATTGGAAATCTGGTTACAGACACGCAGAGTGTGCTGCGTATATGGAGAGAACACTTCTATCAACTGCTGGTTCCAGAAAGAAGCGCATATGAAGGTATCACACCAATTGTCGACAACGGCTTAGATTGCCCACCACCAAGTCAAACCGAGGTAAAAAGAGCAATGTCGCGACTGAAAAAAATAAAGAAGCCAGTGCCGACGAACTTCCGGCATAGCTTTTCATGTCCGGTGGCGAGGAGCTGCTAAAGAGCATGCATCAGATCCTACTCACGGAGCTGTGTTAAAAAAGGTGATCCAAGTGTGTGATCCAACTACCGCAGGATCAGCCTCTTACCCATCGCATATAAGGTCCTGCCGAGTATGCTATGTGAAAGATTAAAGCCAGTGTTATAAATCATCAACTGACCAGATATTCACACTTCGGCAAATCTTGGAAAAGACCCAAGAGAAACAGATCGACACGTACCATCCTTTCGCCGGCTATAAAGCTGCCTTCCACTGCCCGATACGGCAGAAATTACTCGAAGCCATGGCTGAGTTTGGTAATACTGCGAAGCTTATACGCCTTTGCGGAATGTCACTGACTGATACGAAGTTTTCAGATAAGATAGGCAAGGACCTAACGTAGCCATTCTATACCAGACCAGGCCTAAAAAAAGCCGACGGCCTATCGTGTGACCTCTTTAACATAATGATGGAAATGATAATGACGAAAGCTGCAGTAAACACGAGTGGCACGATATTCAATAAAAGCCACATGCTACTCTCGTACCGAAGCGCTTGTAATATTTTTCTACGTGCGGTATATAATCCAATTGAATCGCAAAGAAGTGCCAGCTAAGTAAGTAGGTAAGTTGGCGTGTTGAGCCTTGGATAGAGCTTTCGGTTAAAGACGTTATCTGATATATACATCTATTGTTCTCTCCATAGTTTTAAGTATGGGATACTTTACCCCCTTTAGGAATAAATACCATTTTGTAGGTTGTATATCTCGTTGTAATGTATCTGTATTAACTGTTAGATGAAATATTCATCAAACTCATCTTATAACTCCAAATACATAGTAAGTTGGGTGTTATTCTTACGCTATGGGCAAATTTTAAGGCACCACCTGTCCAACTTTGCCACTCTCCAAGTTGAAATGTAAAATTTATAAACATTTATTTCAACACGACACATAGACACCAGTAACAATAGAAGTTGCTTAACTTTTCTCACCTTTGCATTATCTAGTATAGCATTTTTATATTCGTTCTTATTATTGTGTTAGTTTACATTCTGTTCACATTGTTTTAGTATGTATAACAATGTACACGTAAAAGCAAACATTTAGACACTATAATAGTAGAAAAAAGCTATGTTTTGTTTTCGCATTGTCTTGTTCACACATGAATAAATACAGTTGCACATACTTTCAGCATATGAATGCATGGCAATGTAAATTTATATATTCATATAAACGTCAACGCACACACATGCAGATGTGTACATATATGTGCTGCTTGTGTGTTTTGTTATTGTTACTATTAATTTACTTGATATTGTTTGTGTTTTTAATGCTGGATAATGCAATTTAAAATTTATAAGAAACTTTTGTCTCTGAGATATTTTTGCAATTTAAACAATTTAGATGTTTCCTAATACTCTTTTGACATTCATGCAATGTGATACAGCAAAATGGTTATGTGTATAGATGACAACTCAGTTGAAATGGTCAGTGTAGTATAAATTAAAGATTCTAGAAATTTGTAGGATTTAATCAGAGAGAGAATAATAAACAAATAATATAAAATGGATTACAGTTCTTCTCCGGCAAGTTGGCAGCATCCTTAATATCTGAAACTAATAACTTTGTTTTATAGCTATTTCATCCCATAGTTAATTTTTGGGGAATATAACACAGAAACAAAAACAAAAATAACCATTTGATACATAAGTTTTGGTCTTGATTGCAAAAGAGAGAGATACCTTTGCAGGATAACTAATTATGAGGAATATTTTCTAATTTTAGGCCGAAAAAGTGGTGCAAAATAGGACCGATGGCATTTTTTGGCACAGTAGTGGAGACCAAATGGGGACCAAATGATGGTATACATCATCTGATACAAGAGAAAGTGTAACACATTTAAGGAAAAGTCTTAGACTGCAAGTATCTTAAGACTAAAATCAATTCAAAACGATTTAGCCAAGTGCGTCTGCATGGCTGGCTGGATCGCCGGTTTGAGAGCACGTGGGAAGGATATCTCGAGAAAACACTAACAGATCGTTATGAAAATTTATTAGTATTAATATTTACTAAAATGATGTAATGAGATTGTACATCGGCAAAATATCCCTATCCGTTCTGATTCCTTCCATACAAATTAACTATTTTTTGATATGAATATTTCGTCTATAACATCCAATAGTGCAACTGGAGAATATTTGAATTTGGCCAGCTTAATTTCTTTGTATTACCAAAATACCAAATACCTCCTGGTACTCCCAAGGTATTTACAGTTTCTGGGAAAATAATATTTCTCCATTAACTTCCAAACGGACATCTGTAATAGTAGTAAAAGAAAACTTCAGAAACCCGAAACATTTGCCGAACCACCTCTGGTACCTCACATAAAATATTTCTCTCATTTATGGGGATTTTAGAGTATTCGAGGCTTTGTAGGCAAGGAAATAAATAACAAAACAAACTTGGAAATACCAAAAGTAGTTGAAATACCTTCCTTTAAAAATTACACAAGGTGACATTGCCGATTAAGACCATCTGCACTCGCTTCTTCCATCAGGACTTGTTTAGACTATGAAAGGCATTCTATGCACTTTTCCACTTCCTTTCGAAATTACACGGAATGATATTGGCAATCAAGGCCATCTGTTCTCGCTTCTGAATTAATGACTTAGTTGTACGAGCTCCTTCTTATCTGCCTTCTGTGCGAAGGCTTTTCATCAGGTCTAGATAACAATGCCTTCTGGAATTAATGTTCTTGAATACAAAAAAATTTTCATAGTACATATCTTCTAACAAGCTAGGAAATGAGAGTGTGCGATTTTTTATTTGCCGATAAAAACAAGGCCTTTATTAAGGTCTTCTTGTGTCAGGAATTCGATTTTTTTAGCGGATATGTTAGGTCTTCTAGAAAACTTTCTATGGGCAAGGCCTTAACAATTCCTCTGCTGGAATCTCTTGCCACATCGTAACACTACTACTAAGGCAGATTATAAAATAGGAATTTTGTTTTAAAGGGTGATTTTTTAAGAGCTATAGGAAAGTTTAAAAAAAAACACATAAAATTCAGAAAAATGCATGAAATCTTTACTTGAATAGATAGTACGGTCCATATAATTTAATGTTTCAAGATTATTTAATGCAAATGTTGACCGTGAATGCGCCTCAAATGGTCCATCAGCTTAGTCTAATTTTGGCATACTCTTTCCACCATTTCGGCCGGTATCTCATGAATAAAAGCTTCAATGCTGTCTTCGAATGCGTCAATTGAAGCGGGCAGGTGTGTATAGACATGAGCTTTAACATGGCCCCACAAAAATAGTCTAAAGGATCTAGGCGGCCAATTGACCGGTCCCGAACGTGAAATAAAATGTTCACCGAACTCGCCTCTCAATAAGTCCATTGTTAAGCGTGCTGTGTGGCATGTGGCACCGTCTTGTTGAAACCACATGTCATGCAAGTCAAGCTCTTGCATTTTGGGCAAAAAAAAAATTGGATATCATCTCACGGTAGCGCTCACCATTCACAGTTACGTTACTATTCGCATCATCTTTGAAGAAGTACGGTCCAATGATGCCACCAGCCCATAAACCGCACCAAACTGTGACTTTTTCTGGATGCATTGATAGCTCTTGCAATGCTTCTGGATGATCTTCGCTCGAAAATCGACAATTCTGCTTATTAACGTACCCATTGAGCCAAAAATGAGCTTCGACGCTGAACACAATTTTTCGAAAAAAAAGTGGATCTTCGGCCAACTTTCCACCAAAAATTCTACGTTGCGGTAGATCGTTCTGCTTCAATTCTTGCACCAGCTTTATTTTGAAAGGCTTCACACCTAAATCCTTCCGCAAAATTTTCCACGTTGTTGAGTAACATAGGCCCAATTGCTGCGAACGGCGACGAATCGATAATTGATGGTCATCATTATAACTGGCCGATACAGCTGCGATATTTTCTTCACTTCGTACTCTACGTAAGCGTGTTGGTGGTTTAATGTCCAACAATGTAAATTTGGTGCGAAATTTACTCACAATAGCCCGAATAGCCGCTTCAGTGGGTCGATTAAACTGACCATAAAATGAAAGAAGCGCTCGATGAACATTCTTAACAGAGCACGCATTTTGATAATAAAATTCAATAATTTGCAAGCGATTCATGGTTAATTGTAGTCCAAACTGAAGATGTTTGACAGTGAAACAAAACACGAAACGTGCGTCAGCTGTTTAAACCAGTGGTGCCAAAAAGATAATAGCTAAAAACTCAACATTTACATACATATAAGTACGTTGAATTCAGTTATATTTTGCATAAGATAAACGCTTATGAATATTTTTATTATTACACCCTTCACTAGATGTGTGAACGGAGTGAAGGATATATTAATTTTGTTCTTCTATTTGTTATGCCCATAAGGAGGCGTGGTAGGTATGTCAATTTATATCTAATATATATAAAAATGAATTTTTGGACCGTCTGACTAATTTTTAGTTGTAACATTCGCAAAAGCCCAAGAGTTGTTTTTATAAAAACAATTTTGGCCACGCCCATTTCTATGCCCACTTTTTTAATATATATAAAATTCTTATAAAGCGTTCTACATAATTATTGTCTTTACATATTTCGCTCTTTAATGTTTTATAAAGAAAATATAATAGGTTATAAATTATATATATGTTGCATTTAATGGGCGGAGTGGGCGTGGCAAACATTTTTTTGAGATAGAGAGATAAAATTTGGTATACAGATAGTATTCGCCACTTCAGGTTCAAATATACAGACAAAATTTGTATTTTCGATCAGTGGGCGGAAAGGGCGTGGCCAATCTGTATATAAGTCGTAGAGATATATAATTTAATATCCTGATAGTACCGTTCAACACAATTATAAAAATGCTGACAAAATTTTAATTTTCGATCAGTGGGCGGTGCGGGAGTGACAAAACTGTTCTTTAGGCCTAGATTGGTACAATTTGGTACGAGAATACAGATCTTATTTGGCATTATAGGTTTACTTTTCAGATTAGGCTTGGCGAAAATGTTTTTTATACCCAGAGAGATGAATTTTAGTGCACATATAGCTCTCGGCACAACAGATATCAATAAGTTTGATACATATATATACTCCGCAGTGTAGACAAACTATTTAATTTTGATAAATGGAAGTGGCTTGGCAAAAGTTTTTTAACCGCTAGAGCAATTTCTTTAAGCAATTCGATACGCAGGTAGTAGGTAATATTTGTATATAAGGTAATATTTGTAAACAGATAGTACTCGGCAGAATAGATAACATATTTGCAGAGAGATTTCTTTATTTCGGTAAGTGAGCGGAGAGTGCATGAGGAGAGTAAACAAGCACAACATATTGTTATCGAGCTTAGGAAGCGTTACCGAAGTATGTTCAAAAATGTTATTTGGCAGCACTTATAACTGTAAGGCAATTCTGTGAAATAAGTTATATGAAGTTAATATTTTTAGTTTTCGTCAATTATGCAATAGCGAAGCTTTGCCGGGCCCACTAGTATATATATATATAAATGATCAGCGTCGAAGTCTGAGGCCTTTTAAAGATGACTGTCGGTCTGTCCCCGCGATTAGAGTCGTAATTTAAAAGCTTAAATTTGGAATGCAGGCTTCTACCGCTTAAGCGGAGGTAAAGTCTAAAATGAGCAAGATCGGTCAAAACCTACTGTCAACTTCCATACAAATTCCCTCTTTTTGGGGACTCCTCCTGCTATTACAGCCGTAATTTAAAAGTTATCGAGAAATTTGGAACTCAAGCTTCTAACATCTAATATGAACTCCCCACCTTCCATACAAATTGCTCCTTGTTGGGGGCGTCCGACTGTCTGTCCCTGTGATTACAGCTGTAGTTTAAGAGATATCGAGCTGGAATTTGTATGCGTTCTTCTATCTTCTAAGGGCTTGAGTTTTGAAATGAACAAAAACAGATGAAAACTACCTGGACCTCCCATACAAACACCTAATTTTTGGGGATGTCCGTCTATCTATCGCCGCTATAACAGCAGTAGTTTAAGAGATATCGAGCTGAAATTTGGAATGCGAGTTTATATCCTTAAATCGGAGGGTGAGTTCTAAGATGAGCAATATCGGATAAAAACTATCCCCACCTCTCTTAAAAACTTTCTGTTTTTGGGGGTGTCTCTGCGATTACAGCCGTAGTTTAAGAAATGCCTCATGGAATTTTATTACGTTACCTCCTCTAAGCGGAGGTTAAATTCTGAGATGAGCAATATGGAAAAAAAGCTACTCACACCTCCCATACAAACTTTTCCTTAAAGGGGCTGTCCGCCTGTCGCATTTACAGCATTAATTTAAGACCTATTGAACATTAAATTTGATTTGATAGCTTCTTTCAACTGGTGTTCCACCTGCCATACAAAACTCCCCCTTTTTGGGGTTAAAAAGAGGCTTAACAATATCCTCAGCTCTTATAAACAACTCAAGCTCGATATTTGATATTTCGGTTAACAATTATTGACAAAAATGGAAGTGAGAGGCTAAAAGTAACATAAACATTTTTATAGAAATTCCCTTTATTTTACGATACAAAATTTTATAAAATTGCAAAAGACTATAAGTACTTTAAATACTTTAAATACTGTTGGGATGAAGGGGGGAAATCTAGGCCGATGGAAGCACTGAAGAACACTCATATAATACCAAAAAGAATCCAGAGAATTTCTTCTCAGTTGTTTCTCCGCAATAATGGTGGAAAAGAACAAGCGAAAAGGAGTGAAAGATGAACAGAAATTTAAAGAACAAATTAAAAGCTGTTTGGATGTTAATTCTTTATTTGGATTTAATTTGGACACAACTCACCAGTATGAAAAGTGAAATCGAATAGAACCTTTCTTACACTTATCTAGCGGATGTTGTGTTAGCAAGTTGACATTAGATTTTGACGAAACTGTTTGACAATTAGGCAATCTATTACATTCATGTTATGGAATTTTAAACTATATTTTAGGAATTCTGGGATTTCATATTCATATGTTCAATAATATTAAATTGCAATTATAGTATTTTGGTTTAACGTAAACAAATACTTTTAATACTTTAAAAACATTAAATACTTTAAATACTTTAAATACTTTAAATACTTTAAATACTTAAAATACTTTAAATACTTTAAATATTTTAAATACTTTAAATATTTTAAATACTTTAAATACTTTAAATAATTTAAAACAAGTGCAATATACTATATGACACTAATGAATTCTGTTTTCTCTTTTAGGTGAGTCACAACAGCTGAACTGCTATTGTAGCGTAAGTATAACAAGATATCAAATAAGTAATTTTCTCTGGGGTAAATTCAATACTAATGTCACCCGCTGACCAGCTCAACCTCATCTGTTTTTTGAAGATGCTGACGACCTGCGATCATATACAAACTAAGAGTATACTAAAAAATACTTTTTAGATACAGCAAATACAATAATTCATGTACATATATAAAACGATGGGTGCTAGTCAGATTATTAACAGTTGCTATAACCTATGACCTTTTCTGGAGTGAACTTAATATATAAATGATTTTCTTCTGCTATGACAAAAACAATAAATCAAATGTCTAAATCAATTCAATCTAATAACACTAGCATTTAAACCCACATACATACATAATATACATAATATAAGAAAATTAACGATATGCGCCTTATAATTTAACATAAACATTCTCATACTCCTTGCTCTCCACTCCACTCTCCACCCTAGCAGCACTTTACAATAACTGGTGTTTTTTTTTTTGCTTTTTCAGTAACATTTTAAAATGTATTAACTATGAACTTAGTATATATATAACCTTTGCTGGCTTTAGTTAGCAGAAAAAAATCGTAAATTCAATTTCGTATTTTGTTGTTAAGATCACGTACATTCTGCATTTTTTTTCAAAAGTCATCATCAAATGCTTTTTATTCGTATTTCAAATGGCATTAAATCATTCCAACACCGCAACTTTTTACTCATAATGGTGGCGGTGGTGGTAGTGGTGTTGATGGTACGGTAATTTTTGTTGTTGTTGTCGTTATTTCCATAAACGCCAAAAGGAAGATGAAAATTGAATAACATGTTTTCAATTTACCTTTAACTTGTTACTAGTCTAGGGGTAGCAATACACGTTCACACCTTTTGATGGATGTTTTTTAATAAATGCCTGTTGGAATCCCATCATTGCGGTTTAGATCCATATGCTTTGTCATTGTATTAACGACTGTTTTTGTAGTGCTACTAACACTTAGGAAGCCAGACGGGAAGAAGACGGGTCACATTATTTAAATAAACCACACATCCTGCAAAAAGGCAAAGGAATTGTGAATGTTGACATTCAAAGCCATTACTCCTACCACCAACGCTTTGTAGTACCAGAGCAAACTGGTAGCCTAAGCTATCAGAGGCAGCAGGCTGTTCTACGCAACCATTGTATGTGTGATGTTTTAAGCTACCAGTTGGCAGTGTGTGTATGAGTGTATGTGTGTGTGTGGTTGCCATAATGTGACAGTGATAAAAATTGTTTTATTTAAATTTTTAATGATGATCGATAAAAAATACTATGGTATCACCAGAGAATGGTACATCGGCAAAGCTTAAGCTTTTATCCGCCAACCTTTCAATGGGAAGTTTTCTCTCCTTCGAAGTAGATAAGGAGGCAACAAAAAAAAACACAGGAATATTACCTTAGTTCAAATATCCCTAAGTGGTACAGTGAACAATGACTTTGATTTAGCAGGTGGCTTGTTATAGGAAACCATTCAATGTGGAAGTTAATGTTCTTGCAAGAAAGCTATCCGTCCGGCTTTTACGTTCATTGTTGTTATTGTGTCATCAGCAGTTACCTTTTTATAAATGCAGGGATCACGTTCCTGATGTAAAAACAAATCCTTTTAAATTTATAGCAGTAATGCCACAAATAAACTAACATTAAAATTGATATGTGTGCTACTCTTTGGAGTACTGGTAGCTTAATTGGGAGAGCTATAATATGCTCTCTTAAGCCATTTTTTTAATTGGCAAATAAATATTCGTATTACTGTAAACATATGTGGAAGATTCGGGGTAGGTGTAAAACCATGTGGGAGGACATTTGTTGATGTGATGCTTAATTGAATAATGTAGCTTAAAGCTGCACTTAGATGAAATACATATTTACGGTCTATTAGGATGCTAGTATTAATTTACGATACTGCTTTGAATTATATTAAGGCTTCTGCAAATTGATATGTTTTCTATTAATAAAGATAGAAGAGCTTCAGTGATGTTTCCAATGGAATTTGTAATATTTGGATGTGGGAGAAAAATTTGTTTATGCCATCTATATATATATGTTTGAAAATAAGTTGCATTGTGTGCATCATTGCATTTTTGAAATTGAATTGTCGACGAATGAGGTTTTGACAACAAAATCCCAATGTGCCAGTTTTTATAGTGCATATTAGAAATGGACTACAAACCACTTCTTAATTATTATGAAATCGAAAATCGAACTTCTTGTACGAGTGTTGATAGCTCAATATAGTTTGCAAAAATAAAATTTGATACTATATTTTGAAAGCTATTTTTTTGTATTACGGTTTTATGTTTGCATTTGAATTTCGGTTTAATATATTCTAAAGATACAAATAGAATCTATTTTTAATTTAGTAATAGCAAATTGCTTCCAAGGCTGCATCTTTTTTATCAAGAAAAACAAAGTGGGCGTTGCATATAAAATACCTATATATAGATTCACATTACATCATGTGAAATTTGAGCACATACATTGACAGTTATCTCTTGATGAGGGGATGTCTGTTACTGTCATTAAGCCATGACAGTGATGTTACTAGTTACCGAGGCCAACGTATTACATATTTGCACCAGTGACATCATACACTACCATTACTCTGCCTACACTGACAGATGTTTATAAAAGAGTAATGTGATAATGTACTCATAAATATTTTAGGCCCTCTCGCAAATGTTATCAAAGCACAAAAATATCTTTGATTTGTTTTCGATTGTAGGCTGTACTACATTTTGTTAATAGTAAACTATAAATCATAATCAAAAAAATGTATCACAAAAGGAGACCCTTTATTGATGATCCTTGTAATGCTTGCGGGGGTCGTCTGATGCCTAAAACGTGACAAATTCCCCTACTTACTGACTTCAAATCGATATTAAATTATTATGACATGTAACTTGAAAAAACGAATGATGCAGAACTTCTTCTTTTTGGGGATACTTTCACGTACAGTTCTCAGAATTAAGTCCCAATATCATGTGTTGTACTGCGTTATATTACTTATTCTTCTACCTGATTTCATAGCCAGTATACAATCTAAGGTAAGTAGCAAGACCAACCATCAGGTTTCGTCCCAACCATCAGGTCCGAATAGCCGCAGATAGGCGCTTTATTTTTGATATTTTAACTTTATCACGAAAAACGGCGAAACCTGATAGGTGGCCTTGCTTCCAGCCTTTAAATTTTATACTGGCTATGAAATCAGGAAGAAGAAAAAGTAACGTTAGGAACCCCCTTTAATGCTGACGACCCCAGCAAACATTTTAAGGATCATGATTTAAGGAAATACATTTGAAACGTCCAGACTATTTATTAAGAAGGTGTACAAGGCTTACATCACCGCCACTCAAGAGATGAGATGGACAAGATAGGGATGCTCGCGACGTAAAAATTGAGACATCCATTACAGCTGTCATGCAGAAACGTATGAATTTGGATGTTGATTTGGAATTAGCCAATGACTCAAAAATTTCGTCTCGCGGCTTATCCTTTTAGTGATGCATCAAGGTAAAATACAAAATACAAAATGGGAAACTTGCAACTGATTCCTATGGCGAAGGCATTTAAATTGTACTGGGAGATCTTAATGCCAAAATAGGAAGGGAAAATGTTCCATTAAACAGTAAATACAGCCTGCAAACCGACATGACCGACAACGGGCTTAGACTGGTTAAATAGTGATGATGGTAGTTAGTGGTACCAAATTTCAGCATAAAGATATCCACAAAGCTATTGCCGTATTAAAAACATCAACGATCAAATTGACCATGTGTTAATCGATGAAAGTCCCATGGATGTGTGAGTGATGCTAAGGTACGCACAAAATTTATAAGGGCGAAAAACGCTCGTGTCCCAAAGAAAGCTGGACATCACAAAGCTGCAAACCCCAGCGAAAGCCTATTGCTGGTTCCGAAAGGCAGCACACTTGAAGGTAACACTCCAATTGTCAACGAATGCTTAGAATGCCCACTAGTAAGCCAAACCGAAGTAAAGAGACCGATATCACGGATAATAAAGCAGTCGATGCCGATGGACTTTCGGCAGAGCTCTTGAAGTCCGGCGGTGATAACCTAATAAAGAGCATGCAGCGACTCCTGCGCAAGATTTGACTTAACTATTGTATGCCCGATGATTGGAGCGTGTTGTGTTCTGTGTTGAAAACAGGTAAGCGAAGAAACCCATCGCATATAAGGATCTGTCGAGTGTTTTATGTTAAAGACTAAGGGCAGTGTTATCCAATATTCACACTGCGGCAAATCCTGAAAAAGACCCACAAAAAATTTAGATCAGAAAAAAATCGAAACTGCCTTCGACAGCCCAATACTGTAGAATTCAGTCGAAGCCATACCTTAGTTTGATATTCCTGCAACACTAATAGGCCTTTAAATAATGGCCTTGACCGACAAGAAGTCTTCAGTAAAGTGTCATTTTATACCAGACAAGGCTGTTTATCTTGTGACCTCTTCAATATGGTTATGGAGAAGAAAATGAAAAAGCTGTTACTACAGCTTTTCATGAGTGGCACAGTATTCAGAAAACCTGACTTGAATACACAGATAATATAAACGTCATTGGCAGAAAACTGCGGGATGTAACTGCAGCCTTCTCAAGTATACAGGGGTAAACAGCTAAAATGGGTCTAACGGTGAATGATGACAAAACAAAGTTATGAGTTTCAACGAACATAGAATCTACTCGGTTGTGATTCTGCGTGAACGTTGACAATTTCGAAGTGGTAGATGATTTTATCTGCCTGGGCTCCGCCTTCAGTAAAACACACAACGTCAGCCTTCAAATCCGGAGAAGAGTAGATGCTATTATGGTCTTATCAAGCGATTAGATGAAAGAGTTCTTTAAGAAGAGTATCGACGTCTTATGAATCATGAGCTGTATGAGCTATATACCGATATTGACGTTGCCAAACGCATCAAGGTACAGCGGTTGCGTTGGCTAGGTCATGTTATAAGGATGGATAAACATTTGTCAGCTCGAAAAGTTCTCGACAATGAACTCTATGGACGGCACAAAAGATTGCGACCGAAACTCCCATGGAAAGACCAGTTTACTGAGAACCATGCTGAACTTGGTTTGACGAATTTAAGAAGAAGCACGAAAGATCACATAGCAAATAATTGTTTCCTACTTGCTACATATAATCTAACTATACGATTGCAAGAAAGTGACAGCTAAGTTAGTAAATGACTCACTTAATTTTGATGTTATTTTCTTCTTGACAGGATTTTTGAGTAACTGTTCTGCTAGGATAACTAAATCACATAAAAATCGTAAATTGTTCATTTTGAACCAACTAGTTATATTCTAGTCCTTTACCCTTATTTGAGTGACAGGGTGCCCGGGTACCCTTTTCATTTTCAAGTGAATATATTTATTGGATGCAGATGGTTTGCAAAGCTTAAACATTTTAACAACTCTTAACATTTAATTGTTTCTATATTTTCATTGGAGTGGGTTTATTTCACACCTTTAGATGAGCGTGGCATATCGATATTCTTTTTACACCGTTCAGAAAGTGGCAGGGGTACCTGGGTACCGCAAAGTAAAATCAATGAAACTATACGAAAGAAATACTTTTTCTGAAGCTTTATTCTTCGAAAAATGTCCTAATTTTTTGAGAAGATAAAATTAAAAATTTGAGCGCTGATAATGAAACTTTATCTGAGTGAAAAAAAAAACACCTTCTGCAGAGTGACAGGGGTACCCGGGTACCAACATACAAATTGTATGAATTTTGGATATTTTTCTCATCGCATTGTAAGTAAAATCGATATAAAAAAGCCACAAAACATAAAAGCATCGTTTTATGTTGATTTTACGTATACTACGATAGAAAAAAAATCCAGATTTCATACAATTTGTATGTGGGTACTCGGGTACCCCTGTCACTCTGGCGAAGGTGTTTTTTTGTCACTCACATAAGGGTTAATATAACCCTATACTGGAAACTAAATTCGATTAGTATTTAGAGTCTAAAGTCTCCGTAAGACGTCAAGACGTCAATTGAGACGATAAAGTTAATTGGCCAAAACTGTTACAGACTGCAAATATTCTTCACGTATGTTCACATTTATTACTGTTCCATGATACTATGTAAATATTTTAACCATGAAGTCTTGTCAGGTACCCATCTATTAGCTGCTGTGCAATGTGTTCCTGGAGTTTGTGTTGCAAATCCAAAAACAGCAAATCAGTAGTTACACGACATTGAAATAGCGCACGCGATCCTCTTCGCGTTGAAGTATGTCTCTGAGTGTACTGAAAATCTAACTGCTATTGCTACATTGTCTACATATGCGACAAACTTGTAACCAACCTCCTACTCCGAGCGAGGTTTTATAGTAGATGAATAGAATACCGACTGTACGGTATTTCCCTACCAACTAATCTATGTAAGTCTGTCGGCAGTAATTTAGTCCTGAGACATCTCTTTGTTAGAAGATCGTATACAGGCCGGCCTATACTGGCATCCACTCACAGGTATATGACAGCAAATTTTTAATAACTTTTAAATAATACTTTAAACTTGACACTTAAATTTTACCTAATCAAACATTTGATGAAAAAAAGTGCACTGCAAACCCTTCCTTATGCTGCCCCAAAAATATTTCTTCAAATCCTTCCACATTTCTCAAAATTGATTTATACAGTCATGTAATTAAGTTATTAAGCTTAATAATATAAATTTCAAACAAGGGCGTAAACAACACCAACAACAAAAAACTGAGGTGACAGCAACATTATAACATTGATGTGTAAATCTGCATAATAACGTGCAAGCCAAAAGCACATACGAGGTTGGTATTATCTCGTATCATGTGTTACCTTTTCTGGTTGAGTTTTAAGCACCAAAAAAGTATTACAAATACTGAAAGTACCAATATGGAATGCACAACTCAGAAAAAGTATAATGGTATATTTTTGTTAAACAAGACCATCACCGTGCTTTAAGTTTGGTAACAGGTAATTACTGTGCACACCTCCGTACTAATATATAGCCATGTATATGTACACACACATCTCTTTCACGTTGAAACACATATCTGTAATTAAATATTTTGTTTGCGACGCATTTGTTGTGGTATAACCTTGACTTTTACGCAAAGTATACAGTCATGCAATATGTTTTCTGCTCTTTACCCCTAGGCATTTTTTTTTTTGGATGAGTAAATGATGTGATTACCTTGTATGTGTATTTTTAAAAAAACCTATAAAAAATTACCCCACACGTAGAAGGATGATTAAGAGTTTGTTCTTATTTTAAACAGTTGTAGTAACAAACAAAATAAAAGCAGTGAGAATAAAAAAAAAAAGAAATTAAAATTACATTAACAGCTTCTGTAAGCAAAGTTAATTTTAAATATTTAATCTAAATACAAGTACGTACGGTATTCGAATTTCTTTTCCCAGTAACAGGAATTTTTTAAAAATTACACAACATAATTTATTTTGAGCAAGTCATGATGATAGGTCATGCATACTCAACGCCTGACTGTGGCAAAATAAATTATATTGTGTATATTTGTTTGTTGTCCAAAGACAACATTGGATTTGTTGCCTAACTATGTGGGATCAATAAAAATTCAACAAACCTGCACAAAAACATTGGTCTAAAACATATTTTCCTTTATGTCCATCGTATTGTTAAAAAATGCGGATTCATTCTGTACACTTGAAAAGGCTGCAGTCACATCCCAATATTTGGGGGTTTCCGTTTGTTAAATATAGCAAATGTTACACAAATTTGGATTTGAATTGCAGTAACTTTTAATCTTTGATAGTGTTCTGTTGAGCACAGCTCAGAATTTATTTTTATATGGAAGAAATTGGTTCCCTTTCATACAAATGTTGCTTCCTTTATGTAAAGGGCGGGGATGACGATTCTTAATTTTCCCACATTTGACTTCGGATTGTAATAAAGTAAGTCCTTTAAGCAACTATAAATATGGATAGGAGCACATAAATTATTTCGATATTTTCCAAGATTTTTTATGAATATTTTTTGAATTGATCTTACTACATTATTATCCCATTCTGGACATCAACAAAGTTAATTAAATAATAAAAAAATCTCAGTATTTTCTCGACTATGAAAGGGTAAATTTGGCGACGTTAGGTTTACGACGTTGTATATGAGTGTCACATATGTCACATATGTCACAAATGTGACGTGTCACACACGTCACATATTAAGACAGTCTGTCTCAAGCCGCCCCTACTGCCACCACCTAAACAAATTAGTGAGCGGTACCCTGGTCGGCTTCTGACCCAGAGTGGGCGGCTGCAATAAAATCCTGGCATGAGACGAAAACTGCGACGTGGTGCGCTGGGCATGCAACCCGCCACCGACGTTTGCAATGAAAAGAAGTAAGAAAAGAATAAAATGGCTCCCCCAAAATGTTGACGACCACCGCAAACGAATTAAGGACCATGATTTGAGGATATGCACCTGGAATGTTAGAACACTGTACAGACCAGGTACCTATATCCAACTGGCAAATGTCCTCGAAGAATACAAGGCTGACATAACCGCTTTACAGGAAATCCGGTGGACGGGACACGGGTGCTCGCGCATGAAGACGTGCGACATCTACTATAGCGGCCATGCGGACAAGCACGAGTTTTGATATGGATTTGTGGTTGGCAAGAGACTGCGACAACTAGTCTCAAGATTCAACCCGGTGTGTGAACGTATAGCCACCATAAGAGTAAAAACAAAGCTCTTCCACATAACACTTATATGTGCCCATGCTCCGACAGAAGAGAAAAGCGATGAGGACAAAGGCGAGTTCTACGAGAACCTAGAAAATGTATATGACCGTTGCCCCAGCCATGACATTAAAATTGTACTAGGCGATTTAAATGCAAAAAAAAGGCAGGGAGACCGCATTTGTGCCTACCATCGGAAAAATCAGTCTGCATACCGAAACGTCGAAAAATGGCATTAGACTGATTGATTTCTCTGCGGCAAGAAATATGGTAGTAAGCAGCATTAGATTTGACCATAAAAATATTCATAAGGCAAGATGGTTATCTCCAGATCAATTGACGAGGAATCAGATTGGTCACGTGGTAGTAGATGGTAGACACGCATCGAGTGTTCTGGACGTACGAGTGATCAGGAGTGCGAATATTGCCTCCAATCACTTCCTTACCGCAGTTAAGGTACGCACAAGGCTTAGCATGGCGAAAAACGTACGTAACCAGGCACAACGAAAGCTGGACGTCGGTAAACTGCGGACCACAAAGGTAGCGGATGCCTACTCCGACCATCTAACTCAACTGCTGCGGAATGCTCCAACCCCTGATAATATAACCTCGCAGTAGAAATATATAACCGACTACATAGAACGGACTGCGAGAAGCGTACTTGGGAACTCACAGCCATCTGATAAGGATGCCTGGTACGATGATGAATGTCGCAATGCCACGAGAGAGACGGTTGCTGCATACAGGACGAAACTACAGCCAATGGCAATGCGAGCTGTTCGCGAACGGCACAGGGAAAAGAGACGAGAGGCAACTTGTCTTTTTAGACAGAAAAAGAAGGAGGTGAAGAAGAGGCAAGATGAGTGCAAAGAGTTGCTCCGAAGTAAAGGGGAATCCCTAAAATTCTACAAGACAGTTAAGGCGAGAATGCGTGGAGCAGGGTTACCCTCCTGCAAGGACAGCGATGGTCAGCTAGTGACGGACCCGGATATCGTTCTGAAAATATGGAGAAATCATTTCAGAAATTTTCTGGGAACGGATACCACTCCAGAAGACCCCACTCCAATCCATGACGATGGTATTAACTGTCCACCTCCGAGCCAGATCGAGATACGTGTGGCAATCTCCCGCCTTAAAAACAACAAAGCTGCTGGGAGCCGATGGTCTCCCTGCTGAATTGTTTAAGGCTGGCGGTGAGGAGCTAATTAGGAGCATGCATCAGCTCATGGAGAACATCTGGCTAGAGGAGAGCATGCCCGGGGATTGGAGTCTTAGTCAGTTATGTCCCATATACAAGAAAGGAGATCGTAGTGAATGTAAGAACTACCGTGGAATAAGCCTATTACCAATTGCGTACAAGGTCATTTCAAGCATATTGTGTGAACGTCTAAAGCCAATTGTAAAAAAACTAATTGGACAAAACTAATTGGATCAAATATTCACTCTACGACAAATCGTGGAAAAACTCATGAAAAGCAAATTGACACCTACCATCTCTTTGTCGATTACAAAGCTGCCTTCGCTCTCCGATAAGGAACAAGCTTTATGAGGTCTGAGTTTAGTATTCCTGCAAAGCTAAATCGACTTGGCAGATGTACCTTGGAAAACACCAAATCCTCGGTTAAGATTGGTAAGGAGCACTCTGAACCGTTCAACACAGAAAGAGGTCTCAGGCAGGATGATAGCCTGTCCTGTACACTATTTTATATAGTTATGGAGAGGGTGATGAGAAAGGCTGGTTTCAACATGTCTGGCACAATATTCCACAAGAGCCCCATGCCACTAGCCTATGCCGATGATATAGACATCATTGGCCGAAATCTGCGGGATGTTACTGCAGTTTTCTCATCACTAGAGAAAGAGTCGGCAAAAATGGGTTTAGCGGTCAACGAGGACAAAACAAAAATATTGATTTCGAAGAACATAGAGTCCTCTCGATTATTGTTTTGAGGTAGTAGATGAATTTACCTACCTCGGATCTTCCGTCAATAAAAAAAATAATAGCCAAGATTAAAATTAAGATTTTTATTTTTTAGTTCTCAGTTGGTACCGTATAAGAACCTTTATACCAAATGACGAAATGTCCAGGGATATTGAAATAAGTATTTTACGTTTGTTGGGCGAATTTGTTTACACTTTATACACTGCAACCGTTTTAACACTTTTACTGCTATCTGCTTACCTCTGGACTAACGCCTGATAGTCCCATTTGCGACCGTGTATGCTTCACAAGCAGGAAATAATATTAGATAGGAAAAATCTATTGAAAATGGGTTTGTTTTAATGACTCAAGACTTAAGGCTCTAACTAATGACAAATCCGTTGCTTTAATACGAGCTACAAGGCTCGCAGGGACCTATTTCGATTTGTATGAAATTTTGCAGAAATAATTAATTTTAGATGCGGAAGTATAGAACGTTGAAGTTACATATCTCAAAACTACTAAAATGTAGATGTGACATTCTTTCTTAGGAGGACAGTATTGGTCGGTTCACCTTAAAGTTTTTTTAAACGATTCTAGACAAAAAATATTTGTGGTACATCTGGTGGTTTGGCTATACTTCCTATGGACCATAAAGGAGTAATTTCAGTTTGACAATGAACAAAGTCTCTAGGGATCTTCACACTTAAAGGAGGGTTCAACAATATAATACATAGGGTGAGGGTATTTATAAGTCAGTGTACTTAATTGTAATTTATATACTTGTTCAATATATCAAATAAACAAAAACGTAATCCATTATCGCTTTACGCCAACAACATTAACATAACTTCTTAACAATTTCTATATACTTCTAACTGACATAAAGCAAGGTAGGGAACCCTCATATGTCATATACACATGCCAAAAGTTAGTCTTGTGCTGTTCACTTTTAAAACCATTTTCGTGTTTTCGCTCGCGCTATTTCTTCTCCTTTTTTCGAATAGGCTGAATGCCTGTACTTGCCACTTTTTGACTGTATGTCTATAGACGTCAAAAGAATACGAACAGTACAACAAAACCGCTGTAAAAGGCTTCCAACACACATCCTTTACGCTGCTCTACCACCGCATCTTTTCTTGTTTTGTGTTTGTTGGCACACATTTTTCACACTTCACAGCCAACGCAAACAAGAGGAGAAGACAAGGTTATGGCAGCAAAGAAAAATAATTTCAAAACCATGCTTAGGTTTCGCACTGCCTCTCTTACTTCGCTCTTGTTGAAATTCCAACTTTTTGTTGGCTTAGTTAACTTAGTCAAGGATTTTCTTCATTTTTCAAAACGATTCATTTTCGCGGTAGTGTTGGTAAGCATGACTGCGCTTGTGTAAGTGAGGATAATACAGCGTCTGTTTTATACACTGATGTGGATGTATGTGGGCATATGAGTTTGCACTTTAGCTTGTATATGTAAAATTCTTACTTTTTATGCATAATTCCACAAAGTAAATGTTTTGCTAAGTGTTTGTCTAGCATTTGCCATTTGCAGCATTTGTAATCATTTTTTTCTATGCTCTGCTATGCGCTGGTTGTTGGCTGTGTGTAGATCTCTGGGTTTTATGGTGAGACGAATTAAATTTAGCCGCCTTTTTGCCGCAGGCTTTTGCATTCCAAACTCTAAAGCAGTCTGTTTGTGTGTGTGTTTGCAAAAGTCACCTCAGCGTTCGAGTGTTATATGATCCGGTGTATGTGTATGAGTCGTCGTCGTCGCCGTCGTCACGTATGTGAGTGCTTCAAAATTTTAATCTTCACAATGTTATATGATTTATGTGATACTTTTTTCTGCTTTATTTGGCAGAGATTTAATGTCATAATAAAGTAAATGTTGTACTGTTGTTGAAAGTACAAAAAGAAAAAAACAAAACAGAAATATGTATATAAATCATGCTGCTCCAACCACTATTTTCGTTTTAACAGCATTATGAAATTGAATAGCAAATGATGGGACATTTTTTGTAAATTATTTTTATAATTTTAAAGATTTTTTTCACTAAGAGATAAAACTTATAGTCAATGTTAGAATTTACAAAATAAAATGTTAGCTTTAGAAAAAAAAACCAATGAATGATATCTTCAATCCATATGTTTCTAAACATATGACTATATAGATCAGTGAACGGCAGCCCAGTACAAACACAATATGTATTTGTGTTCGTGAGTTGCCCACTTCCCTCTCTCACTCCCTCTCTCCCAGCAGCAAAAAATGGGGCTTCGCATGCCTTCTTACAGGCATGCAAAGGCAGTCAGAAGCCCTACCCTTCAAATGCAGTCTTCATTTCAAATTAACATAGGGTATCATAGGCAGGCAAGGCCTGCACATTCCCTTTATCATTGAAGGCGTTTTAGTAGGCACGCCTAGTATGTCCTGCTTGGAGTCCTAATAACAAGGGCCTTCTATGAGGCATTGCTACTGCAGGCCAGCTTGCAGGCCTGCAAAAGAGCATTTATAAAAGGACTTAACTAAAAAAAACATATGCGAATTATTTCCATATTAAATGATTTCATACTTTTTATAAATTTTTAATACAATATTTATTACAATTTACAATTAAATTTTTTTTTTAACTACAGCAGCGGGAATCGAACTCGCGACCTCAGTACTCATAGTTGGGCATGCTACCTACTCGGCTATCACGTTATATAGTTGTTGTACGATAAATAACAAAAACAACAGCATCTGTCTTACCTTCCCTTAAGAGGCCTGCCAACAGGCCTAATCGGAGAAGTGACAAGTGCATGGCTATGAACGTCAATTCTGCCTTCTAATAATAGGACTGTCAACAGGCATGTTGCCTGTATATTATTTTAGCCTGTATACATGCCTGGAAAATGAAGGCGTATTTGAATGTCAACAAAATGCCTTTGAAGGCATGTTTGCAGGCATATTTTTACAATGCCTCGTCTTTTCCGCTGCTGGGATGTAGTGAAGGAAATTGTTATATAGTTTTTTTATACCTACATATAAACAAAATCTAATATATAAAATTCTCGTGTCACGGGGTGCGTGATTTAACTCCTCCTAAACGGCTCGACCGATCCTCATGAAATTTTGTGTGCATATCGAGTAGGTTTGAGAATCGGACAACATCTGGCGCTGGGGTGGCTTTATAATCAAAATTTGAATAAATAGACCAATTAACCTGAAATTTAGAATGTATGTTTGTTTGATCATCAGAAAAAATTTTATGTACAAATTGAACCGGTAGGTGGCGTTTGGGTGGATTTTTAATTAAAAGTTGAATGAATGGACCAATTTAACTGAAATTTAGTATGTATATTTAAGTGATCATGAGAACAAAGTTTCTGTATAAATGGACCCGGTAGGTGGAATTATAAAAAAAAAACATTTTAACGAATTAAACAATTTGACTGAAATTTAGAATGTATATTTGTTTTATTATGAGAAATTCTTTTCTGTATAAATGGACCCGCTGTTGAGTTGGCTGGAGTTGAATTGTTTCGAAAATTTATATCGATTTTCCGATTTTACTCAAACCTAAAATGTTTTTTTGGACATGAGAAAATGTTGGATGTATGTTTTTATTCAGTTGCCAGTGTTTAGATTATGATTCACTTAATTTTTGCAATGTCATTTAGTCACCAGTGATAACATTACATATAAACATCTTTAAAAAATCAAAATTATTGAGAAGTCTATATATTAAAATGGATGTACATTTTGATGTCACCACTAATTGCGAAAACGGTTGAACCGAGTTGTACCAAAATGTCAGTGAAAGTTGGTAATGGACTATAGATGGTCACCCAGATCACAAAACGGCTTAAGGTAGAATGGCGAACATTTGTATTGGCGCACTTCCTATAAAATTAAAGAGCTTCACAAATTTGTTTTTCGCATATCAAACTTTAAGGGGACTAAACCAAAAATGGGAACAACTTTTGCTATCACCCAGACCAAACGGTTTATAGAGTTGTTGAGTCAAATAAAGGGATTTTTGAAAATTCGTACATGATAGCACTTTGCCCCTTTTTTAACCCAAAAGGGGCAAAGTGCTATCGTGGGATACGACGTCACTGCTGATCTATTTTAGCAATTCTTACAGTAATATATATTAATCTTTTAGGTATATAAAGTAAAAATGTTGTCCGGAAAAATCTCGCCCTTTAAATTTAAATATTTCAGAGGAATAAGTAATTAACCAATCGTTATTAGATTTCAACTGGGCCAGCTAGTCATAATATAAAAATCCAGGAAATAATTGATAAATATTACTGCTGTGTGTGTCGCAACGTACATTAACATATTAAAATGCGTTTCTTTTACTGACCTTGCTAAAAACAAGCGGCGACACACGCGTCAGACGAATGCTCAAGCGAGATTGAACGCATTTGTTTGTTTTCGTTCAATGTGTGTGAGAATACATGTGTGGCTCTCTCGCTCATGTTGCCCATGGGCTACCTTAAGCTGTTGACTGATCTATATAAACAAAATTTTTTCTAATTCTTAGATCATTTGTTTTTAGATCCAATGCGTGATAAATGTTCTTCATAACTATATAGGTTTGTTTTATAGTGAACCACAACACCTGTGGAAATTATTCGACTTTGGTTTCAATTTGCGTTCACATAGTTAGGTTGGCCGGAATCGATAACGCCGAATTACTACCGTCTGCTTAAATTTGGCCAACACTCCATTAAGAAATACAAGAAATAACCAAATAAAAAAAGAAATATCGTCTACAACTTCAAACATATACGCCCTAAAATATACTCATAATCCTACATGTATGCCATTTTTTGCGTATCCTATGCCATGGGTAGGGGTTAATAAACGAAATCCTTTCTTTACTTCCACATTTATTGCAATAAAAGATCTTTACAAAACAACTGGTAAATTGTAGTGTATATCATATAATGTGAAGTGCTTAGTAAAATCATTCAGTCATTTTGTGCTGAATGCACCACATCCTACGAATCAACACAATTGTGGTATGTTGTTCATTTACAAGTTTTACGTAATGGCTGCTTTGAGATGAATGCCCCGACGGTGGATATTTAAAGCGCATTATAGCAGTAGCAGCATCAACAGCACCAGCAGCATTAAGAAAAATTCAATTTAATTCATATGAAACCAGCGATGCAGTTGTTGCACACAACTTTGCTGTTAGGCCGAGAAAGCTTTGTAAACTATAAAAAAATTACATTAAAGTTTGTATTATATACAAGAGAAGTAGTTTAACAAAATGTAAAAATACTTGACATCATCTGCATCAAGTGTAGATTTTGAAATGCGAGTTCCATGAAACTATTTAAATAGTTTACATTCAAAAAAATTTTTGCATGTTTATGGAGGATTATGTTTAGCTATTTGTATTTACTTAGCCACTGAAATGTTAAATGCCAACTTGAATAACTATGTAGTTACTTCGGTTAAGAATTTTTAATATTTACTTTCCAACGGCAGATTCTTCTTCAATAGATAAAAAGTCGGCATAAAAAAGTATCACAAAACTTTTTGTTGATAATTATGATAATTGTATTACTTCATATTATTATTTTTATGAAATGAAACAAAAAAATTAAAGATTGCATAATATTTTTTGCAAACCATTTTTAATCCGGTTTGCCAGAAGCAGTGTTATATACATACTTACTTACATAGTGACACATTGTCAACCACTTGGTCCTTTAACGAAGTCTGGGTCTCCTTGCTCTTCCGGCACCGTTCTTTATCTGCTGTCGAAACTCGTCGTCGACACTTATAGGTCCATATATTTTCCCTAGTACCTTCCTCTCGAAAACTCCTAAACTTGCACTCCATTGTCGTAAGCAACCACGATTCAGCAGCGTACAACAGAACGTATGTATACCTACCACTGTAGGTAAACTCATCTACTACTTCGCAACAATAATTTTCAGCGTTGACTATGCGTCCCCACCGAAAGGACACTTTGTTCGTCGAAATCATTATTTTTGTTTTGTCCTCGTTAACCGCTAAACCAATGTTTGATAAATCCTTCTTCAATTATGAGAAAACTGCAGTAACATCCAGCAGATATCGGCCAATGGTGTCTATATCATCGGCGTAGGCTTGTTGCATGAGGCTCTTGTGGAATATGATGCACTGTTGACCTTCTCTACAACTACATTAAATAATGTACGTGATAAACTAGCATCTTTGCTCCCTCTCTGACTCTGACCAAGAGGTCTCCTCTTTCCGTATGAAATGGTTAAGAGCGACCCTTGCAAATCGTAAACGAGGATTTAGTATTTTCCAGGGTACAAGTGCAAAGGTGTATTAACTTTGCAGGAATACCAAACTCAGACATGGCTTCATACCCTTTATCGGAGAATCTTATTAAGTATTGTAGTCGACAAAGAGGTGCGAAATGTCGGTCCGCTTTTTATGAGTTTTCTCTTTAGGATTGGTTGTAAAGTGAATAATTGGACTGTCGTAGATTTCTCCTTCTTCTTTTTTAATGGCAACTGCAACAGTAATTTATCTATCAGTAGCAGCATGTAGGAAAGTTTTCCAAGCGCTTCGGTTTTTTGCGCTCCGTAAATAGTTAGTCACACCAAGTGTAGATAACAGCTGTTTCACCTGGTCCATCCAACAAAGTTTTGGTCGCCCCTCCTGCGCCGCCCATCGAGTTTCTTGCCGAAGACTTTTCAAGCCGGAGCATTGTCGTCCATTCGTACAACGTGTCCAAGCCATCGCATTCGGTTTATTTGAACGCGTATGACTACGACGATGGCGTTGTACAGCTCATACAGCTCAATATTCATTCGACGACGGTACTCGCCGTTAACGATGATGGGTCCAAATATTTTGATCCGCCTGCGCCATTGCCCAGTATTCTGCGCTGTAGGGCAAGACAGGTAGGATCTGTGTCTGGTAGAGTTGGATCTTCGTTCGTCAAGGGAGGGCTTTATCATTAAAACGCTTTCTCACCGCATGGTAGCAGCGGTTTGCGATCAACACTCGTCTCTTGATATCCAGACAAAATCATCTACCACTTCAAAGTTATAGTTGTCAACGTTCACGCAGCGTCTTGATTTTGACTATTGCCATTGTCTGAGCGTGTTTTTCCGTAATTCAGTAAGGTCTTTACGGCAGTAGTCATAGAATTCTCAGTATGCTGCCATTGGGTGTCAGGAACATCAGAACTAGGTGGGTTTGTTTGAAGTTATTGTTTAGAGTAGGCATTGGCTATCTCGGTGGTATGCAGCTTTGTTATATCTAGCTTCCTTGGCTCCAACTAGGTGGTGAACTAATTCAATATTTGCACCGCGCATCACACGCACGTCCATTCCGAATGTTTAGTGGCATTGCCCGGGGAATACGTGATCTCTCGGACGTTTTGAGCTGCTTGGGAATCTCCAAAGAGAGCTTCTGGTTATTCCCAGATGAATAAAAATCAGAAAGACTCAAATTAGAACATTCGCCATTCCCCGCATTTAGTATTCCCATACAAAATGGCCATATATAAATTTGTTGGCATATTATATCATAATATCATACATGGTCTGAGGGTATTTATCAGCCAGTTGAAGTGAATATACAATACTAATATCGAATGGATTGTAAATGGGCAGAACAGCCCACACCTTCTAGTACCTCAAGTACAAAATTACCTATTTTAGGAACAGTAATATTTCATTCATAACTTTCAAACGGAAATTAGGAATTATCTTGTGATGGAAGACAAACCCTAAGAAAACCGAAACCTTTGCCACACCCCTTCTGGTACCTCGCATACAAATGACTTAAATGGGTATTTATCAGCCAGTTCACGTGAATTTACAATACTAATATCGAATGGTCAGAATACTCATAAGTTGTTATGTGAAACATTAAGTAATGAATACCAAAGAGAATTTAACTCTGAATTAAACTCATGTGCATTTTGCATAGTTACCATCATACAATCATATATTTTCCAACTAAATTAGCCCAAAGTTTTTAAGAGCTGTATTATAGCGTTTTGTACCATCAGTGTACGCGACTGGCCCTGCAACCAGATTCTGTCTGCTAAAATAGTTTATCTGGCTGTTTTTAGTCTGTGTGTGAAGTCACTTTAAAAATTTTGTTTTCGGATTTATCATTGTTGAAAAATTTGACAATAAATTACACTATGCAACAATTTGAGAGTCATTGTCTCGGGGTTGAATGAAACCAATATCAAACGATAGCATTTGACCTCAGTAACAAAACCTTAAACTCCATTTTGCTTTACTATGTCACAATTTTGTTTACAGTGGTTTGATATTTTTGGTCAAAAGTCGAATCAATGAATATGAAAATCATGTGTAAAAATACTTTTGGAATATTTCGTGTCTTCGGAGACCTATATTAAAATTTTCCATGTAATATTTCCTCAGAACATTTTAACCCTCTATCTCCCCGTATGGGTCATTTTGACAAAGTTGACTTTTAAGTCACTTGTTAGCCAATTTTACCAATCATCCTCTAGTAATAAGTAGGTATGGATCACATTTTTCAACGTTTATTATGTATGTTATTGTATGTATTATATAATCATCACATTGCACACATTGGCCAATAATAACCCATAACTTTTAGATGCGATTTAAAAACTTCACTTACATTCAAAATTTATTTTGCTGTGCGATATATTTTCCATACTTTAAGTCGATCAATTTATCTCAATCAGTTTGCCGTTAGATAATTTATAGGCCTTTAACACAAATCACTTTCCTTTTTTGTGACATATAATTTATTGGAACGTAGTGCAGCACATAATTTATGCACTTGAATTTATAATGTTTTTTTTTGTTGTTTATTAAGTCAATTTGTTAATTATACATTTATATAAATGTCCACTCAACCATGTGTCTGTGTGTGTGTGTTTGTGTCTACAGTGATATATGTGTTAATAAGATAACGCTTGTTGTTATTATTGTTATACTTATTATACATAAATATGGAGCACACACACACACACCCTGATATGTGATATAGTTAAATATATTGTTATATATCGTATTGATATTTGTTTTTATTATTGTAAATGTACATACGCATGTATGAACGTTATTATAGGAACAATCATAAGCACATTCATATTTTATATATTTGTCTATATACATACATACATGTTATCGCATTCCAATTCCATTTTCACAATCATTAAAATGATTTGTCGTTGATGGCGATGGCGATGATGATGATGGTACCGATTTTCAAACGACCCAAAGTTGTCCTTTGTGGCGCAGCGTCCAGCGATAAATGTGGTAATCGCCCCCAAGGACATCACAATTAATATTATCCTACTATTCATATGCGATTTGTTGCGATTATGTATATAATTATGTACACACACAAACACACTCATTTATTTAAAGATTAATTTATAAAATATCACATTCATTTGAGTTGGGTCGATGCTGTTGTTGTGCCATTGGTTTGTTTGCATGTAGATTTGTATCTGTCGACTTGCGTATGCATATAATAAAAATCTAAACAAATTTGTGAAATAGCTAAATGTATTTTATTAAATTATAGCACGAGAACACCTATGGCTAAATTTTGCGGGTGTTTGATTTGAAATCCAACATTGTTGTTCCTTCTCTGTTTGAGTGTTTAACTTAAATAAATAATTTTGTTATTTAGTTAGCTTTTTATTTTATTTCTAAATCTGTAAAATTCAATTAAAATGTTTGCAGTATCAAAGTTCACCAATTGTATGGAGTATAAAACGAAAACAAAGCCACACGTTTAATTAAAATTTCGTTGGCTTCAAACGTCATCAAATGCTTATTATGCTCCAATCATTATATATGAGTCAGTTTTAAGTATCGAATAATGCAGCAACTAACGCACATATACTAAGGCATACCAAAATGCCAAATCTCAAAAACTAAATATAGGAATATGCGTATGTACTTCAATTTAGAACTGTATGATTTGTCATATTTCCGATAGCGGCACATGAAAATCTGGAACTTGGGTGTTTAATAATATAAACCACTTTTTGTAATACATAACACAGTAGAACAAAATCAAATTTTTTTCCAAAATTACAAGGTCCGACCTGTATATTTTGATAAAGAAGACACATGTATCGGCGTTTACATCTGGGTTTCATTTTAGGGGAAGGTAAAGTTTCCCCAAATGCAAATTCTGCATTGTCAATCGGCATAGAAAATCAAGTAAAGCTTACATTTAAAGTATATGGCATGTTCAGCAAAGTTATATAAAATGTTACGGAGGATAATTTTGTAGAATATGTTCACCCTCTAACTCCTCAAGGTATGGGTCTTTTTTGTCCTTTTTTTAAAAGAGAAAAAAACACTATTAAAACTTGGATTAAAGGGATTAAAGTTTTCCGCAAAAATAATCGCCGTGAAATTTTACTATAAGTCCCTGAATACATCAAAACGGAAAATTCAACCAGAAAGTCAGAAATGACACACAACAAAAGAGAGCTTAGGGTTAATTTTGCATTTATTAGAAATTTTATTATACCATCACCCTTAGGGATGAGGGTATATATTATTTGATACGAGAAAAAATGTAACGAATTAAAGGAGACGAGTTAGACCCCAACTATCTTAAGACCAAATTTGTATTATAACTTTTTAAGACGATTGAGCTATGTCCGTCTGTCTCGCTGGATGGTTGGTGAGCAGGATAACTCGAGTAAACCTTAACTTATCGGTATGAAAATAATTTAATATTTTTTAAAACGAAGTAATGTAGTCGTAAATGGGCGGAACAGCCCCACCCGTTCTTGTACCTCCAGTACAAAATTATCATTTTAGAAAAATAATATTTTATTCATAACTTCCAAACGGACGACTGAAGGATATTTGAATTTAGTCAATTTAATTACCTTGTAATAGGAGACAAACCCTAAGAATCCGAAACCTTTGCCACACCCCTTCTGGTACCTCCCATACAAATGACTTAATTGGCCCTCATAGTGTTGCATACATATCTTTTTTGTAAGTACACTTAATTCAGTCAAATTTTGCATAAGATGTACGCTTACGAAAATTTGACTAAGGAATGAATATAGACTATATCGGTCCACCCTTTCTGGTACCATACCAAATGATATATTTTTGGAAAAATTAATATTTCTCCCATAACTTCTAAACGGGCAACTGGGGGATAATGAAATTTGGTCAGATAAAAAGTCTCGTAATATGAGGCAAAACCTCAGAAATTCTAACTTTTAGACGCACACCCACTGGTACCTTCCATATAAATAACTTACCGAATATAATATTATAATACATAAGGAATTTTAACTGAAAATCGGTTAATTTAAATAACTCAAGACTTCAAAAATATCTGATATTGGGTGATGGTATTTATCAGTGAGTTTACCTGATTTATATTTCTGTACTGGTTTTAAAGTAACATAAATTTTTGGGGTACTTTAAAATAAAATTCTTAATAAATGTAAAATTTACCCTTAGCTCTCTTTTGTTGTGTGTCATTTCTCACTTTCTGATTGAATTTTCCGTTTTGGTGTATTCAGGGACTTATAGTAAAATTTCAAGGCGATTATTTTTGTGGAAAACTTTAATCCCTTAAATCCAAGATATAATAGTGTTCTTTTCTCTTTAAAAAAAAGGACAAAAAAAACCCATACCTTGAGGAGTTAGAGGGTTAACATATTCTACAAAATTATTCTCCGTAACATTTAACATAACTTTGCTAAACATACAATATGCTTTAAATGTAAGCTTTACTCGATTTTTTATGCCGATTGACAATACAAAATTTGAATTTGGGGGAAACTTTACCTCCCCCTAAAATGAAACGCAGATGTAAACTTTTAAAACGCCGATACACGTGTCTTTTTTTTTGCCTTTCTATTATTTCTACTAATATGTTAGTTTATCTAAGGGGTTGAACAATTTTTGAATATTTTATTGGTGGTTTTCAAGCATATTTGCTTTTAAAATATGCCATAATTCCTTTACTTTTAAATTGTAAGATTTTATTAAGATCAGAATACTACACAATACTACAGTCATTTCGAACTAGGTCACTTCTAGTGCATATTGAATGTCTGGAGTACAACACGAATCTGTATACCAAATTTCCCTAACACTTCCAATACTTGACTTGCAGTTAAAAACCCAATTTTTCATATTATATTTTTATCAGTTTTAATACGTTACTTTTTCCAAAAACTATTTGAAATTCTCTTATTCATGTGTACTTAATTATTCATGTGTGTACTACCAGAAAAAACAATACTTCAACAATCCATTTACTTTTAATACATAGTTTTGTTATCATTTAGAAAACACTCATTACCACACATAACATTCACGGTGATTTATATTTATTTAGCCACAAAATTATAAATTCACGCTATGTTGGTGATTTTGTATTACTAGTTATTTATAGACCAGTGGATAGATAGTTAACGTAGTGATATATTATTGGTATGTTAAATTTTTTAATAAGTCAGAAACTAGATTGAGCGTTAAAATTTTAAAAATATATATGAATAGCGGTGCCCAGGCATATGTAGTAATAACACACAACAACAACAATAACATTGAATTGTATTTTATTTAAAAGGACCTAACAGCCGAATAATATCCAGTAAGGTCAACTATCAATAAGATTCATAAAATTTAATATAATTAAGCTGAAATATTTGAGCACCACCAACCAATGAATCGTAATTTGTAAAAATTACCCTAAATGTATTGGACCACAATAAGGTGACACCATGCAGTGATCGGACAATGCGGCTCTATTCGGAATTTTTAAATATTATTGGCGTTTGGTTGAATAAACACATTTTACTATGTACAAATAACTTACATACACAGTTGAAGCTCAGTATAACGACAATTCTTTGCAATAGTTTATTGGGATTATAATACGCACCGCGTAGAAAAGTATTACTTGCTTTCCAATTTACTGCGCTTCTTCTCCAGTTCGTCACATTAAGTTCTTCAATTTATTAAGTAACTTGGTATTTTCAAACAAGACTTGGTTGCCCTTATCTGCACCGTCCATCGAGTTCGTTTCGACTTGGAGCAATTTCATCCGTGCGTACAACGTGACCTAGTCGAAGCAACCTAGGTAGAAAAAAATCATCTATCACTACGATATTATAGTTATCAACGTAATAGACAAAAAGATTATTTGTTCATTGAAACCAATAACTTTGTTTGGTACTCGTTCACCGTTAGATTCATTTTTGCCAACTCTTTCTGTATACCTGAGAAGGTTGCAGTCACATTCCACAGTTTCGGCCGATAATGTCTACGTCATCAGCATACACAGGTAAAATGTGGCTTTTGTTTACTGCAATTTTCTTCATTATCATCTTCATCACAATGTTGCAGAGGTCACATGATAATCCGTCGCTTTGTTTTAGGCCTCGTCTGGTTTAGATTGGCTCCTTACCAAGTTTCTTTGTTTTGTTATGGTCTTTTAACGCCGGCTTCGTTTGCCTTTTTTTTATAATACGTTTTTCATGCGTTACATCTTTCGCTATTTACAATAATCAATGTAGCAACTTTAATTGTTAATTCTATTAGTTTTTCTTAAAACTTGCTATCCGTTAAAATGAGTTTCACCTGTAACATATATACTGTTTACTATGCGAATTAGCCACAAAACTGCATGTTTCTTTGATAACAAATAAACAACATATTTTAAATAGATAATTCATTGCAATTTATTATTTTAATTTTGATTTATTTATACTATAGTTATAGGTAATTTTATATATGTATATATGTGTATTATTTTCGCACATTCTGGCGAATAGTTATTATCAGTGCCATTATTTATGTATGATTTGCTACGATTTGCATTTTTATTGCATATTCTATTTATCATATTATGTATAAATTTTCCACCGAATTGACTGCGGATGTCAATACGTGCAAATGTGCGAAAATAAAAGTGAATGCATTTGCATGTGTGTGTATTTGACATGTACATAAACACAGATATGCCACGGTTGATGTAAAAATACACACACACACATATATAAATATTATTCGATAATAATCAGTCAAATAAACAACCGGAATTGTAATATAAATTTAATGGAAATTTTCGTAATGTTTGTGGTAAACTAAATAAACATTTGTTGGCTAATCTAAAAACTATTAAACGTGAAATTTTTGTCAATTAACAATGCTTGTTATACCAAAAAATTTTAATTAGAGAATTGTTTTAAATATTTGTAGTTACGGAAATTAAAATTTGTCTATCATCTAGTACGAGTAGTTATTTTAATTAAATTGGTATCGTAGTTTCTATGTTTTTTTTATATACACACTAATATAGGTATATTCTAAGGCGTTCTTAAACTCATGAAACAATACACATATAATCTATATATATAAAAATGGTGGCAAAAATGTATAGTAATTCATCAATTGAGAACGGCTGGGCCGATTTTGCTCAAACTTTTTTTCAGTTGTTCGTTATTGCCAGGAGAAGGTTTATGTGAAAGAAAATTTTGGGAAAATCAGAAAAATTTAAATTTTGTGTGCAATTATTACAGAATGGTTTTTCGAATAGAAAAATGTCAAATTTTTGTTGAAAAATCCGGAAAAATTCGAAAAATTTAATTTTTTTTTACGAAATTTTGCATATTGTCGTGTGACTTTATAGTTTTGGACGATGTAACAGTGAAAAACTTCGGATAATTATTCCGAAATGACTTTCCGAACGGGAAAATAGAAGAATTCTCGGTGGAAAACTCTGAAAATTCCGGAAAATTTTTGATTTTTTCGACGAAATTTTTCATTGTATCGCTTGATTTGATGATTTTAGACGACGTAAAGATGAAAAATTCGTTATGATGCTTGAAAAATTTCGGAATATTGTGAAATTCATTATGTTAAAATATTAAATGCAAAATGGAAGAACAATTTTAAAATCTTCTGCATAATGCATTGGTCCGATTTATCAAAACCACATTGAATACAATGCATTATGACGTCCACAAAATCATTATCAGAGCAGACAAGAGACCCTCTGTATGCCATGTAAGACAATTCAATGCTCCCACTATAAATGAAGACGCAGTGGTGATTGTTGCAGAGAATGTGGAATTACGCGATATTGTTCTCAAGCTTCGGGATGGTGGACAAGTTGGACGAGATGGCTGACGACATTTGCACAGAGTTCGCACGACAACAATTAATTTCAATCTTGAAATTATCTTCTGATCAAAGACACGTGCGTGCTAATGTGTGGCAGTCTACTGTCGAAATTGGGAATTCCAGCGCAAAATCGTTCAATGCATGATGCATTCAATCGCGAATTGCAACAAAAACAAGACTTTGATCGAGTTGAGCTGACTGAAAGAGTCCGAATAAATGTGGCGCTCTTAACTGTCGAGCAAACGAACGTGTACGATTCAATGATGAAAATTGTTGACGATGGAACGGAAGCATTTACTTTCTCGCTGATGCCGGTTGGACAGGCAAGACATTCGTAATTTCTTTGATTCTGGCAACAATTCGGTCAAGATCACAATTGAGTTAGCTGTTGCATCCTTTGGTATTGCTTCCACAATCGAACTGCACATTCCGCTTTCTTTTCACGGTTGACAACACAACGTGTAGCGAAATTTTTGCGAGAATGCTTAATCATTATTTGGAATTAATGCACGATGGCGCATAAACGAGCATTGGAGGCAGATGACCGAACGATGAAAAATTTTCGAGGTAATTTAACGAGAATGAGGCGACCAACTATTCGACAGAATTTTTGAACTCTCTAGATGTGCCAGTTGTGCATAATTTGCAGATGAAGGTGGGATCGATTTTGAAATTGTAATTAAAGCGACGATCATCAAGAGCATATGCAAAGGAGAGGAAGTCCTTATCCCTCGAATCTATTATTCCAACCGATCTTTCCTTCCAATTCAACTCCCCATTCGATTGGCTTTTGCGATAACAATCAATAAATCGTAATGTTCCCATACAAACATGGAAATTTGTGGAATCAACCTCGAATTTCCCTGCTTTTAACACGGTCAGCTGTGCGTTGTTTGTTTGCGTGTTGGCAAACAGTCTTCATTGTTTGTTTTTACGCCGGAAACAAATCGGAAAACATTGTATATCAGATCGCTCTTCACAGATTTCGATTAAATTCAAGTAAATCAGATTACAACTTGAACTATCTGTGTTTTACTATTATATAAAGGCGTTACCTACGGAGCGAGACGAAGTTTGCAGGGTCCAAAGTTGTATGGCAGAACAACGTTTGCCGGGTCAGCTAGTGATCGTATAAAAATTAAAACTTTGGTATTAACGTCAACTTTCATGGGAACTTTATAGGAACAAAATTCGTTCATCCGCTTTAAAGGGAAAATAGTGACAACAAACACTATGCAACTTTTTCCTATGTTTATGGCTAAAACTAACATTCACCTCTCATACAGAAACCTTTTCTTTTGCGGTGCAAAAAAAAAATTAAAGAAATATTCTTGTAATGACAAAACTAGTATCATCATTATTAGAAAAGGTAAAGATTATCTGTGCTACGGCATAGCCGAAGAAAATTATCTTACTAGTTTTTTTTTTGTTGATTTTTTTTCGATTTTGCCTCTGTCTTGGCAGCTGCTATCTTCTAGTTGCACAGTGGTTGCCGTTTCATACAAAGAACGGCCAAAAATAGAAGGAGTTTTCAAAAGTGAATAATATTTGTCACATCTCACAGTCTCTTTTAATGACACCAATTTCTAAACTTTGGTTGAAATCTGTGAAAGGATTCAAGATCCTGAAAATTTAAATTGCATAGTATGCACATAAAAGTCGTCACATCCATTGATTACATCAATATATGACTACATAAAAAATTTGGTCAATGTCGGACAAAGGATTCAAGGACCTCTCTTAGATCCTGAACATTTAAATTTCATAGTAGGCATACCAAAGTTGGCATATCCATTGATTCCATCAAACTATGACTAAATCTAAAATTTGGCCAATGGCGGGCAAAGGATTCAAGAACCTCTCTTAGATCCTGAAAATTTAAATTTCATAGTAGGCATACCAAAGTCAATATATCCATTGATTTCATCAATCAATGACTTAATATACTGGTCAATGTTGGAAAAAGGATTCAAGAACCTCTTTAAGAGTACACAATCAAAACAAATGACACCGAAAACGGTGAGGCCGCTTTGTTCTATTGATGATAACTCAACAATGCGGAAATTTCCGCAACTGAAATTTACACCATATAATCTGTAAATAGTGGTAAACATTTTACAACAAATTTAGTTGTCAACTTCAATCGACTTTGCAACTAAAACTCTTAGTAAAATTTAAGTCTACACACGAGTTATTACTGAAATAGGCACATAGAATAAATTAATTTAATAAAATAGACACAGCATGCTGAGAAGTTTTTAATTCTTTTAAATAATAGTTAATACCTTTCTTAGCAATATTCAATTTATCCATTGTTTAAGAATTTTTTTTAAAGAGGTTTTTACGTTTTATTTTGGGACCTTTACTTGAAAGTTACTCACGCTGCGAAACAAAATTATTTTCATAGTCTGCCTTTGGCAGCTATTCTTAAAGAGGGCAGGTGGAAGAAAGCAAAAACAAAAGTAATTTGAAAGAGCAAAATCTATTGTGAGATAGTGTTGCCACAGTATTACCCAGAATTTTGACTTAATTGAGTTGGTTTATTGTACAGGTAAACTTTCTTCAACTAAGTTGTTTCAAACTGGGCTTCAACTTTTTAAACCCTACCCTTACCGTTTATCATAATGTGAATCGTATACTTAAAGTCTAGTACAACAACATATTTGCCCAATGTCTGAAACCAAATACAAGTGATAGAAGTGATTACTAAAGTAATACTGCATACTAATTTAATTCGCAGGTTTCGTTTCTTTTTTAATGGACTTTTAACTTTCAAAGGATAAGTAAGATTAAACAATTTATTTCGGTCCTAGTCGTACAATAGAAATTATATCAAATGAGAGAAGAAAAACTCAGCTCAGAGATGAAGAAATTAAATTTAAATGTTTCAAGTTAATTATTTTTATAAATATATAGACATGCCGATTGACTCGTTACTTATACTGCGATATTGCTGACGACAACATCGAGGGGGCCGGCAATAAAAAAAAATTTAATTTTTTCTTATTTTTTAGATGACTGGAGCCAAGAGTTGAACCTGGGATCTCCCGCACGGTAGTCGCGTTTTCTAACCCTCATGCCATGGCCGGTACAAAAATAAATTGTAGACAACTCATAAAAAACGGAGATCTTTGGCACAATCTCTATATATATTTCTGTTTTTTAAGTACACTGAATTTAGACAAATTTTGCACAAGGTAAGGTTTGTTTTACGAAAACCACACAGGACACGGTGTGAAGGCCCCTAGTGGTACCTCAAATACAAATAAGTCAATTTCTTACTTAAGTGGCCCATTACAACTTCTAAACGTGGTTCAAAAATTAGAGTCCTGAAGTATTAAAGAATTCCACACGCTTCGGTCTTCTGCGTGCGTTCTTCAGTTAGTCCTATCAGATGGTGGCATGTCGGCAACCACTTTGTCCTACCAACAAATTTTGGGTTTCCCTGATCTGCGCCGTCCTTCAGGCTCACCTTCAAACACCTTTCTCGCTAGAGCATTTACATGGTCGTTGGATTCTGATTCTTTTTTAGCTATGTCGATGTCGTAATAAAGCTCATACAGCTCATGGTTCATCCGATGGCGAAATTCGCCGTCGACACTGATAAGTTCATATATTTATAAGAGTACTTTTCTCTCGAATACTCCCATGTTTTGTATGTCCAGTGTCGTAAGCACCCACGATTCGGCAGCATACAACAGTAGGGGTAAAATTTGCACTTGGCATAGCTGTTTCTTAGTATCCCGAGATAAGTTGGTGTTACTAAAGTGCTGCCGAAGTCTGTTAAAACGCCTATTGGCGAGCACTATTATCCGCTTGATTTCTTGGCTGACGCTATTTTACTTATTGACGGAAGATCTGAGGTAGGTAAATTCATCTATTACCTCAATATAATAGTTGTCAACGTTCATGGTGCGTCCCCAGCGAGAGGACTCTTGGTTCATCGAAATTATTATTTAAGTTTTGTCATCGTTGATCGCTAAACCCATTTTTTCTGACTCCTTTTCCAGTGATGAGAAAACTGCAGTAACGTCCAGCAGATTTCGGCCAACGATATCTATATCATCGGCATAGTCTTGTGGCATGAGGCTCTTGCGGAATATGGTGCCGGATATGTTTGTGGCCTGCCTTTCACATCACCTTCTCCATAGCTATATTACATAGTGTACAGGACAAGCTATCACTCTGCCTCGACAAAGAGGCGGTAGGTGTCGATTTCCTTTCATGTCGTAAAAGTGAATATTTGATCCGATTTACCAGATCTAAAGACGCACTGAAAAGGTCCAATTAGTTTTTCTACAATTGACAGACTGATTTTTCTGATGGTAGGCTCAAATGCGGTCTCCCTGCCTATTCAGGCTAAGGTCGTATACATTTTCTAGGCTCTAGTAGAACTCGTCTTTGTCCTAATAGCTTTTCTCTTCTGTAGGAGCATGGGCACATTTGAGTGTTATGTGGAAAAACTTTGTCTTGACTCTTATGGTGGCTATTCGTTCACACACCGGGTTGATCCGTGAGACTAGCTGTAGCAACCTCTTGCCAACCAGAAATCCACATCCAAACTCGTGCTTGTCCTCATGGCCACTATAGTAGATGTCGGACGTCTTTATACGCGATCTTCATTGTCTTCATTGCAATAGTTTAAACGACGGTGGCGGGTTGCAAGCCTAGTGCACAGTATTCTCCACCTGCCAAGATTTTATTACAGCCGCTCATTCTGGGTCAGACACTGACCAGGGTATCGAGCTGACTTGACGTGTCTGGATTTTAGAATTAGTTAATTTCGGCAATATTAATATTTTTCCAATTACACTATGCCGCAGTCAAAATTGGAATGGGATGAAACCAACGGGAAATGTTATACCGGTCAAAAGCAAGTTATACGTGGCCCCGAGTTTCGCTGGATCACATCTAGGAATCGAGATATATCGATTTGAAGTTAGTAACTATCATATAGGGGAATATCTCACGTTTTAGGCTCATTTGTTATATTGTTATATGGTGGCGTATGAATATCATAAGTAATATTCCACTTAAATCATACGCCACGGGGTACAACAGTTTTATTGTAACTGTTATAAAATAAACCCAGTTCAAAATCATTTGATGAATGAAAAAGTGATACTGTTGCTTATGTAGGGAAACGTTATATGATTAAAGGAATTGTAATTTTTAATTTTTTTAAATTTGTTTGAGCAAAATCGGACTAGTGGTTCTCGAGTTATGTCAAAAAAAAGACCACCAAAGGTGGCAATTTCCCCTATATGATAGTTACTAACTTCAAATCGATATATCTCGATCTTTTTTACCGATATAACTTTCCCCGGTAGTTTGAACCCTTACCGATCACTGACCCCTGCCATTTGTCTCACAGTGTAATTTTTTAAAAGAAACTCTTAAAAACGTTGAAAACAGTAAAATACTTTTGTATTTTTAATTTGTTGTATTTATAGATGAAACTTTAGAAACCGGGAGAAACAAAACACGAACAAAGTTTAGCAAGTGGATTTCTCTTAGCGAATGGTTGTAAAGTTTTTCGAGTCTATGCACTCAAGAAAGAATTCTCATTTTGTTGTGAGATTCTGGTGCATAAGACCTGATGAACAATTTGCAATCATTATACCTAAGTCTGCCGATCAGGATTTGTGGCTGAATGCGAAACAGCTGTACAGACTGTCAGGCATTATAAGAATATCATTCTGCTACTAACTTCTTTCAAAAACACTGGTCTTGAGCTTAAAATAAATTCCAAATCAATTTTCTTTTAGGTTTTTTGATCGAATTAATAAGAGATTTTTCCCATAGTTCTCAGTGGGCAGCATATAAGATCCGTTCGGTAACCTCCATACCAAGTCCGAAATTGTGTATTTTTGTAGCTTTTGCATTTGTTGAAAAATTTAGTTACACTTTTTCACAGTATCCTTTTTTCTAAAACGAATAAATTCAGCCGTTTAAATATTAAAATCTGGTACAAATACCAAAACAACATAATACATTCGTTTTTTTTTTGTTTTTATCGATATTTAATTATGTTATCCAAATGTCCCCAATGACTGTTCAAGATATCAACCTCTTCAACTTCTTTTCATGTTACCAGTGACAGTATTAGCTGTCAAGCCTAATTTTTGAATTCAATATTATTTAGAGAGCATTTCATTAAGAAATTAATGAAAACTCATTAACAGTCGCCAAACCTAACACTAAACCCCAATCATATATTCTATTATCGTCATATTACAAAAGTACACTTCACATAGTTAAAAAAAATCCTAAGAGTCCTTTAAAACACTGCTAGATTTATGACAACAACGGAGTTAGGTACATAGTAGATGCGCTCGAGCACACACATTGAAAACCTAATTAATTACTAAAATATTAACTGGATGTGACAGAGACACAACCTAATCTTAATAAAAAAAAGCTAACACATCAACAACAGAAACTAAACGTACACCAGACAATGTAATGTAAGTAAATATACATATATATACATAGCACTATTTGTATTACAATACAAGGATATAGACCCAAAACCGTCAGTCACATACACACAGACACTTGTATCAAATTTTTGCATAATATTTTTAAACGAGTTTATATATATATACGAGTGTGTATGTAAATACTTGTAAATGTATAAAAGAAAAAAAAAACACATCAACTAGGCAGGAAGGAATTGAACATGAACATTAGTTATCTCTAAACTAAACTAACATCAGCATGGATCTGTATTGAAGAGATACTACAACGAGGGAACACTAGCACTGTACTATGAAATCTACTCTAGCTGTAGCTAGAGATACAGCAGAAACAGCAGAACTAATGCCACAGCCCAGAAAATGAAGAAAAGTCATCGACTGAAACTGAGACAGCGATACACACGCTCACAAATTGGAAGGCTTAAAACTGCGCTAACGCTAAGGCAGCACTCTGTGAAAGTGGCAGTCGTAATAGACTGTCGAGTAAGGCACTGACGATATTAGTGACAACAGCAAGTTCCGAATTGAAGTTAAGAAAGAAAAATATAGTTAACGAGTAAACAGACTCTGAAATTTATAGAACTAAGAACTAACTCACTACTGATGGTATATTTGTGTTTCGAATTCAGATTAGTTTTCATGTGCAAGCTGGGGATTTAGTATTGACTGTGGTGATATTTAATTCTCATATATTTAGTATTGAGTTAGTCTTATCACCTTTACTTCGCTCTTCAATCCTTAGATTTCCTGATCACTTAGGTCTACCTGTAGTTGTGATATTATCATTTTCCACTACTACCACTAGATACCATACAGGCCTACGTATCTTCCTCCATACATGTATGTTTATAATCTTATATATGCCATACACTTTTACCGTTATAATACAAATACATATATTTATAAAATAAGTGCCACAGGAAAAAAAATTGTATTAAATTTTGTTTGCCATCACACCCGTATTAGACAAGAACAAAAAAACTGTAGGTTGATGCGGAATAAAATCGCTTGCCTTTAGCTATTTTGCCTTTCATTTTCCGTTCCTTTCTTGTTTTGTTTTCAGTTTTGCCAAGAATAGAGCTCGAAAGAAGCTAGCAGGTGCAAAAGAGAAAAGGAGCAACTCTTAATAATAAAAAAAAAAAAAAAAAAAAATACGGGGATATCACACACACACACACACATAGGTATATATATGTATATGTGTGTTGGTCGGTGTCAGTGCCGGTATCAGATATAAAGTAATAGTACAAGAGAAAAAAAAGAAGAGTGCTTCGCAGGGCTCAGTGGGTTAAGTACAGTACCTTTTTATTTACTTACACTATGTAGGTGGCTCGCCCAGCTGTAAGGTGAACGAGCAGTGTGTGCTCATGAATACCCCAAGCTCTGATGATATTTTAAGAGGGGTTCACCAACGAACGAATGCTACATGTGCCACTTTTCTCAAGCCATAATATTTTTATGGCTAATGAAATCAATGATTGAAAAGCAAAAACTCGAACAGCCCTGCACCTTTTGCATTGAGGCACCATACAGGAGCACAATTTTCCATTTTCATAGGTGTTATATGGGCATTTGAAGTAGTTGCGCTTAGTTTAGTTAAACCCGAAGCAAATTTCACATTCACCTTCAACAATTTTGTTCATTAATGACATTTATTTTGACATAAAATTTGCCATTGTAGCAATTTTGGGGAGGCGGATGGGGCTACATAGTTAATATCACATTGATGCTAGAACACGATAGGGGAAAATGGTAAAACATTATGGGGATTATTTGTAGTATTTTCATTATTGTCAAAAACATATCTTAACTGTATCATAACTGAATTACAGATATTGCTTTGAGGCAAGGTCAGTGTAATTTGTTGTTAAATTATACTTGGGTCCTTTTGTGTCCCTAAGACAAGGAAGCGTTATTGACGTTTTTGTGGATGATTTCTAGAGGAGTGTTTGCTACACATCTACCTACCGTTTAATATTTAAGAAAAATATAGTTTGTTTTAAGTTTCATTGGCTGTAATAGTCTTGCTTAATGGCCATCACTAAGTATTGCAAAACCAATGCACCACAGCTTTGATGCATATCCAACCCCAAATCTCTCTCTCTCCACCCCTATCTGCCAGCTATACAACTTTTCATCGGAAAAATCTTTTGAAATATAATTTACTTTCGTCTACTAATTCAGAACACGTACATACGTATTCCCTCAATGCTTAACAAATGCCAATTGATTGAAATGCGTTAATAGTCAAACATTTTCTCAGGTGAAATTACTTAACCACAAATAGAAATGAGTCAAGTAAATGGTAGCAATTTATTTTGATCGTAATGAACCAAGAGTTTAGGATGGAACATAGAACGTTCCATTCATTCAAGCATTCATCAAACATCAAACTTGACAGCACAAGACAGGCGGAGCAGAATGGGCGGTGGCGGTGGCATGTCTTGTATGTCTATTAACGCAATAAATATATGTGCGACGTATGTGTCCTATTCTATAGATTGTTGGAATGCTCCTACAGTGAATTAATGTCTTGTGTCGAATCAATAGAGTATTGTGGAAAAGAATATTCAATAGTGGCTATTTAGAAATGTTGTGGTAAAGAAACCATGGGTGGTTGGGGCATCATTACTGCTCATGGTTATTGCATATACAAACATGGGGCTAGTAATTTAGCAATTTACAAATATTGTCTGTCGATATAATTTCTAGGCGACTGTTTGCATGTTTAAGATGAAAAGATTTCGCAACTAACACATTTTTTTCTATTTTTATGTTTAATGATGGCATAGTGCTTAGAACACGCGATCCCTGCTCCAGTCATCTACATTTTTCTTTCTTTGCCGGCCCGCTCGATGTTGTCGATAGCCACAACGAAGTATAAGTGTCGACATAATCAGCATGTCTGGTAAAAGCTTCTCAAACAGTGACGTTCGGATTCGTCGCTAAACTAGTAGGTGCTGTTTGTTGTAAATGTGAAATAGAAAGCGTGTTAATTTACAACAACGCGAGAAGCATTAAGTTTTTTAATTTCATAAATAATAATGTGATATGACCCAAAAGATAAGATATGATATGACCCAAATAATAATTTGATACGGCCCAAAAGTCACTTTAGTCCCAAGGTTTCTTTGAACCGAAGTCGACTCATGACTTTTTAAATCGTTTGATCCATGTCCGTCTGACAGTCTGTCCGGCTTGTACGCATGAAAGATGTAACCAATAGTTTTGAAATTATTTATGGCTTAAAATTTTCCCAAAGATATTTATGGGTTTGCATAAACTCAAAAAAAAAACAAAGTATTCCGTACTTAAATCATTCCCAAGCGGTGTCAAAAGCACATTAAGTACGGATTTTCTTAAATCCGGAAAAACCTAGCCTGGAATTCTTATTTGTAGATGTTACCCAGCAAAATATTTTGTTGCAAAGAAACAATTACAGAACAACTTTTACTGATAAGTAACAAGTTCCACTTTCGGTTGCACAATATATTATTTTTGTTTGAAATTGTCCCAAAACCAACATGTTCTCATGGAACCTGTTATGAAATTAATTGCTACATAACTGAATTAGATATGCTGTTTTTTGAAATTTCATTGATTTTCAATTGGGTGCTAGTTCGAAATATATTTTAACTCAGATTTTTGAGTTTTTCTTAATAAATACCCTCTAATAAATACTTATTTCTGTTCTACGGAATCTGTGGTGCAACATGTTGTACATAATCGGTTATATTAAGTCGATTAAAAATGAAACGATTCTAGTATCAATACCATTCGCAACAAGTTCTGAAAAATTTTCCTGGGTATTAAGCCTTCTGGCGCTAGATTTTTAAGTATAAAATTCTTTATAATAGATGACATTAATCGTGATGGGGTTTGATTTTTAAGTATAGAATTCTTGATTATAGATGACATTAAGCCCGATGGGGCTTGAATTTTAAGTATATAATTCTTGAATATAGATAGCATTAAGCCTGCTGGAGTTTGATAGCTAATTAGATAGTTGCCAAACTAAGTGTTATATTTTCTACGAAATTAATGAGAAGTCAAAACACACTGGTGCTAATATGGCATCAACGAATATCACATATCACTTGATTCGCACATCTCTTAAGATCTTCATACTTAATTGGAGATTTTATACGCTTAAATTCAAGTACGATTTTTGCAAAAAATAAGAATTTTAAACTTAAATGTAGAATGCTAATTAATTGTGGGGAGAAAACATTAAGCTAAGAGAATAAATGTTATTTCTCTCCAAACATTTTGTTCTCAAAGATTTAGGTAAGATTTTTTATTCTTACTTTGAGTTAGATATTACTTGATATTTATTCTAAAAATTTTGTACATGACAATGGACAAGTTCGTACTTAAAATTCTTCAATTAAGTTCGTACAAACTTAATTGGAGAATTTCATTCTTATTTTAATAATTTCTATGCTTACATTGTTGAACCCGTTTTTTACTTGATTCAAGAATTATTAGCACTATTCTTCCTTAAGTATTAAAGTCCTTTTTCTGCAAAAAATAAGAATTTTAAACTAAAATTTAGAATGCGTTTTTTTCTGGGTGTATGGGCTACATGGCCACGCCCTTTCTGGTACCACTCATACCACTTTAGCAATCGAGTAATAATATCAATACACCCAACGTGGTAGTACCCAAATTGTGTATTTCGTAAAGCAATAACTGGATAAAGTATTGGAAAAAATTTTAAGTCTAGCCACGCCCCTTCTGGCACGTCCTATACAAATGTACCATTCCGCCCACTTTAGAAATCGAAATCAACACGGCTTAAAATTTGTAAGGCTGCGGTAGCCTATGGACGGACAGTAGAGCTTCTTTAAGCCACCTGCGATGAGCTAGCTACGTGCATGTACAAGTCGCAAACACGGTTTTACTCAACGCATGCCCGACGATTGGAATCTGAGTGTTCTATGTCATGTGCTTTAGAAAGGCGATCCAAGGGTGTGTACCAACAATAGCGAGATCAGCCTTTTACCCATCTCATACAATGTTTTGTCTAGGATGTTTTATGAAAGACTAAAGCCCATTCTGGCGAATCTGCTTGGTCCTTATCAGGGTGGATTTAGACTTGGTAAATCTACGATCGACCAGATCGATACTTACCAGTACAGTACAGTACTATGAGAAAAATATCACAATTTCATACAATTTGTATGTGGGTACCGGGTACCGCTATCACTCTGGAGAAGGTGTTTTTTTTTTGTCACTCACATAAGGCTTAATTATCAGCGCTCAAATCTATTTTTTATCTTCCCAAAAAAGTTAGGACTTTTTTGGAAGAATTAAGCTTCAAAAAATGTTATTTCACAAAAAAAAATATTTCTTTCATGTAGTTTCATTGATTTTACTTTGGGATACCCAGGTACTCCTGCCCTATCTTAAAGGTATAAGAAGAATATCAATATGCCACGCTCTTCTAAAGGGATAAAATAAACCCACTCCAAGGAAAATATTGAAACAATTAAAAGTTACTTACTTAAGTGGCCAATTACAATTTACGAAACGTAGTTCATAAATTTGAGGCCTGAAGTAATAAAGAATTCCACACGCTTCGGTCTTCTGCGTGTGTTCTCCAGTTAGTCCTACCAGATGATGGCACATCGCCTACCACTTGGTCCTTCCAACGGAGTTTGGGTCTCCCTGCTCTGCGCCGTCCTTCAGGTTCGCCTTCAAACACCTTTCTCGCTGGAGCATTTACATCCATCCTGGCAACATGTCCCAGCCATCGAAGTCGTTGGATTCTGACTCTTTTAGCTACGTCGATGTCGTGGTAAAGCTCATACAGCTCATGGTTCATCCGATGGCGAAACTGGCCTTCGACACAGATAGGTCCATATATTTTTCGGAGTACTTTTCTCTCGAATACTCCAGGTTTTGTATGTCCGTTGTAGTAAGCACCTATGATTCGGCAGCATACAACAGAACAGGTAAGATAAGCACCTGGTATAGCTGTTTCTTAGTATTCCGAGAGAAGGTGGTGTTACTAAAGTGCTGCCGAAGTCCGTAGAAACATCTATTGGCTAGCACTATTCTCCGTTTAATTTCTTGGCTGACATTATTCATCTTGTTGACGGAAGATCCGAGGTAGGTAAATTCGTCGACTACCTCAAAACAATAATTGTCAACGTTCACGGTGCGTCCCCCTCGAGAGGACTCTTTGTTCGTCGAAATCATTATTTTTGTTTTGTCCTCGTTGACCGCTAAACCCATTTTTGCTGACTCCTTTTCTAGCGATGAGAAAACTGCAGTAACATCCCGCAGATTTCGGCCAATGATGTCTATATCATCGGCATAGGCTAGTGGCATGTGGCTCTTGTGGAATATGGTGCCAGACATGTTGACACCAGCCTTTCTCATCACCTTCTCCATAACTATATTAAATAGTGTACAGGACAGGCTATCGCCCTGCCTGAGACCTCTTTCCGTGTTGAATGGTTCAGACTGATCCTTACCAATCTTAACCGAGGATTTGGTGTTGTCTAAGGTACATTTGCAAAGTCGAATTAGCTTTGCAGGAATACCAAACTCAGACATGGCCTCATAAAGCCTATTCCTTATCGGAGATTCGAAGGCAGCTTTGTAGTCGACAAAGAGGTGGTAGGTGTCGATCTGCTTTTCATGGGTTTTTTCCAGGATTTGTCGTAAGGTGAATATTTGATCCGTCGTAGATTTACCAGGTCTAAAGCCGCACTGATATGGTCCAATTAGTTTTTCTACAATTGGCTTTAGACGTTCACACAATATGCTTGAAAGGACCTTGTACGCAATTGGTAATAGGCTTATTCCACGGTAGTTCTTACATTCACTACGATCTCCTTTCTTGTATATGGGACATAACAGACTGAGACTCCAATCCCCGGGCATGCTCTCCTCTTGCCAGATGTTCTCCATGAGCTGATGCATGCTCCTAATCAGCTCCTCCCCGCCAGCCTTAAACAATTCAGCAGGGAGACCATCGGCTCCAGCAGCATTGTTGTTTTTAAGGCGGGAGATGGCTATACGTATCTCGCTCTGGCTCGGAGGTGGACAGTTAATACCATCGTCATGGATTGGAGCGGGGTCTTGTCAGTATCCAGTAAATTTCTAAAGTGATATCTCCATATCTTCAGAACGTTATCCGGGTCCGTCACTAGCTGACCATCGCTGTCCTTGCAGGAGGGCAACCCTGTTCCACGCATTCTCGCTTTCACTCTCTTGTAGAATTTTCGGGCTTCCCCTCTACTTCGGAGCAACTCAGTGCACTCATCCTGCCTCTTCTTCAGCTCCTTCTTTTTTCTTCTAAAAAGACGAGTTGCCTGTCGTCTCTTCTCCTTGTGCCGTTCACGAACAGCTCGCGTTGCCATTGGCTGCAGTTTCGCCCTGTATGCAGCAACCGTCTCTCTCGTGGCAGTGCGACATTCATCATCGTACCAGGCATCTCCTTGAGACGACCTTGAGTACCCAAGTACGCTTCTCGCAGCCCGTTCTAAGGAGTCGGCTATATTTTGCCACTGCGAGGTTATATTGTCAGGGGTTGGAGCATTCCGCAGCAGTTGAGTTAGGTGATTGAAGTAGGCGTTTGCTACCTCTGTGGTCCGCAGTTTACCGATGTCCAGTTTTCGTTGTGCCTGGTTACGTACGTTTTTCGCCATGCTTAGCCTTGTGCGTACCTTAACTGCGGTAAGGAAGTGATCGGAGTCAATGTTCGCACCCCTAATCACTCGTACGTCCAGAACACTCGATGCGTGCCGTCCATCGACTACCACATGATCAATCTGATTCCTCGTCAATTGATCTGGAGATAACCATGTTGCCTTATGAATATTTTTATGGTCAAATCTAGTGCTGCTAACTACCATATTTCTTGCCGCAGAGAAATCAATCAGTCTGATGCCATTGTTCGACGTTTCGGTGTGCAGACTGAATTTTCCGATGGTAGGCTCAAATGCGGTTTCCCTGCCAATTTTAGCATTAAAATCGCCTAGTACAATTTTAATGTCATGGCTCGGGCTACGGTCATATACATTTTCTAGGCTCTCGTAGAACTCGTCTTTGTCCTCATCGCTTTTCTCTTCTGTCGGAGCATGGGCACATATAAGTGTTATGTGGAAAAACTTAGTTTTGACTCTTATGGTGGCTATACGTTCACACACCGGGTTGAACCTTGAGACTAGGTGTCGCAGTCCTTGCCAACCACAAATCCACATCCAAACTCGTGCTTGTCCGCATGGCCACTATAATAGATGTCGCACGTCTTCAGGCGCGAGCACCCGTGTCCCGTCCATGGATTTCCTGTAAAGCGGTTATGTCAGCCTTGTATTCTTCGAGGACTTCCGCCAGTTGGATAGAGCACCTGGTCTATACAGTGTTCTAACATTCCAGGTGCATATCCTTAAATCGTTTGCGGTGGTCGTCAACATTTTGGGGGGTCCATTTTATTCTTTTCTTACTTCTTTTCATTGCAATAGTTTATACGTCGGTGGCGGGTTGCAAACCCAGCGCACCACGTCGCAGTTTTCTCCTCCTGCCAGGATTTTATTACAGCCGCCCATTCTGGGTCAGACGCTGACCAGGATACCGCTCACTCTGGGCAGACGTGCCTGTAAGGTTTCGCCCGTCACAGTTAGTCGTGCTCTGACGGGTGTCAGAGGCACGCTTCCAGGCGTCACCACGTGGAGGTACTCCGTCCGCAGTAGTACTACGAATACGGAGCTCTGTGAGTAGACTTGAAGTGCAATTGGCAAGGATCACTCTGGGTTTGCCAAGTTAAACCGATCAGAAGCTTTACCTTGCATCACACTCCCGACGCCATTAAAAGTTAAGAGTTGTCAAAATGTTTGAGTTTTGCAAACCATCTGCATCTTTTATATATATTCACTTGAAAATGAAAAGGGTACCCTGTCGACGTGGCGACAAGCGCGTTCGAATCGAATGCGCAGGCTTTGGCACGGGTGGAAAAAAATTCTCCAAATTGAAAAGTCTTATAACGGGGGTTTTATCCCAGCCGCCTCCAGGATCGTCGCAAGGACCCTCAAAACCTTACGAAATAAAAAAGTGGATTTACCCTGACTGAGGCAAGATGTTATATCTTGATTGTACAATACACACAATTTAAGTAGAACGACACACTCCGCGTCCTTAAGCTAAAGTGCAATCACTAGTCTGATATCCTTAAGATGTTTGATGGCGGTTAATGATGTCTGGGGATTATGCTTGGTCGGTGGCCATGGATCGTTGGTAATTCGAAGAAGAACCGTGGTAATTCGGTGACGGAAACAGGACGGGCTTGATGCGTCGGAAATTCGGAGATTGGAAAAACGACTGATTTTACGTTGCGGTAATTCGGGTGGCGTAGGAAGTCGAGGACTCGCAAGTAAATTCTGTAGGACCTTTTGGTAAAATTTGCTAAGGTCCTGGAACAGAAGAATAAGAACAACTCTGAATAGACCCTGGCCATACAAGTACGAGGACTCGTTGTACAAACTTAGCGTCCGTTGTACCGACTCGTAGCCCAGTTGCACAGAATTATTGTCGTATTGTACAGACTCAAGGGCCGTTTGTACATGCTCGTAGCCCAGTTGTACAGACTCAAGGTCCGATTTTACATGCACGTAGCCCAGTTATACAGACTCAAGGTCCGAAATTTTAAATTTCAAAATATATGTTGGGTTCAGCTATGCCTTATACATAACTAGGCAAATATATTTGAACGCCACTGTCATTAAATGCTTTGCATTTCGCTTCATACCACACATTTAAGGCAAAATTCTGTTTTACTCACTCTTTTTCTCTCAAAGTATGTTGAGTTATTCCCTAGAGCCCACTCACTAAATTTGTCACATAAAAGCTAATTATTACGGAAATATTATGTCTGGCTATGGTTTGCAATCCGTTTATGCGGCAGTTAATTGTAATTACGATCATGAACAAATGATAAGAAATGTCACCAAAGAAATACTGCCAAAAGAAATGGAAGCAAATATTTATTTTCTTTTTAGTTTAGTGCTGAAATTAATTTGTGTAATTTTATTCATTACACATTTAATCGAATAATAAGTTAAAGTAATCACTTGATGTTTTGCTGCATTTATTTTTATTTGTTTGATTGAATAATTCATGTAATTTTCTGTTTTTTTTTTCGTTACAGGTATATAATAATTTTCGATGGAAAAGTAGGTAAATATTTAGTCTAAGTATTAAATGTAAGCGAATTATATTAAAATAAAGTCACTTAAAGATTAGAATATACTTTACTGAAAGCTAGGCATTTTTCTTCTGAAGAAAGAGTTTGCTTGTTATCAAGTTTTTTGTTGCTTAGTTATTAACATATACTTACTTACTTACTTACTTAGCTGGTACTTCTATGCAATCCCAGTGGATTATATACCGCACGTAGAAAAATATTATAAGCGCCTCGATCTTCTGCGCTTCTTCTCCAGTTAGTCACACCGAGTTCTGTAAGGTTCTCAGTAACCTGGTCTTTCCAACGGAGTTTTGGTCGCCCTCTTCTGCGCCGTCCATCGAGTTCATTGTCGAAGACTTTTCGAGCTGGAGCATTTTCATCCATGCGTACAACATGACCTAGCCAGCGCAGCCGTTGCACCTTAATGCGTTTGACCACGTCAATGTCAGTGTACAGCTCGTACAGCTCATGATTCATACGACGCCGATACTCTCCGTTAACGATGATGGGCCCATATATTTTACGGAGTATTTTTCTCTCGAATACCGCCAGAACCGATTCATCCGCTTGTGTCATAACCAGGATTCTGAGCCATACATTAAGACAGGTAGAACCAGTATCTGGTATAGCTGGAGTTTTGTTCGTCGAGAGAGGGCTCTGTCATTGAATCGCTTGCTTAGTCCGTAGTAGCATTTATTTGCAAGCAGGATTCTTCTCCGGATTTCTAGGCTGACATTATTTGCTTTATTGATGGCGGATCCTAGGTAGACAAAGTTATCTACCACCTCGAAATTATAGTTGTCAACGTTCACGCAGTTTCCCAAACGAGTAGATTCTTTGTTCGTTGAAACTAATAACTTCGTTTTGTCCTCGTTCACCGTTAGGCCCATTTTCGCTGATTCCTTCTGTATACCTGAGAAGGCTGCAGTCACATCCCGCAGTTTTCGACCGATGATGTCTACGTCATCAGCGTACGCGAGTAGCATGTGGCTTTTGTTGAATATAGTGCCACTCGTGTTTACTGCAGCTTTTCTCATTATCATCTCCATCACAATGTTGAAGAGATCGCACGATAGGCCGTCGCCTTGTTTTAGGCCTCGTCTGGTATAGAATGGCTCCGTAAGGTCCTTGCCAATCTTCACTGAAGACTTCGTGTCAGTCAGCGTCATTCCGCAAAGACGTATCAGCTTCGCTGGAATACCAAACTCAGCCATGGCATCGAGTAATTTCTGCCATATCGGGCTGTCGAAGGCAGCTTTTTAGTCGACAAAAAGATGGTACGTGTCGATCTGTTTCTCTTGGGTCTTTTCCAGGATTTGCCGAAGTGTGAAAATCTGGTCAGTTGTTGATTTTCCGGGTCTAAAGCCACACTGATAAGGCACGATCAGGTTGGATAACACTGGCTTTAGTCTTTCACATAGCACACTCGACAGGACCTTATATGCGATGGGTAGAAGGCTGATCCCGCGGTAGTTGGAGCACACACTGGGATCACCTTTTTTCAGCACAGGACATAATACGCTTACATTGCAATCGTCGGGCATGCACTCTTTAAGCCAAACCGTGCGCAGGAGCTGGTGCATGCTCGTTATCAGCTCCTCGCCACCGGACTTGAAGAGCTCTGCGGGCAGACCGTCGGCACCGGCTGCTTTGTTGTTTTTCAGCCGCGATATTGCTCTTCTTACCTCGGCTTGACTAGGTGGTGGGCAATCTAGGCCGTCGTCGACAATTGGCGTGATAACTTCACGTGCGCTGCCTTCTGGAACCAGCAGTTGCTGGAAGTGTTCTCTCCATATGTGCAGCACACTCTGCGTATCCGTGACCAGATTTCCATCACTGTCCTTACAGGTGGGGAGGCCATTACCGTATCCATTTGTTCTTATTTTCTGGTAAAATTTTCGGGCCTCACCTCTATCCCTGTATCGCTCTATATCCTCGTTCTGCCGTTCCTTCATCTGACGTTTTTCTTCGCCTAAATAGCTGTCTCGCCCGTTTTGCTTTCTCCTTATGCCGTTCCCTAACAGCACGGGTTGCAATTGGCTGTAGCGTTGCCCTATAAGCAGCATCCAGTTCCTCAGACGCTATGCGACATTCTTCATCGTACCAGGATTCGTCTGAGCTCCGCTTTTCATATCCTAGCACGGTTGTTGCGGCGGTTGCCATGGAATGCGCAATATGCTGCCACTGTGTATCGGGAACGTCAGAAGTAGAGGCTTTGTGTCGTAGAAGTTGGGAGAGCTGGTTGGAGTAGGCAGTAGCTATCTCTGGGGTTTGCAGCTTCGCGATGTCCAGCTTTCTTTGTGTTTGGTTACGTGCGTTTTTCGCTCTGCTCAATCTTGTGCGCACCTTGGCTGCAACCAGGTAATGATCCGAGCCAATATTAGCACCACGAATTACACGCACGTCCATGACACTAGATGCATGTCTGCCATCGATTACTACATGATCAATTTGATTTTTGGTGTTTTGATCGGGGGATAGCCAAGTTGCCTTGTGGATATCTTTGTGCTGGAATCTGGTTCCACTCACTACCATGTTCCTTCCCGCTGCGAAGCTAACCAGCCTAAACCCGTTGTCTGACGTGTCGGTATGCAGGCTGAATTTGCCGATCGATGGGCCAAGAACATCTTCCCTTCCTATTTTTGCATTAAAGTCTCCTAGAACAATTTTAATGTCGTGGCCAGGGCAGCGGTCGTATGTTTCCTCTAGGCGCTCGTAAAATGCATCTTTAATCTCATCGTCTTTATCTTCCGTCGGGGCGTGTACACAAATCAGCGTGATGTAAAAATATTTCGCCCGGATGCGAATGGTGGCTATTCGGTCACTTACAGGGTTAAACCGCGAGATCAGGTGTCGAAGTCTCTTGCCGACTATGAAACCACATCCAAATTCGTGTCTTTCTGCATGGCAGCTGTAGAAGATGTCACAGTTCTTTCGTCGTGTGCATCCCTGTCCCGTCCATCTCATTTCCTGTATATACATACATATACACATAAGACATTATAAGTAGATTAATTAGCTCTCGATCGTGTTTGGGTCCCAGATGTAAGTGAGATACCTGCTTGGCAATAGATTTGTTATTCATTTGTAAGGTCAAACGAATCATTTTGATATTTAATAATAACAAAAACTGAACTATTTTTATTTCTTATAATTGTAAGAGGATTTTATTGACAAAATGTCCTTCTGTGGATACATAATATCCTCTCATAGTATTGTCTTAAATTAACAAGTAAAGCAGTACTTAGCAACAGCAAGCGGACTCACAAATTACAGTCGAATAGTTACTACTAAAACTTATTTATACCATCTTCAACGGTATGATATAAACCTTTGGGATTGTTTAATATTATTAGTAATTTAATATCTGTTTTTATTGTATTTTAATTTACTTTGGGTACAGTACGTATATACGTCAAAGTAAATATATCTATATGTATATGTATATGTATATTTTATGCCTGTATTTACAATGCCTATAATCCTCTTAATTTCTTCACTTTCTCATGTACGTTCAGTTCCTTTCACGACATTACATGCTGTGTTAATTTGACGCTTTGCTAGTTAATAGGTTTTAAACCGGGTACGAACACACACACACACACAGACTTATACCAATAAGGACCTAGGACATACGATGCATAATCATTTCACATTGACATTTTAGGCGAAAGAGGAAAGCGACACGTGAATTGACTTCAAACTTGTTCAAAATATATCAACAAGAAAATGGACCTTTAGACTTAAAGTCTCAAATGAGCCATTGAAGGTAGAACCTAAGACTATGACATCAATGACAATGCCTTAGCAGTTACATACTAGAGAGGGGCCCACATTGAATGGCTATGAAACATGACATAAAGTATCTAAACAATGTCAATTATAAACATCCGTACAAGAGGCTATTTATTTGCTAGGCTAGGACGAAAAAGACAAATAATAAAGCTTGCGACGACAACGTTAATGTATATTTTCAAGTCATTATACTTGGAATTACTCGGGGCAGGCTGATGGCACTGGCATTAATAGTAGTGGTAGGTCTTTGTATGCTGTCCCTGTGTTAGTGAGCTGAGAAAAGAAACAAAGGGATAATTGCTTTTTGTTCGTTAGCGTTGTTTTTTTTTCCACAAGCGTTTCCAACAAATATGTCATGTGGAAAATTATCTTTGACGATTTTAACAACAAACATTGTTTAGGGGTTTTCATACACATTTTCTTAGCTGAATTGGCTGCAACCAATTTAAATTATACTCGTATAGTCTTGAAAAGTTAGTAGTTAGTTAGTTTAGTTAAATCACTCTGATCAGTTAAAGTCATGTCACACAAACTGTAATAGGTGATCGTGTTTTGACTTCTAACACTAATAACGAAAACGCGATTTCAGTCATTCTTGTGTTGAGGTCAAATTCATTTTTCAGATTGTAGCGAAAGACAGATGTAAACGGCGGTAAGGAAGGAATGCTATATTTATATAATAATAATATAATATTTATCTACTTTCTTAGCTGACAATTTTTTCCAATCGTAGATTCTGATTATATACACGTAGAAAAGCATTATATGCGCTTTGATCTTCTGCTTTTTTTTTCTCACACACAAGTTCTACCATTTTCTCGGTAACCTGGCCTTTCCTTCAGAGTTTAGATCGAAGACTATTCGAGCTGGAACATTTTCATCCATGAGTACAACATCACCTAGATTTTTTGTTCGTTCAAAATTAATAACTTTGTTTTGTCCTCGTTCATAGTTTGATCCATTTTTGCTGAGTCCTTCTGTATGCCTGAGAAGGTTGAAGTCACATCGTGTAGATTGCGGGCAATGGAAACTACGTCATCAGCGTACATAAGTAGCATGTGGATTTTATTAAAAAACTTGTCACTGATGTTTTCTGCAACTTTCCTCATTATCATTTCTAACACGATGATGAAGAGGTCACACGATTGGATGTTACCTTGTTTTAGGCCCCGTCTGGTATAGAATGGATCCGTAAGGTCGTTGCCAATCTTCACTGAAGACTTCGTGTCAGTCAGTGTCATTTTATAAAGGCGTATCAGTTCAACGATGGCTTGAAGTAATTTCTGCCGTTATGTCTCCAATCTTAACTGAAGACTTCGTATCAGTCAGAGTCATTGCACAAAGGTGTATCAGCTTCGCTGGAATACCAAACTCAGCCATGGCTTCGAGAAAATTCTGCCTTATCGGGCTGCCGAAGGCATCTTTAAAGTTGACGAAAATATGACACGTGTCGATCTGCTACTCTTGGGACTTTTCCATAATTTGCCACATTGTGAGTATCTGGTAGTCGTGTATTTAACTGTTCTAGAACCACACTGATAAGGACTGATCATAACTCTTGTTTTACTCTTTCACATATATGCCATGGGTAAAGGATCTGCGTAGAATTTGGTGCATATTTTATATTTGTTCATCGCCACCGGACTTGAAGTTCTCTGCTGGAAGTCTGTCGGCACCGGCCGCGATTTTACTTTCTGACCTCTGTTTGGCTTGATTGTGGACAATCTAAACCGCCTTCGACAATGGGCGTGATGGCTTCACGTATATGTTAAGAACAATCTGGAACCAGATTTCGATCCTTGTGCCCACAGGAAGGGGTGATTATACCAGTACAAGCAGAAGCATTGTCATTCATTTGTTCAACCAGACCCAACCGCCAAGAGCTCTGTAAACAACAGCGTAGGTTTTTGCGAAGAGCAGAAAAATAACAGACAGAAAAAGAATTGCTGGCGACTGTTTTACAAATTTCTGTCTATCGTGAAATTTTGTTTACAATGATTCGCTTCCACCTCGTTTTCCAAAAGCTTTTGAATACAACATTTAACAGACTGGACTCTTGGGTACTTTTTATGTATTGCTCTGTGGTTCAACATGTCCAATCCGGGGCATTCGATCTAGTTGAACGCACTTAACGACGTCGTTATACATCTCATACAGTAGATGGGTTCAATATTTTTAAAAGTATTTTTCTCTCGAAAACTTCCAGAATAGATTGATCCGCTTATGTATGGAACAGCAAATAAATCGCCAGCAAGCGGTCACTAGCACCGGTTTGCGATCAATACTTGTATCATACTTTTCAGGTTGCCATTATTATTTTTATATAGTACGGAGCTAAGATGGACTAACTTATCTACAGCTTCAAAGTTTCAGTTATCGGCGTTCACGCAGCGTTCCAAACGAGTAGACTTTCTGTTCATTGAAACAAGTAAATTGGTTTTGTTCTCATTTATCACCAGACTTACTTCTGCCGACTACTTATCAATGCTTGAAAAGGCCGCAGTAACATCACACAGTCTCCGGCCAATGAAGTCTATATCATCGGCGAACTCTGGCAGCATGTGACTTTTATGATATAAGGTACCCGTCGTGTTTACTGAAGCCTTCCGCATGGTCATCTATATTATGATGTTAAAGACATCGCATAACAGACTATCTATCTCCTTGTCTAAAGCCTCGCTTGGTAAAAATGGCTCCGTCAGATTTCTGCCTATTTTTACTAACGTCTCTGTGTCGGTCAGTTTCACTGCGCAAAGTCGTATCAGCTTCGTGGGGATACCAAAGCCATAACATCTAATAGTTTCTGTCGTAAATGTGAATATCTGGTTGGTCGTGGATTTACCAGGTCTATGATAAGGTCTTATTAGGTTCGCTGCGATTCGCTTTAACCTGTCACATAACACACCAGATAGAATCTTATATGCGATGGATGAAAGGTTAATCCCACGATAGTTAAGGCACACACTTGGAGCGCCTTTTTTAAGCACAGGATATAATACACTCAGATACCAGTCACTGGTAATGTTTTACATCGGCTTTCGTTGCTTTATTGTTGTAAGCTGTGCAACTAGTGCTGATGTTTTTCACGCTTTCAGGAACGAGAACGGAAGTGTTTCCTCAATATTTTCACCACACTCTGAGTGCCCGTGATTAGATTTTCATTTCTGTACTTTCATATTGGGATCCCCGTTCCAAAAACCTTTGCTTTTAACATTTTAGTAGAACTTTATGGCTTCATATATATTCCTGTACATTTCGATATCCTGGATCTCTCCTTTCTTACATAGACGCTTTTTTCCGCCTGGAGAGGAGTTTTGTCTGCCTTCTGCTCTCATAATGTGGTTCCGTCACAGCATGCTGTACCAGTGGCTGTAGTTTTGTTTTGTATACAGCATCCATTTCCTCAGACAATACGCGACATCGTATCTCATCGGGATCATTAGAACAAGGTTGGAGTAGGCATTGGATATATCGGTGGTATACCACTTTGCGTGCGTATCTTTTTTGCAATTATGTGGTGGTCTGCGTCAATATTTACCCCGCGAATCACTCGCACATCCATAACGCTTGAGACATGTCTTTCAACGTTTACCATGTAATCAAACTGAGTTCCTGCCTTTTGATCAAGGGATATCCAGATCGCCTCGTTAATTTTTTTTAAATGAAAATCTGGTTCCACACTAGGGTAATAACTTTTTGCATTTTTTGCAAATATCAAATCTCCCCAGACAAAATCGTGTAGGGCATGGAAAAATATTAAGAACTGCGTTTTTAGTTTTTCGCTATCGTTAAAAAAGGTTACGCACCAAACGCGTTAAAGTTTAGAATCAAACAAAGTTAAAAAAAAAATTTTATTGAAATATAAATAGTACAAGATATATATCCGCTTTGTAAAACATCGCGTATTCTGAACCTAAAGTTTATATCTTACAATACCTACTTTTAATCATTTATTGTTATTATTTGTTTACATACTTACATATGTATAAACCATATATAAAAAAAATTGTTATTAAAAAAAAGTTAAAAAAAACATAAATTAAAGGCATTTTAGAAATCGCTGTCGGTGCGTAAGGTTTTTTAAGCAAATTGAACTGAAATAGGTGTTTTTATCATTAATACAATATTTGCCATTAGAAAAGTCCTGGGGAGAATGTTGACCAAAAAAAGTTATAACCCTATTCCACACACTACCAATTATCTTACCGACGATGTCTGAATCCGTTATCGGCGGTGTTGTAGTGCATACCTAATATTCCGAATGCTAAACCAAGGACAAATTTCCTCCCTAATTTAGCATTAACAATATTGACAATATTAATGTCATGGCCAGAGTAGCGGTCATATATATTCTCAAGGCGCTCATATATTGCATATTTATTGTCCTTGCTTAAATCTATGCACGACGTGGCGTGTACACAAATGAGCGTGATGTAAAAATATTTCGTCTTACTTACTTACACCTATAAAAGATGTCACAGTTGTTTCGTCGTGTGCATCCCTGTCCTGTTTACCACATTTTCTATATGGTGGTGATGCCAGCCTTGAATTTGTCGAGGACATCCTTCATTTGGATAGAGGCAACATCACTGTGGAGGGTTCGGACCTTCTAGGTGCGAAGTTTAAATTGTGGTCCTTAAACGTCCTGATACTTCCGCAAGTGCAAATTTACGTCTTTACAGACTTGTAAAACAGCCCAGGTTAGATTTTGATCTTGATCTGAACACAGAAAAATATTCTTAGGGGAAAACATTTTCTTATTCATTTTGGTATTTATTATAATTATAATTACAACAAATCTTAGAAACCACATCAATAGCTGCATAGGCTATCGGCTTAAAAATATTCATTTTTATTTAATCTCTCAAAACTTTTGGAAAATGTAGTAACATAGTAGCGATCGAGTAAAAAGTTATAATATTTAAGAAAAACAACAAAACAGAGGACAAAGTCCAATACTGACTATAGGTGACTTTTATCTCAATGTATCCTCTCCACTACATGTATAATTTCTGCACACCATTGTGCTGCACTGCTTACACTACTCTCTGACATCGCCTAACAACATTTTTGGCTATTGCTTATGCTTTTGTTACGGTCAATGTTTTTCCGATAACTTAATTTTAACTAACTAAACATATTTGTTAAAATTTACCACATTTGTTTTCTTTAATTCGTTTCGGTTCCATGGTTAGTAACAAGAAAATGGGTCGGTCTCTTAGAGTTTATGTTGTTGCGGTTTCTAAGTCTTTCTTGTCACACTCTCAAGCTTTTGGTCGGTGGTTACTTTTTCGTAAAGCACAATGCAGCACAAGAAATGTCTTGTATTTTGTCGTCATCGTCGTCGTCGTCGTAAATTTTGTTATAAAACATACTCATTAAGTGTAAATTTGTTAGCAAAATATAGTGGTTTGCTGTGGTATGTATGTCTAAATCTTTTAAGTTGAGAGTACAGGGAAGGCAAACATTATGTAAAACTATGGCGGTCAATTTGGTGATTTGTATTGGAGGTAAAACCGACTAAGTTCAAATACCTTCCAGTAGTCCGCTTGGAAGTTAAAGAATAAATATAAATTTTTTAAAAATATATATTTTAGTATGAGAGGTATTAAATGGGGTGAGGCTATTCAGCCCATATACAATCTGATTACTTAAATTTGGAAAATATGAGTACCAGTAAATTTTCAGAAGCCAGGATAACTTAAGCAGTTTAGATTTGTTTAAGTTATCCTGGCCACCAGACAGACAGACATGGCTCAACCGTCTTTAAAAGTCGTAAAATAGTCTAAATCTAAAATATTTTGGGGTCACAGGTCTCCTTTAATATATTACATTTTCTCTAATTTTTGTAAACGTTCTTAACGACTGTCTCATCTTTGTTGAAGACAGCTACGTCAAGTAGTGAAGTGAAATGGCTTTTGTGTAGTAAAAGCTTTTTTAGTGAAAGCTTCTGACGTTGGACCGGCCGTGGCATGATGGTTAGAACACGCGACTACCATGCGGGAGATCACAGGTTCAACTCCTGGCTCCAGTCATCTAAAAAGAAATGAAAATAAATTTTTCTTTTATTGCCGGCCCCCTCTATGTTGTGTCGACAGCAACTTCGCAGTATAAGTGTCGAGTCAATCGGCATGTCTAGTAAAAGCTTCTCTCAAACAGTGACGTTCGCATTCGTCGATAAACAAGTAGGTGCCGTTAGTTGTGAATCTAAAAATAGAAAGCGTTTTAACAACACAACAAGAAGCTATCCCATATCTCATTCATGGGGTGTTAAGAATACAAGATAATAATATATATTGTAACTAGTGGGCGCGGCAATGCTTCGCTATTGCATATTAACTTGTAATATATTTCACATTTAGGTCTACTATGTACTTTGAAAACGGTACTTAAGCTGTACAATAATATGTTGAGTTTATTTACTTATGTAACTTCTTAACAATAATGTTAACCAATTAAGTTTTATTGTTGAATATGCTAATAAAAAGTTCATCAGCAAAGTCATATCTATAGTGCCGACATGTACATTAAGTTTTTTCTGTATGTAGGGCGAAAAAACACTTCTTTCACAAATCGGAAACAGACATTCCTCTAAAGATCAAAATTATTTATTTTGATCCGTAGTAGCGTGAACCATCTGTATACTAACTATCTCTTTGGTCATAAAAAAACCTTTTTGTTATGCCTTCTCCTATTGACCGCAAATGAAAATTCCGTTTGAAGCTGCATGCCTTTGGCCATAAGAACTTCTTTTGTCGTGTCTTCTTCTCACACGGATCAATAATATTCCGGAATACTGTCTTTGTATTGAACTCGTATTACCATTTTTTGGGATAATTCGGTTACCAATGTTTGGCTTAACAAAGTGATGGTCTCAGGCGCTGTATGGCATTTTACACCGTCGTTGGAACCATTTCTCCTTCAAATAATGTGCAATGACTTGATAAATAAAAAAATCAATTGATCGCAAACTGACTCTAGTTCTTCTACCAGTTGGAGTTTATATGAATGTGGGCCAGGGTCTTTCCTCAGCATTTGCAGAGACCGAGTTGCTAAGAAAGACGTCGGTTCGATAAATTCGAGTCCCCTGTAACACTAACGTCTACAGCGTCGATGGCTTCTATTAGCTGCTCAGATGGATCATTATATGCACCCTCAACTTCACAAAGGGCTCCATAAGTTTGGCGAACAGAACGCGCATTTTGAAAACAAATTTGCAAGATTTGTAAACGTTGTTCTTGTTTAGTTTTTACATGGTGATTTTGCAAAGTATACTAAAAGAAAGTCTATCACACTTCATAGGGCGAATCAATTAGTTCGCGTCAAAAAAAACGTGTTAATCGTATATAAGTATTGGAATGTGCCAAGAATTCTTAGAAAATTTCACTAAGAAACTATATGTCTAAAATCAATTCATAGGTCGCGCTGAGAAGCATGAAGATTTCAGGTAGAGATATTTTTTTAGCAATGAGCGATTATTCAGTTACTTCAGACTTATGGGCCCCGGCTCTAATTTTTACCTACCATTCCAATGTTTGGAGACCAAGACGAAAAGAATAGTATATTTTAGATTTTTTTATCGGGATCTGAAAAATGATTTTTAAAAATTTAATTTCTGTATGCCAACTCTCAGAGGCCATAACTTGTTAACCAATACATAGATTTGCTTCTGTAATACCTCATTTAGTTTGTTGGAAAGTCAGTTTTACGCAGAAGGTCTCAAAAAATATATATCTTAAGTTTTCAGTTTGTGCTCATTTAAAAACAAAAAAAATCTTTATTTGAAATCTTCATGCTTTCCAACGCGAGCTAGGAATTGATGTTAGACACAAAGTTATTTGGTGAAATTTTCTTAAAATTCATCGTAGATTCCGATTTTGGTTACGATTTTTGCGAATAAAAAAATTGGCCCACCTTACTGTTCATATCTCTAGGCGAACAGCAATATACTGTGGAATTTTGACAGTTTTAACCTTTTGTTTTAAAAAGGGTGTGAAACAGCCCATTTCCACCCTTACTGTAATTCATACTGCAACAACAACATATGTAACAAATCTCATCTTCATACCTCTGATAGTTCATTTAATTTTCAAGTTGAATGGGCGGTGCCACGCCCCTTTATCCAATCACAACCAAATATAGCCTGAAACTATGTACAGATCAACAGTACCTCATGGTAAAATTTTTGTATCAATCGATCTATTAGAAAAGCAGTTAGAGAGATTTTTGAAAAGGGGGCGTGGCACCGCCCACTTCCATACTGGCTGTAATTAATACTGCTCAAACAGCATATATACCAAATCTCTACTTCATACCTCTGATAGTTCATGAAATATAGCCTTTTTAATTTTCAAGTTGTATGGGCGGTGCCACGCCCCTTTATCCAATTACAACCAAATGTAGTCAGGAACTATCTACAGGTCAACAGTACCTCATGGTAAAATTTTTGTATCAATCGGTCTATTAGAAAAGCCGTCTGAACGATATTTGAAAAAAGGGGCGTGGCGCCGCCCACTTATTGAACAAATAAAACCTTTTAAACCATCCGGCAGCTATAGCGAACAAAACAAAAAAAAAATTTTAAAATCGGTCCAGCCGTTTTTGAGTTTTAGCGAGACAACTGCACAGCAATTCATTTTTATATATAAGAGAAGATAATATAATATTTAGAATACAAGATAATAATATAATATGTTTGTTATCGGTATACAACAGTGTCACAATCCTCTGAAAGCCTGTTAGGTTGACTCTCGCTGAGCAACCAACTACAGAGGGAAACCTTTAAGGCCATCTAAGAAAAAGGGTTTATTTAACATAAATTTTTAGCAAATTAGTACATTTGGAAGGGATAGTGGTTATACGAGTGAGTATATTCTACATTCACCATATCTCTATTAAGCTGACTGTGTGTGTTTGTGTGTGTGTCTTACATGTTGGCAACACACAAGACATGTTGTAATAAGTATAAATCTATGGCTAAGAGTTTGTGGCTTTGCGTTTTTCTTGTTGCTATTTCAGAGCCAGTAGTGGTGGCATTCGTTTCGGAAGTAAATTAGTTCTGCTTGAGGTGCACAACATTGGCAAATGAGAGCACACAAGAGGTTTTAATTATTACCGGCTGGCCAAACAACACAATGACGATGACAACGCAGCCAAGACAGAGATGAAGAAGAAGAAGAAGAAAGAAAACCTAATAGAGAGATTTATTTTAATAAGATTGTTTGCATCAAGAAAACGAAACGTGTGTAGCAGATGGGGGCACAAAACCAAACATTTGCAAACCTGAATGAATTTGGGATACAATTTGGGGTATTGTTTAATTAGAATTTCAGTTTAAGGGGTCAAACATAGTAGCTGATGGCTTGCAATCAAATTTTATGTCATGTATAGTAGTTGGCTATTTATTCATTAATGCCATAAAATATGCTTTAATTTAATTTAGTTCTGATGTTCATAAAATATGCATTGTATTTTAATGGTTGAGTTTAAATTTTCATAACAGAAACTCAAATTGGTTATTGTGGTTTACTGCATGGAGAATTAAAAGATGTATTTAAAATTGATGCATATGTTTGTAATCACAACTAATTCATAATTTATACGGTATACAATTTGTAATTAAGCCTTAAGTTAAACTATTCGAATGATGAGTACAATGCATCGAATATGAAATATTTAACCCTCGAGGTTAAGAAAAATTTAATCAATTACTTACTATGTTCATTAAAATTCAATAGGTGAGAAAAGTTTTGAAATATATTGTAGTAAAGGGCACTGTGTTAAAGTTTGTTAATGTTTTATAATAAAAACAAAATAATTTCCCTTTAGACCCCATGAATGAGGGTAGCTTCTCGTGTTATGTGTTACGCTTTCTATTTTTAGATTCACAACTAACGGCACCTACTTGTTTAAGAAGCTTTTTACTAGACATGCCGATTGACTAGACACTACATATACCGCGAAGTTGCTGTCGACAACATCGAGGGGGCCGGCAATGAAAGAAATATGTCGATGACTGGAGACAGGAATCGATTCATGGATCTCCCGCATGGTGCTGTTCTTCCCATCAAGTGCAATAAGATTTATTTGTTATTTGATAAAACTTATCGAAAAAAAGGAGTAGTCAAATGTTGTTATTGATCAAAGATGCAAAGTGCGCGGAAGAAATACTCATTTTGATATATGGGATATTTTATCTGAATGAATATCTAAGTTCTTCGATTTTTATCCTATAAATAACACTATGACACAAAATCAAACTTTTTGAAAAACACCCGAACGAGACTATATAGGTTCGATAGTACAACCGGAGCTGAGTAAAACCCTAGCTCAGTTTGGCTAGATTGGCTACCAAATTTTTTTTTTGGCCCCCTAAACTTTTTGAAATCCCTTGGACCCCTTGGAAAAAGGTGACATCAATTGTTGGCCAACAGTTTCTACAGTTTTTAATCTAGCTCTTTCTCTTCTATAACAAAGTTTTAGCTAATAGTCCGCTTAAGAAACTGATATAATAAAATTTCCCAAAAAAATTAGACTTCCCTCGTTTATTTTCAAAAAACTTCGATAAAAATTCTAATTTTTTCACTATTTTTTATATAAGTCGTAAGGAATCCAGATTTTTTGCATACTCTGTTCAGTGAAATTGTAGTTTAGGTAACACCAAATAACTTCTCTGAACAAACCTATGCAATCTGAACAAGTCTTGGGATATTAAATAGCTCTCAAAACACAATATCTACTTTAAACAAATCAGTTTTTTAGGAGTTTTGGGCCATTGTGCAATGTTTTTACTTGCTATCTTTACCAAAAACGTACTTATTGTATAACTGAATAACTTCTGTAAACAACCAATATGATCGGAATACTCCACCCCCTTAATTGTTCAAAAAGAGCATTAGGGTGTACCTTATATGGCATTTTTTCGAATTTCGTTAAAAATATGTATTAATCGCGATGTTGGTCATCTATCTTCACCTTACGTTTCTTTTTGCCAATATTAGGAATATATTGTGAGAAATTTTGTATCGATAGTTGGACATTAGGGTGTGCCGCAATGAGGTTAAAGTATGAATTTGTTCTCAAATCAGTTTATTGCCGCTGAGTATTTTTCTTTCGTATATAGACTAAGTAGTAACACGCCGTTCAATAGCTGAAATAAAGACCTAAAATAATATGTGTTTGCTTTTACCATATCTCTTATAGTCGCCGAGATATTTGATATAGAAGTTGGGGTATTTTTAAAAAAAATTATTAAAAATGTTGAAATTGAATTTCGATGTAGATTATTATGGGCAATTATATATTTCAACTTTTAAAGGTTAATCAAGTTAAAATCCATATGTTTAAAAAGTATATGTGTATATTATCACTATCTCTATCAATTCTCGAGATATCAGGGGCTTAAAAAAGCATAGCAATGACTACTTAACTTTTGTTTCACCTGTATATCCATTGTGTATGCTTACAAATGTCACCAAAACCATTAATATCCAATGGTCTTTTGAGGGGATTTTTTATTTTTATCATATAAAAATCGTTATTGGTAAGTATTCAATGGGTATTCAGATGGAACAAAAGTTTATTAGACATTGCTATGCATACAGTCAAAAATTCCGTTTTTTTAACGCCTGATATCTCAAGAATTGATTGAGATAGTGATAATATACACATATACTTTTAAAACATATAGATTTTTAACCTGATTAACCTTTAAAAGTTGAAATATATAATTGCCCATAATAATCTACATCGAAATTCAATTTCAAAATTTTTAATAATTTTTTTAAAAATACCCCAACTTCTATATCAAATATCCCGGCGACTATAAGAGATATGGTAAAAGCAAACACATATTATTTTAGGTCTTTATTTCAGCTATTGAACGGCGTGTTACTACTTAGTCTATATACGAAAGAAAAATACTCAGCGGCAATAAACTGATTTGAGAACAAATTCATACTTTAACCTCATTGCGGCACACCCTAATGTCCAACTATCGATACAAAATTTCTCACATTATATTCCTAATATTGGCAAAAAGAAACGTAAGGTGAAGATAGATGACCAACATCGCGATTAATACATATTTTTAACGAAATTCGAAAAAATGCCATATAAGGAACACCCTAATGCTCTTTTTGAACAATTAAGGGGGTGGAGTATTCCGATCATATTGGTTGTTTACATAAGTTATTCAGTTATACAATAAGTACGTTTTTGGTAAAGATAGCAAGTAAAAACATTGCACAATGGCCCAAAACTCCTAAAAAACTGATTTGTTTAAAGTAGATAGTGTGTTTTGAGAGCTATTTAATATCCCAAGACTTGTTCAGATTGCATAGGTTTGTTCAGAGAAGTTATTCGGTGTTACCCTAAACTACAATTTCACTGAACAGAGTATGCAAAAAATCTGGATTCCCTACGACTTATATAAGAAATAGTGAAAAAATTAGAATTTTTATCGAAGTTTTTTGAAAATAAACGAGGGAAGTCTAATTTTTTTGGGAAATTTTATTATATCAGTTTCTTAAGCGGACTATTAGCTAAAACTTTGTTGTAGAAGAGAAAGAGCTAGATTAAAAACTGTAGAAACTGTTGGCCAACAATTGATGTCACCTTTTTCCAAGGGGTCCAAGGATTTCAAAAAGTTTAGGGGGCCAAAAAAAAATTTGGTAGCCAATCTAGCCAAACTGAGCTAGGGTTTTACTCAGCTCCGGTTGTACTATCGAACCTATATAGTCTCGTTCGGGTGTTTTTTTCACTGTGGCACTGTGTAATTAACATAATATCTCCCGATTTTCAACAATTGTCCCCCATAAATCTATTTCACACACCATATTAAATACAAAGGCCACAAGACATGGCAACTCTAGGCTGCTTGCTCCCGCTCATTCTATTTTGGCTCATTCTGCCTTCCTGTCCATCAGTTTGCGCATTTCATCTTCATTCGTTTCGGTTGCAGCGAGAGCTGCTCGTCAATTTTGTATCCAAATATTAGCCAAAAGTTGTGCAAGTGTTATAAATTTCCAACTTAACTAAAGTCTATTAATTACTCCGTTATAAAATGCACAAATCTTAATAAATTTTCGTTTGCAATAACAATAACATGTCCAATTTGGATCACTTCAATTGTAAACAAACAAGTGAGTGCAAAAGAAATCAAAAACATATTTGTTAGTGTGAATGTGTGAGTTCGTTAATGTTTTGAGCGACAGAGTGGAAAAGAGATAATTGCAAGAGAGGTTTCGAAGCGCAGAGATTACGAGCAGTTACGTTGAAGAGTGCTAATTATTCAAAAGACGTTGATGAACAGATTCATATGTGACAAAAACTATAAGTCACACTTTACATTAAAATAAATGTTATATTTAAATATATTTGAAATTTAATAACAATGTATTATTACACAGTGCAACATTTATAAGGTCATCGTCTGGTGCCACCCTTCGTACCCAGCTATTTTTGAAGTATATCCCGAAACTTAAAAAATCCCCAAAGCATTTGGCCCCATTACATCGCAACATTTTTTTATGGATACTCCAATATTTTCACCCCAACACGATTTTTTTTACCATTTTTTACAGAGTCCATACTTCATTAACCGTTCGAAAAATTTCTCTTTTTGTCTTCGGCAAAGTTGTAGATCTAAACCAGAGCAAATAAAAGTGTCAAATAGACCGACCCAAAAAAATTGCATCCAGTGCATGAAAATTGCAAAAATATGGGAAAAGAGGATATTTTTTCATGATGTTTTCACCATGTTTTCACCATAAAATTTATTTCGTTGTACTCCGTGGCGTATGATTTATGTGGAATATTACTTATTATAATCATAATTTTATGGTGAAAATATCATGAAAAAATAGCCTTTTTCCCATGTTTTTACAATTTTCATGCACTAGATGCATTTTTTTCGGGCCGGTCTATTTGAGACTTTTTTTTCTCTGGTTTAGATCAACAACTTTGCCGAAGACGAAAAGAGAAATTTTCGAACGGTTAATGAAATATGGACTCCGTAAAAAATGGTAAAAAAATTGTGTTGGGGAGAAAATATTGGAGTATCCATAAAAAATTGTTTCGATGTAATGGGGTCAAATCCTTTGGGGATTTTTTTAGTTTCGGTATATACTTCAAAAATATCTGGGTACGAAGGTGGCACCAATTTATGTGTTGCACTGTGTTATATATTGTTGTTGAATAGTTTACCAAAAACAACTGATAATCTTGTATCAGTCATTTTTTAAAGAAAAAGAATCAAAAAACAACTCAATTTAGTTCAAAATTCTACATATATTAAAATTTTTTTGAATTAAATCAGATTTAGAGGTTCTTATATATTAATAAATATGTATTTAAATTTTATATAATTGAGCAATTCCATGGAAAGCGATCACATAAAAAAAATAATTAGTTTCCTAATTAAAAATTAGAATTGGATTTTTCTGAATTGGCCAATTCAATACTTAAAAAAAATACTAACGGCCATATTCATAAAAAATTTCTAAAGTAGGTATGAAGCGTTCTCTAGCTAAAGTATTCTTTAGCTCTAACAAACCTTTAATAAGAAATTGTATTCATAAAAGTTTTCTATCAGTACTTTAGCTTTATGTGTTCAGGTGGCAACGCGGACTGTTTTAGGTCGTTAATGATGTACAACAACAGCTTTATAATCGGATACAAAAGCTTTATAATCGGATACCAAATATGCATTTGCACTTATAATAACTATGAACATTATTGTAGCACAATTTTTCATTGAAAACGATTCTCATGATGATAAGAAAGACGTTAAAGTAAAAATTATATTAAAAAATTTGATTTTCTTTTCCTCATGTTTAAATTATAATCGGATACCGATCACATTGTTTCATTGTTTTGATTGTTTTACATCACGAATATTATTTCAGTATTTACAAAATATTTTTGAAGAATTTTGGAGAAAGTATTAATGAATGAAAAGTATCTCTTTAGATACTTTTCTATGTGCGGAATGATTAAGAAGAAAATTTCCTACACAATGAATGCATGCAACAACTCTTTTTAATAGGAAAAATGCCGAAAAACTCAAAATAAAGATCACAAATTCATAAATATGCAATAAATTGTACAAACGTCAAGATATAGCATGCTTAAAGTGGAGACAACCCTACTTTAACTTATTGAAGATGTGAATCGTTTTTGAATATTGTTTTCTCGAAAATTGCTTAAAAATGGTTTATAAACCTCTTATAAGTTTTTATGAAAAAGGCCGTAATTCTTTTACTGCGCACTTTAAGACACATTAGTGTTTCATATATAGTATTTTTGGGAATTTCGTTTAGAAAAAGAAAGTAGTCGCGGAGTTGGACATACAGCTCCACCTCACGTTTGTTATTTATGAAATTTCGAATATATTCTGCGAAATTTCGCTTCGATTGTTTGGCATTAGAGTGTGCCGCAAAGAGGTCTAAGTTCGCTTTTGTGATAAAATTTATTTCGCTGAATATTTTTGTGTTGTAGACAAATGTACAAGTCATATGCCGTTAAAAAGGTGAAGTAAAGACGTATAAAAGTATATGATTGGACTTGCCATATCTCTTATAGATATCGAGATATTTGATGCAATGGAGAATTGGATGGTAATGGTTTTGGTGGCATAAAAAAGTAGACACAGTGTGTATTCTGACGAAACCAGAGATCAAAATCTAGATTTACTAGTCTTTGCTATATTTAATGCCAAAGACGGGGTTTAAAGCCTGATAGTTATCTCGGGAACGGATATTGATAATATGAACACATACTTTTTGTAGATTTTGCCCCAAATATCCCGACATCTACAAGAGATATGGAAAGTCCAAACATATACTTTTATAGGTCTTCACTTCACATATTCAACGGCGTATTACTAGTTTATAAAAATAATCAGCGGCGGTAAACTGATTTGAAAACGAAATCGAACTTTGATCTCATTGCGGCACACTCTAATGCTAAACAATCGTTGCAAAATTTCGCATAATATATTCATTTTTTGTGAATTACAAACTTGATCGAGCTCCAACGATGTCCAACTCCGCTTTTTAACGAAATTCCAAAAAATTCCATATAAGGAACACCCTAACATATATATTTGATAAATATACGAAATTAAATCCTGGCTACGGCCCTGATCCCTACCCAAAGTAAAAATGGTCTATCGTTTAGTATTCTCTTTTGTAACACTCTTAGTGCTTTCAGAATATCTTCTTTGAACTCAACAAATGAGTTACACTTTCATTTTTTTAAATTTTGAGTTGTCACTCTTTTGTCGAATAAGTGCAATATATTAAGAAAAGTGGCGTTATTTTCTGCGCTCATAACTGAAGAACAACTGGCCAATTTTTATGATTCGAGCTGGTCATTGGCAAAATAACAGACCTAGCCTCCAAAAAATACCCGAAAAAAAGATATATTTTCATAAAAGATATAGGCTATAGGTAAGAAGATTAAATTTGGGGTTGTTATTTCTCCATTTTTTTTTTGTTTCGAAATTTGAACTTTTAGGAGTGAAAATGCCCAAAAAGTGGGAAAACTGGTACCACCACCCATTCGAAATTCATACACAAATATGCAACTGGTGCCATCACCCATACCAAACGTCTACCGCTATAATCGAAAACAACCATATAGGCATGCTCTCTTAAGAATTAGAGAGGTGCACAAAGCAATTTATCGAAATTCGTACTTTTAGAGACAAAAAATCCAGACCAAACGGCTGAAGGTAGAACCAAAAAAAATCTATATAGGAATGCTTTTTATAGAATTAGAGAGCTTAACGAAGTGATTTTCAATATTTTTACCCTTTAGAGAAATACCAAACCAAGATCAAATGACTCAGGGTAGAATATGCAGAGTATTTATTTTAGGGAATAGTTGTACGCTGTTAAGGGATTTTTTGGATATTAATATTTTTTTTTTAAATTATGACCGTGTAGTTTATGAGTTTTTAAAAACTGCAGTTAAATGTTTTCATTATAAAAGTAGGCAATTGAAAATATACGTAAAATGATAATTACACACAGCTACAGTCATTTGGAACTTGGGGAGTGACTTAGTGCATGTTGTGGGTCTGGTCGAGTACACCATGAATCCAACATGACTTACGTTTTTTTTATCTATCCTCACTTAAAAGCTTATAACCCAGTCAATTTATAACGGGGTTTTGGAGAGAAGAATAGCGGTTTTGGAAAGAATAATATAAGGTCTTTCCGACGATATATATATTTTTCAATAGATAACAGAGGTCAACAGCAAAACAACGCTTGAATAATCACTATATAGATTTTTTGTATCATAACCACCGAAGTACAAAAATGGTAAAATTTTAAAATTCTATAATATAATTTTTAAGTAAAATTGTCTATATTTTTAGACATTTCTCCACTTATGTTGTCATAACTCTAAAACAACTTGTCCAATTGTTTTATATGCGATGAATAGTTTCAAAGTTATGAAACAAATTGTAAGGAAAAAATTAAAAAATTTACAAAAAAAAAACATAAAATTTTCTGAAAAAAAAAATTGAAAAACTCGAAAAATGCAAAAAGTATAAAATTGTATTTATTTGTAGTGAAGCTACATATCATGTGAATTAATGTAGATATGGATCATGAAAATTAATGCATGATTTACGTTTTTATTTAAAATTAATTGAAGGTATCCAATCTTTAAAAGCACTGTAGAATCCCAAGTATCTTTACATCAAATTAGTTTCGTGACTTTTTAAGACGATTAAGCCATGTCCGTCTGTCTGGCTGGCTGGATAGCTGGCTGCCTGGATGGCTGGTGGACAGGATAAGTGGAGTAAACCTTAACTGATCTTTATGACATTTTATCAGTATTATTATTTTTCAGAATAAAGTAATGAGATTTTAAATGGGCTCAATAGGTCTATGACCTTTTTGTACAAATAATATTTCTCTCATAATGTCCAAACGGAAAGCTGGAGGATATTTAAATTCAATTCAGTTCAATTTCCTTATAATAACAAACAAACCCTCAGAAAACCATAACATTTGTCACACACCTCTGGTAGCTCCTATACAAATGACCGAATTGACCCTCATACATACATATCTTTTTTGAAAGTTCATTGAATTCAGTTATATTTTGCGTAAGATGTACGTTTATGAAAATGAAATGCAATGAATTTGGACTATATCGCACGATCCATACTGGTACCCCCCATACAAAATTAACTATTTTTGAAATTTTTTATTTCTTCTATATCTTCTGAGGATATTTGAATTTGGTCCGTTTAAATAACTTCTAATATAAGACAAATACTGAGAAAACCGAAGGATTTGCCACACCCCATCTGGTACCGCCCATACAAATGAACGAATATACCCCCATAGTTTTACATGCGTTGTTTGTTGTAGGTGCATTTAATTCTGTCATATTTCGTGCAAAATTAAAGCTTATTGAAATTTAACTCAGGAATGGATATGGACTATATAGGCTGACCCCTTTTAAAAACTCCTATACAAAATAACTTATTTTTTGAAAATTAAAAATGACCCCAACCATAAGAAACTAAAATTTTGTGAAAATGAACGAATTCACTTAATTGTAAATAAATTCGAAAAGAATCAGTTGGTTTTTATGATCGATATCTCATTGTGGCTTTGCGATAAAGCAATAAATCTGAACAGCTTTTGCCGTCTTCGATTTCTCATAATTTTTTTAAAACAAAAAAATTAGCTTTCTTTAAAAGAGATTTTTATACCCTTCACCACGCGCATGAACAGTGTGAAGGGTATATTAATTTTGTTCTTCCATTTGTAACGCCCATAAGGAGTTGTGGTAGGTATGACAATATACCTTCGAGCTGAAATTTGGAATGCCATATTCTATCCTCAAAGCGGAGGTTAAGTTCTAAGATGAGCCCGATCGGTAAAAAACTACTCCCACCTCCTATACAAACTCCCCCTTTTTGGGGTCTCTCCCTGCGATTACAGCCGTAGTTATACGGCAATCAAGCTGTATGTGAGCTTCCCTACACTAAGCGGAGGTTGCGTAGTAAGATAAGACCGATCGGTAAAAAAACTACTCCCACAAAATCCCACTTTTTGGGGGTGTCCGTATGTCAGTCCCCGCGATTACAGCAGTAGTTCAAGAGCGATCAAGCTGAAATATTGTACGCAAGCTTTGCTGCCCTATATGGAGGTTGAGTAGTAAGAAGAGACTGATCGGTCAAAATATAATCCCACCTCCCATACAAAATCCCTCTTTTTGGGGGTGTCTGTATGTCAGTCCCCGCGATTACGGTAGTAATTTAAGAGCAATCAAGCTGAAATATTGTATACAAGGTTCCCTAGTCTAAGCGGAGGTTGAGTATTATGATGAGACTACTGAAACTACTCTCACCTTCCATACAAACTCTCCCTTTTTGGGGTCTGTCCTTGCGATTGCAGCAGTATTTTAAGAGGTATATAGCTGACATTTTGTACGCAACATTCAATCTTTAAGCGGAGGTTACTTTCTAAGATAATCAATGTCGGTCAAAAACTACTCCCACCTCCCATTCATACTCTACCTTTTTTGGGGTGTCCGCCCAACTGCCCCCGCGATTGCAGCCGTAGGTAAGGAAATATCGAGCTAAAATTTGATATTCAAGCTTTTATCCCATAATAGGAGCTTACGTTGTAATATGAGCAATATCGGACGAATACTTCTGCCACCTCCATACAAGCTCTCCCTTTTTCGGGGTGTCCGTCTGTATGGCCCTGCAGTTTAAGAGCTTTCGGGCTGAAATTTGGTATGTAAGCTTTTGTCTAGAAGCAGAGGTTAAGTTCTAAGATAAGCAAGATCGGATTAAACTACCCCCACATCCCACATAAATACCCATTTTTGGGGAGTTACAAAATGCATGAAAATATGCTCCAACTCACCAACGTATAAACTTATCGGTAAACCGAATAAAATCGATAAAAATTATTGACAAAAAATGGATGTGTGATGCTAAAAGTAACGGCCACTTCTCACCAACTCCCCTGTTTTGTGTTACAAAGTTAAATAAAATATAGTTGTAGTGCAAATAACCAGTTTTATCACCATTTTTACATATGGTGAAGGGTATCTGAGCTTCGGCATAGCCGAAGATAACCGCCTTACTAGTTTTTCTTAAATTTATTATTATAACTCCGAAACTACTAATCCAATTTTTATACCGTATCGCAAAAGCCCCTTTCGACAGCCTTATACCAAATGACCAAAGTTGGATTTTTTTACATTTGTTGGCGAATTTATTAACACTTTTAGCTTTGTGACCATTTTTATTTTTTTACAACATATATACTCTGGTCTTTTGACCGAAATTTCTATCCCCAACACAGGCACATAATAACACTGTGGAAAATTTTCGCGGTCGTTTTCTGGGGGGTAAGAAACTTCAAATCATGTTGAAAGTACTAAGCCAGTATAATAAAACCCCGAATGGCGTTTGGTGTTCTCAGGCAAAACTTTTTTATATGATCTTTTATATCTTCGGCCTATCAAAATATTTGATCGTTTAGATTTTTAGCTATAACTCAAAAACCACTGATGGTTCTGATTTTATTATAAAGCCGAATTGTGGAGACCGGCCGTGGCATAGTGGTTAGAACACGCGACTACCATGCAGGAGATCACAGTTTCAACTCCTGGCTCCAATTACCTTATAAAAAAAAAAAAATTCTTTCATTGTCGGCTCCCCTCGAATGTTGTTGACAGCAACTTCGCAGTATTAGTGTCGAGTCAATCGGCATGTCTAGTAAGAGCTTCTCAAACAGTGACGTTCGCATTCGTCGATAAACAAGTAGGTGCCGTTAGTTGTGAATCTAAAAATACAAAGCGTGTTAATTCACAACAACGCGAGAAGCTATCCCATACCTCGTTCATGGGGTGTAAAAGGAAACTAAGTTTTAGAATTGTGGAGAACGCCAAATTCTTTGGGCGTTACTCTATATTGACTAAGTATATTTACACTGACTTACAATGTCTTAACCCCCTGCTTGGCTTTTTAATAAATCCATAATATTGAACAAATGTGCGCATGATTTATATAAAATTCTCATTAAATTCGATATTACTCATACGTTGCACATACATATGTAGCGATGTACCTTATGTACCTTATACCTTATTATTATCAGCAATTATTAGTTTTCTACTTATCGCTAGTGGCTACAAATTTGAAGTTACTGTAAAAAATTTATGAAAAAAGGCGATAAATGACATTTTTTGCAGACTTTATTTGTTAAAACTGGTCTAACTTGATTATTTACATTGATATGTTAATATACATTATAAAGGCCTTAGCTACAATTCTACTGACGAATGAAATGGGAAATTATCAACGGCTCTTGAGTTCTAGCTGAACTAATATCAAGATATTGAAAAAATATCAAGGGTCATAATAAAGATTTTGGCCTGATAACGCCAAACTCTTTGGGAATTGTACTATACTGGCCCAGTAACTTCATCATTACTTGTTATTTCGTACCCCCCAGATTGGATGTTGCACTGTGTAATACATTGAGGTATCTTTATACATTCAAGAACAAATTTAGTGATTACCTAAGTATGGAAATTCTTACCCTAGAGTGCTCTTAATATTCTAGAAAACACCAACGACGTTCACATAAAAATAAAAGTAGTCGCAAGAAGGTTTCTTATTTTCATTTAATAAGAAACAGTTCTTATACGCCATAACATTTCCAAGAGAGTATTACATCACAACTTATAAATTTTATTTATTACTAGCTGACCCGGCAAACGTTGTTCTGCCATACAACTTCGTACCCTGCGAACTTTGTCTCGCTCCAAAGTTAACACCTTGTTACAGATAGTTACAATTTTAATGTAATTTATTTGAATTTATTCGAAATTAGTGAATAGCAATCTGATAAACAATGTATTTCGATTTGTTTTCAGGCGCAAAAACAAACATTGAAGACGGTTTACCGACACGCGAACAGGAAACGTACAGCCGTGCGTCCGCCCCCCCCCCCCTTTTCTTTATCATATGCACTATGCTTTTAAATTTTCTATTATATGGAAAAAAAATTGGGGTATTTTTCATAGCTGCAAATTTGGGTCATTTTGCATATGAAAAATTACCCAAAAATTAAAAAACGAAATTGTATCTAAAATAAATGAAATATATGAAAAATTCCCCAATTTTGTATGGAAATTTTTTTGGGTAATTTTTCGTTTTTTTTGTGCATTTTGCATTTGGGGCATTTTTCATAGAGCCCGGAACAATGGCTTACAAAATTTTATACGAAAATTCAATTTGCGATTTTCATCAAATCAAGTAATATAATGCAAAATTTCGGTGAAAAATCCTAGTTTTTCGAGCTTATCCGGAATTTTTCGAGTTTTCCACCAAGAATTTTTCTATTTTTCCATTCGAAAAGTCGTTTCGTAATAATTATCCAAAATGCAAAATTTCGTCGAAAAAAAATTTAAATTTTTTTGTCATTTTTCCGTAATTTTTTTAATTTTTCAACAAAAGTTTTCTATTTTTCGATTCGAAAATCCATTCCGTAAGAATTCCATACAAAAAGGCAGTTCTCGAGTTTCCCTATTTTCCGACTTTTCCGAAGGATTTTTCCCAAATTTTCTTTCACATAAACATTCTTCTGGCAATTACGAACAACTGAAAAAATATTTAGCAAAATCGGCCCAGCCGTTCTCAATTGATGAATGACTATTACACCATTTTTATATATATAGAAATTATTTATCCCGTTAAATTTTCCGGAATTTTTCGAGTATTTCGCTAATAATTTTCTATTTTTGCATTCGAAAAGCCATTTCGTAACAATTGCACACAATTTTCCCGGCGTTTCCTAGGGATTTTCCCAAATTTTTTTGGCATAAAAAATTCCTGCCAATTATGAAAAATTTAAAAAAAAAAATTGAGCAAACTGGGACAACGTTCTTTCTTGATAAATTACTATAAATTTTTCAAACTATATTTCACAATAATCCGAAATTTTTCAGCAACACAACAAATTGTTCACCTTTACGTCGTCTGAAATCATCAAATCAAGCGATACAATGGAAGATTTCGTCTTGCAAATCTTTCGATTTTTTTTTGGAATTTTCCGAGTTTTCCACCAAGAATTTTTCTATTTTTCAATTTCAAAAATCATAATTGTTCGAAATTGTTCACATTTACATCACCAAAAATTACAAAAACATACGATAAAATGCAAAATTTTGTCGAAAAAATAGAACTTTTTTTGGTATTTTCCAACTAAAACTTTCTATTTTTCTATTCGAAAACCGACAAAAATTTAATATGCAATTTACCTCAAATCAGGCGATGAAATGCAAAATTTTGACGAAAAAAGCAAATTTATCGATTTTTTTAGGAATTTTCCGAGTTTTCCACCGAGAATTTATTTATTTTTCCATTCGGAAAGTAATTTCGGAATAATTATCCGAAATTTTTCGCAAGTTTCTTCGTTCAAAACTATCAAATCGTACAACAGAATGCTAAATTTCGTCGAAAAATAGTATTAAAATTTATCGAATTTTTCCGGAATTTTCCGAATTTTCCAACAAAATTTTTTTATTTTTCCATTCGAAAAATTATTTGTAACAATTGCACACAAAATTCCATACAAAAAAGCAATTTTCGGTTTTTCCAATTTTACGGCTTTTCCGGAGGGTTTTCCAAAAAAACCTACTCCTGGCAATTACGAATAACTGAAAAAAAATTGAGCCAAATCGGTCCAACCGTTCTCGAGTTTTGCGCTTAGCAACACATTCAGCGACTTATTTTTATATTATAGATGAGCAAAAAAGTTATTATGTTTCGCAGAAATTTGTCAATTTCTACATTATTTACAGTGATTCTCTATACGAATTGTTTTGTTAACTGGTGTCATAAGAAATTCTTTACTGAATTTTACATTATATTTAAAGAGAATTGTCTCTAAAGTACTATTGTTGCTCTGCTCGCTGCAAACATACAAGAGTGTATAATTTTGTGTGCCTTGAAACACCTACCATTTGTTTGATGGTCATTAAGTATTCATTGTTAGGGTATATTTATTGGCGTTTAGGATACTTTCCAGTTCATTTGGCCCTTGTTGATAATATCTCAACTGTTGTTTAAGTATCATTTTAAGTTTTGCCTTTGTTATCTTGCCTATTTCAGGTGTATATACATACTTATCTTTCCACCTAAACATACACCTGGTTTACAACTCACTGCATAATATTTAATAAATCCACAATAAATTTCGTTGTGTTATTTTCCTAATACCGCGAATTTTAGGCTCTGTATCATTTATTATTTATGTAATTTTACGCTCTTAAAGCGCGTTTTAAATTTTAAATTGTTAACGAATCCCTATGGCTGGTTTAAATTGTGGCTACCAACATAACTTGTGTATATTGACTAGGGATATTTTTTATATTTTGCCTTAATTCATGGTTGTTGTTTTTTTTCAAGGGAAGTCATACAGTGGTAAGATTACAAGTATGGGGTGTTATATATGTGTTTGTGTATAGATTCTCAGAGGTGGCACAATTCATATGAAGATATGCAGACAGACTACTTGAAACGTGTTCATTTCTTAAAATGTGTTATGAAGTTTTTAGAAGTTTACACATCAATTTTGTTAATTTTTGCTAACTGTTATGATTTTTATAGTGGTTCAAACACTATTATTGGCTACTGAGATCTGTTTTTATTTAGTGTGTTTTTTTTATTTAGACTTATATTTCATATATCGCTACAGTTATTGCTTTTTCAATTTAATTGCCTTATGGCGGCCGCAATCACATAATAGAAAAAAACGAAGCTATCTGTATCTGTTCTCTAATATGTTTGAGATTTATATGTGTTTGTATTACTGTTGAGTGTCCAATTATTGGCTGATTAGTGGTGTTGGTGGAACTGCTGCTATTATGGCTGCTTATGTTGTCTCGTGCACGGTTGTCATATACGTAATTACATTCGCCTAAAATATCCGATTAATTTTATCACCTACACACAGACATGATTTATGGTCAAAACATTAATATCGTTTTTGTACATGAAATACCATTTATCTAACAACAATTTCATCGGAGCATAAAAATAACGTTTTATTTTAAGGCTTTATGCCTCTGTATATTCTAGAAATAACAAATTTAATCGCATTTACCACATTTGCCACAACAGTTATATGGAGACTTTTGCACCAATAGTGTTATTATTATAGAGCATTTGTTGCGCATTTTTGTAGGGATTGGGAAGGTTTGTAACTTTTAGCCTGTGTGTGGGTTTATGTGGTTAAATAAGCCTTTGTCTGGACATGAATTTAGTGGCTGCGATCTGAATGCAAGAGCAGACCCATAACGCGCAATATATGCTATTTCTACCGACGACATTAAATTATAACTGTTTTCTTACAAATAATAAATTATTTAATACGCAACAGTACTTTCTGTTGACAAATTTATACGCACACACATATAAGCAAATAATTCAAAAAGGTATTACTATGCAACAAACAGACATTTAGATGTTGTCCTCTCTGAAAATTATATGAAATTTGTCAATTTGTTTCTATATTATTAGTCTAGCAATTTAATGAAATTATAAATGGTTATTTTAGTATAGTATAATTTTAGCTTTTGTTTTTTTGGCCGCTGAAATAATATTAATATTATCGGTAGTCCTATGTGTTGTATTCATAAATTATATTCATTCGTTCTCTCATATTATCTGTATGTGTTTTATGGTGCTCATTAGTTTGTCAAGAGATAGCGAAATTTCAGTAATTGAAGGTATATTTGGTAGATTAATTTATTATGGGAACGAAAAAAATGTATAAGGGAACATAGCCATTCTTATCCTACGGATTATGCTTAGAAACTTTGCCAAATAAACCTTAGTTCAAATAAGAATTTCGTGTCCCCAGATTTTTAAATATTTAACAATCAATGAGATATTGGAATACAAATGTAAGAGAATAAATTCAATAAATACCCTCACCCTTTGTATGAAATTATTTAAGTCTTGAGTTATTAAAAAAAAAACCAGTTTATAACTGATATTCCCATGTATTATTATTTGCATGCTTGTGGAGCGTAAACGGATGGAAATAAGACTTTCAGTCGCAAGATCGGAGGTTTACATACTTACTTAAATGACCCATTATAACTGACGAAGGTGGTTCATAAGCTACAGGCCTGGAGTATTAAAGATTTCCGCAAGCTTCGGTCTTCTGCGTGCGTACTCCAGTTAGTCCTACCAGATGGTGGCACGTCGCCTTGTTCCTGCTCTGCGCCGTCTTTCAGGTTCGCCTTAAAACACCTTTCTCGCTCGAGTATTTACATCCATTCTGGCAAAATGTCTCAGCCATCGAAGTCATTGGATTGTGACTCCATTAGCGATGTCTCGGTAAAGCTCATACAGCTCATGGTTCATCCGATGGCGAAACTCGCCGTAGACACAGATAGGTCCTCTCGAATACTCCCAGGTTTTGTATGTCCATTGTCGTAAGCAACCACGATTCGGCAGCATACAACACGTGGTATAGCTGTTTCTTAGTATCCCGAGATAAGGTGGTGTTACTAAAGTGCTGCTTGATTTCTTGGCTGTTATTACTTTTCTTGTTAAACTCATCTACTACCTCAAGACAAGAATTTTTAACGTTGACAGTGCGTCCCTATTTAGAGGACTCTTTGTTCGTCGAAATCGTTCTTTTTGTTTTGTCCTCTTTAACAGCTAAACCCAATTTTCCTGACTCCGATGAGAAAACTGAAGAAACCTACCTCAGATTTCGGCCAATGATGTCTATATCATCGACATAGGCTAGTGGGATGTGGCTCTTGTGGAATATGGTGCCAGACATGTTGACACCAGCCTTTCTCATCACCTTCTCCATAACTAAATTAAAAAGTGTACAGGACAATCTATCATCCTGCCTACTCATCAAAGTGATCCTTACCAATTTTAATAGAGGATTTGGTGATTTCCAAGGTACATCTGCAAAGTCGTATGCAGGAATGCCAAACCCAGGAAAGGCCTCATATAACTTACTCCTTATCGGGGTGTCGAAGGCATGTTTTTAGTCGACAAAGGATTTTCCAGGATTTATCGTAAAGTAAATATTTGATATCTCATAGATTTATCAGGTCTTATGCCGCACTTATATGGTCCAATTAGGGTTTTTACAATTGGCTTCAGACGTGCACACAATATGCTCGGTAGGACCTTGTACACAATTGGTAATAAGCTTATTCCACGATAGTTCTTACACTCACTGCGATCTCCTTTCTTGTATATGGGACATAACATAACCGGACATGCTCTCCTCATGCCATATGTACTCCATGAGCCGGCGCATGCTCCTAATCAGCACTGCTCTACCTGCCTTAAACAATACAGCCGAGAGACCATCGGCTCCAGCCGCTTTGTTATTTTTGAGGCGGCATATCTCCAAACGCATCTCGCTCTGGCTCGGAGGCGGACGGTTAATACCATCGTCATGGATTGGGGCGAGGTCTTCGGGAGTGGAGTCAGTATCCAGGAGATTTCTGAAATGTTCTCTCCATATCTTAAGAACGTTATCTGGCTCCGTCACTAGCTGGCCATTGCTGTATTTGCGGGAGGGCAAGAATTTTCGGGCTACCCCTCTACATCGGAGCAACTCTGTGCACTCATCCAGTCTCTTCTTCAACTGCTTATGTCTCCGTCTAGAAAGGTGAGTCACCTCTCGTCTCCTCTTGCTGTGCCGTTCAGAAACAGCTCGCGTTGCCATTGGCCACAGTTTCACCTTGCAGGCAGCATTCGTCTCTCTCGTGGCATTGCGACGTTCGTCATTGTACCAGATATCTTCTTGAGACGGCTTTAAGTACGCTTCTCGCAGTCCGTTCTATGGAGTCGGCTATATATTGTCACTGCGAAGTACTATTATCAGGGGTTGGAGCATTCCGTAGCAGTTGAGTTAGGTGGTTGGAGTAGGCGTCCGCTACCTCTGTGATCTACAGTTTACCGTTGTCAAGCTTTCGTTGTGCCTGGTTACGTACGTTTTTCGTCAAGCTTAGCCTTGTGCGTACATTAACTGCGTTAAGCTAGTGATTGGAGTCATTGTTCGCACCCCTAATCACTCGTACTTCCAGAACACTTTGACTTTCATCAACTACCACGTAATCTATCTAATTCCTCCTCAATTTATCTGGAGATTACCATGTTGCATTTTGAATTTTTTATGGTCAAATCTAGTGCTTCTAACTGCCATATTTCTTGCCGCAGAGGAATCAATCAGTCTGATGCCATTGATCGATCTTTCGGTGTGCAGGCTGAATTTTCCGATGGTAGGCTCAAATACGGTCTTCCTGCCTATTTAAGCATTAAAATCGCCCAGTACAATTTTGATGTCATGGCTGGGGCTACGGTCATTTACATTTTCTAGGCTCTCGTAGAACTCGTATTTTTCCTCATCGTTTTTCTCCTCAGTCGGAGCATAAGCACATATGAGTGTTATGTGGAAATACTTTGTCTTGACTCTTATGGTGGCTATTCGTTCACACACTGGGTTGAACCGTGAGACTAAGTGTCGCAATCTCTTGCAAACCACAAATCCACATCCTAACTCGTGCTTGTCCGCATGGCCACTAGATTAGATGTCGCACGTCTTCATGCGCGAGCAATCGTGCACCCGTGTTTATATGGGAGGTGCCAGAAAGGATGAGGCAATGGTTTTGGTTTTCTGAGGGGTTTTCTGTTATAACTTTGTTATTAAACACTTCAAATTTAAATGTCCTCCAGCCGTCCTTGTGAAAGTTATTGGAGAAATAATACTTTTCTAAAATTAGGTTATTTTGTATGAGAGGTACTGAAAGTGTTCGGCCAATATAGCCCATATTCATTTCAAAGTCAAACACTCACAAGGGTACATTTTGCGAAAAATATGACTGTTTTCAGTATACTTAAAAAAAGATATGCATGTAAATCTATGAGGGTCAATTCGGTCATTTATATGGGAGGTATCAGAAGGGGTTTGCCAATGGTTTGGGGTTTCCGTATACATCCTTCTACATTTCTGTAAACCTCTAGTCATACGAACAAATATCCTATCTCTAATCATTTGAGCATAACATAAGTAATTTAAATTAAAATTCGGTAATTTTCAATAACTCTAGACTTAAACTGAAATATTAATCAGTCAGTTTACCTGGCAGAAATTTCCGTACTGGTTTTGGTTAACAAACCAAATCCGAACCGGCCCCTACAATATTTCTCAGATTAGAGCATTTAACGCTTTAGTTAGGATACTTAACTTAAGCGCATTAACGCATTAACTTAAGATGCAGATTTAAGTTCTAATTGATTTCTTTCAAAATATACACAAAACAACACTTAGTCTTTCCTCACTTAGTGTTCGCTCCACAATGCAAGCCCTGACTTATAGTTGTGGCACAAAAAACACTAAAACTTTCGTTGACTCTGCACAAAAGCACAATACGTATTACTATTGTTTAGATTTTCATCCCTCCGGTTCATTATAAGACAACATGATTCCTTTCGATAATCCTGCCAGGGCAGAAACACAAAGTCTTAACCTTAGTCAGGCAAACAACGGTGCAACAATTCTATATACACACATATGTGGCAGTATGTATGTATATGTTTACAAACTTTTACAGCGGTAAACTAAATTTGAGGTAAATATATTTTTAGAGCACAAGAGAAAAACATGAATTATACCGCTGAACATTACCCAAAACCGTAACAATGTATATTTAAACCGTTGGCATTCATAAAAAGTTTCATTGGCAATTGGTTAGAGCGGGTTGTGGTAAAAAGTTTTTTTTTTTATAAATATCATCTGATGCGGCTGGACGGTGATGAGTAACGTATGAGTAATGACGAGACCGAAATAATGGTAATTTTTTAAAGATTTTGTTAGTACTATATATAAATTAGTTAAAAAACGAATTTTACATAAAAAAGTAAGTCGAAAAATTTCAGAAAAATATCCATTTTTACTAGCGTTATGACGACTGTGACCATATTTAAAACAGGTAAATAAAAAGAACCAATTACAAAATAATTTATGCAATACGTTTTTATGATATTTCATATTCTTCTCAAATAACAAAAACTAAAATTCTTTTATATATCAGTCTTTAAGCAACCAAAAAATATTCTTAATATCGAGTGACTTTTTATATCCCTCTATATTGCTGTTTTGCGCATATGTGAAAAATACCTATTTTAAATCTTCCCCCACGCTCGCTACTGACGTCTGGCCGCATAGCGGTAAATAAAGAATGAAAGATCAAAGCATACTTTGATGAAATCAAAAAATAAAATTCTTGACATTTATTCTTATGTTTATTTTATTACATGCAATATCTAACGCTGTCGACGTTACCATATGGTAACAGTCGTCAATAATGGTTTAAAAGGACTTGCTATTTTTTTTTTGTATGAGAACATGTACCAGATGTTGTTGCAAATTCAATTGAAGTGTAAAATTTTCGGATGCAATTCTATTGGGTTGAATGTGTTGCAAAAAAAGAGTTTCGAAATTAAGTCTAATAAAATAAGACGTGAAATATTATTTTGCTTACGAAGGTTTTGATATAGATTAAACCAGGAAACAGATTGGAAAAAAAGCTTTTTTTAACGCATACAGCAACAGTATTTTTTTAACAGCTGACTTATACATAGCTAACTAAAAAGTGACGAACGTTTCAAATTTATTTTACGCAAGTTTCCATGATTAAGTACAGACAAATTAAAAGCTGGTTTTTTTGTTATTTGCTACAGATTAGGTAACTCGTGAAAGGTTAATGACTGAAGTCGAATGCTAAGAATGGAATTCATAAGTTTTGGTTATGAGTAATATCCTAGGCAAAATTAAATGTGGCGACCATATGGAGCTTGTTGAGTAATTGATGTCAAAATTGCAAGAGGTAGGGAGTGCAACATGAGCATACAAATCCACTTCCTGCACTCGCATTTAGACCGATTTCCACAAAATCTTGGTGATTTTAGTAAGACGCAGGGTGAAAGACAAAGGGAGAACGTTATCAGGAAAGGTGGGACTCACATATGATGTATAACGCATTGAAAGAGACGTGTTAAGTCCCACGCATTTAAAGACGACATTCGTTACATGACAGTCATCAGTCATCTTAAAATTATAATAATTACACTCTAAGGGTGAGGGTATAAATATTATGGCTGAAGTGCAGAATATGGGGCGGGAGCCCGATTAAAAAAAAAGTTCTATGATTTTTAAGTTCCTACGAGTCCCCTGGGCCGAGTTAGAGCCATTTAAATTTCCGGGATATACCAAAAAATTTTAGATTTGGAGCCATGACATCTAAATTGTACTGGGCAACTTTAATGATAAAATAGGCAGGGAGACCGTAATAGAGACTACAATCGCAAAATTCAGTCTGCACACCAAAACGTCGAACAATGACATCAGACTGATTGAAGAAGCACTAGATTTGACCATTGAAATATTTATAAGGCAACATGGTTATCTTCAGATCAATTGACGAGGTATCAGCTATATCACGTGGTAGTCGATGGAATTTACGCATCAAGTGTTCTGGAAGTACGAGTGATCAGGGGTGCGAACATTGACTCCGATCACTACCTTACCGCTGTTACGGTACGCACGAGGCTAAGCATGGCCAGAAACGTACGTAACCAGGCTAGACATCGGTATACTGCGGACCACAGTGGTAGCAGACATCTACTCCAACCAACTAACCAAAATGCTACCAAATGCTCCAATATTACCTGGCAATATATAGCCGACTCAATAGAACGGGCTGCGAGAAGCGTACTTGGGTACTCAAAGCCGTCTCAAGAAGATGCCTGGTATGAAGATGAATGTCGCACTGCCACGAGAGAGACGGATGCTGCATACAGGGCAAAACTGCAGCAAATGGCAACGCGAGCTGTTCGTGAATGGCACGGGGAGAAGAGACGAGAAGTAACTCGTCATTCTAGACAAAAAAAGAATTAGCTGCAGAAAAGACAGGATGAGTGCACTATGTTGCTCCGAAGGAGAGGGAAAGTCCGAATATTCTACCAGAGAGTTAAGACGAGAATGCATGGAACATGGTTGCCCTCCTACAAGGACAAAGACGGTCTCGGATAACGTTTTGATTAGATTGAGGAAACATTTCATAAATCTGTTGGATATGGACACTACTCCAGAAGACCCCGCTCCAATCCATGACGATGTTAATAACTATCCACCTCCTAGACAGAGTGGGATTGTGTGGCAATATCCCGCCTTAAAAACAACAAAGCAGCTAAAGCCGATGCTCTCCCGGCTATGTTGTTTAAGGCAGGTGAAGAGGAACTGATTAGGAACATGATAACATCTGGCAAGAGGAGTCCATGTCCGGGGATTGGAGTCTCAGTCAGCCATTCAACAAGGAAAGAGGTCTCAGGCATTGTGATATCCTGTCCTATACACTATTTAATATAGTTATGGAGAAGGTGATAAAATAGACTGGTGTCAACATGTCTGGCACCATGTTCCACAAGAGTCACATGTCACTAGGATATGCCGATGATGTAGACATCATTGGCCGATATCTGGGTAATGTTACTGCAGTTTTCTATTCGCTATAAAAGAAGTCAGCAAAAATGGGATTAGCGGTGTAATCAAAGTTGACAATTTTGATTGTAGAACAAGTCTGGCCTTACGACCGAATTTGTCCCGATATTTATTTGAAAATAATTCTTAAAGTCTAATACAATAGGGAGTGGTTATAAGTAACTTAATTTCTAAAATTATCCATAAGCTTACAATAGGTTACTTATTAATATTTTTGGAATTATTCAATCCCTTTTATTCTACTTAAATTTTCCCTAGAGTATCTTTGATTTGATTGGTGGACATTGAGTCATCATTAGGAATCAATGTCCCCTTTTCATATTAAATTGACTCCGCCTTTTAATATTTGATCGCATTGACCGTTGTCAAGGTTTTGTATGCACATTCTGTTGCATTTACTCTAATATATTTGCCGTGGTTGCAACTCATGTATGTGAGTGTGAGCGTTTGGTTTTATCTATATACCTCGCTGTGCTATTTTTCATGCGAGCCTCATATGTGTTTAATTTTAAGTATGTTTTCGTTTTTGTTCTGATGTGTTCATTAAACCCAGATCAGTTTACACCAATGCTAAGTAATTATGAATCATAAGTGCGGTCAGAACAAAAAGGAAAAGTCAAAATAATAACATCATATTACTAAGGCCACATAGACAGTGAATGCACTTATCGGAATTTATTCTGTTTTGTCACATGACCGGCGTGCATTGCAATCAAATGTTAAATCGTGTCATTTGGATTCATGTTGGGCATAACAAATAAGTGGTGGTTCTTGTCGCCTTATGAATCAACTACAGCGGTCAACGAGGACAAAACAAAAATAATGATTTCGACGAAGATAATGATTTCGAAGCAAATATGGCGCTACTTTCAAGGGCAATTCTCAAATTGAGTCCCAAATAAATGAGCTGAGAAATGTTGTACTGTGTAATACTCAAACAAATTTCTATTAAAGCGACACAACATTTTTGTCTTCTTTGTAAACCAGTGCTATTTATCCTACTGCCACATGCAACCATAGCTTTGTTTAAGCCAATGTATTGCTTCCAGCAACTACCCATGTTCGCTGTTGCTAACAAAACTCGCAACTACTATACATATTTACACAGCTACTGTTATATGCCAGTGCAGATAAATCACATACCTTGTATATAGAATTGACATACAAATTATTTATACAAATTCTGAACAAATAGCTATTACCTGTCGTTATAACCAAAAACTATTTACAAAATAACTGTCAATCATCCGAGACGACCGCAAACATGTTTGCAATTTTAATCAAAACTAAAGTGTTTTAATTATATTTCATTTTATTGATATCATATGTCATATCCATTCACCCAAAACAAATATGCCCCAAAGCTAAGCCCAAAAATGTTATCCCCTTTAAAATTGGAGCAACACACATATGGAAATCGTGCAATGTATTCCACATAAACATGCAGTTCTACTGCTTCTAACTAATGGCCACTGTATCATACGTTTGGTTTGTGAGCCTGCGGTGTTGGTGAAATGCGAATGTTTAAATATAACTTTTCAAATATTCATTTGCCAAAGTTTTCGAATACATAAATATTAGCGACAACCCAAAGCCAACGCAGCATAACTTTTGCACATGTTGAGACCACAGAGGATGGCGTGGCTAGGGCAACGCAGTATTTCATTGCTTTTGCTAATGTTTCAGGTGCGAGTGGGTGAGAGTTCGCGGTATTGGCGCCCACAGCCAATAAGGATGAAATGTGAAAACTTTAACAAGTCATCGGGGCTTATTAAATTTTGATTTGTAAAAGCATTTCTAAGGATGTTGTGGTCTTTGTGACGACATATTATTTAAGGTATAATGTAAGCGGCACAGATAACGGTGTAAGATATGTCAATATTAGACTAAGTAAGAAGGGCATTAAATATTATTCGTTCATAAGGAAGCGTTTCGATTAACATTTAAATGTCATAACTCAGCTATTATTTACAATTCACACAAACTGCTGCATAATGAATCAAATGGATTTAATTTGTTCATAGTAATAATTTCTAAGCAAAATCGAAATCAGTGTGAAACTTTTCAGAAAACTTATGATTAAAATTACGCTAATGACACAGTTCCACTGGGTGAAGGTACTAGGTCAGTATAGTACAACCACAAAGGGTTTGGGGTTCTCCGGCCTAGCGGTTTTTAGGACTTTTTATACTGTTTGCTTAGTTTTTCAGCTATAACTCAAGAATTACACAGTATAACATTTTCCAGCTCATGGATTTGGGATTCAATTCTGAGAATTGTACATGAAATTTTCTCTAAAAAGAAGAAGTTCTGCATCATTCGTTTTGTCCAGTTACATGCCATAATAATTTGATATCGATTTGAAGTTAGAAAGTATCGTATAGGGGAATTTGTCACGTTTTAGGCTCTTTTGTTATATTGTTATATGGTGGCGTATGATTATTACAAGTAATATTAATACGCTACGGAGTACAACAGTTTAGTTGTAACTTTTTTCACGTGCAGTTCTCAGAATTGATTCCCAAAATCATGTGTTGTACTGTGTTATTGATGAATTCTCATTTCATTCTTTTGCAGAATTGCAGCAACAGCATGAGTAAATAATTTCTGTTAATATATTCCTGCAAAAAATCAAGTTGGACTAATTTTATCGTACGAAATCTTCCAAGAATTGTCACATCGCAATTTTTTTTTATAAATTTTCCCCTATAACATTAAATGGCTATAAAGGGTTTTCCAATGAGAGATGTTATTGTGAATGGCCCGCTATGTCGGTAGCTGTCACCTTTGAAGCTTTTATTCTTTGACATTTGACAAGTAGAAACTACGCCATTACTTAAAATGGAACGATACACGCTTCATTGAAATTATTAAAACTCACTACAAAAATGGTGAAAATCTTGCAGTCACAGTTCGCAAAACTAAAGCATTTTTTGGTCTACGTGAAGCACCTTGTCGGAAACTGGTGAAAAAATTTGAGCTGTTGGTATGTGATGTGAAGAATAAAACCCGTGCACGTCGCTCAAGAGCAACTGAGAATATTGCTGCTGTAGCCCAAAGTGTTGTAGCCCCAGGTTTGTCCATTCCTTTTCGTTCTTTGGAATGCTTATAAAGTTCAGTTAACTGACTACTGATTGGGTCCTTGAAATGCATGAAAATTATCCGGAATTCCATCGAAAAATCATCTTGGCTGATGAGGCCCATTTCCACCTCGGTGGGTACGTCAACAAGCTAAATTATCGGATCTGCGGCTCGAAAAATCCAAGAGATATTGTTGAGAAGCCTCTCCATCCTCAACGTGAGACTTTGGTGCGGTTTATGGTCCGGCCGGGTCATTGGACCTTACTTTTTCGAAAATGAGGTTAGATCAACAGTAACGGTGAGTGAATTGCGCTATCTAGAGATGATTAATGATTTTTTCATGGTCGGAGTTGGATGGTATTGATCTAAGCAACGTTTACTTTCAACAAGACGGCGCTACGGGCCACACAAGCAACGAAACCATTGATCTTTTACGGGAAAAGTTTCCGGACCGTGTTATCTTTTGAAGAAGCGATCACAATTGGCCACCGAGATCTTGTGATTTAACACCTTGCGACTTCTTCCTTTGGGGCCACGTGAAAGATAAGGTCTACGCTAACAGCCCAGCGCCGATTCAAGCCCTCAAATATAAAATTTGTGAGGCTATTGAGGACATAGGGCAGCCACTTTGCGACTTCGTTGTGGATATGGTCCTGTAAGCGTGTTCGTGGTGGCTATTTGGCTGATGTTGTTTTTCGTTACTAACGGCATATCTTCCTCTTTATTATGAAATAAACATCCGATCATTTATCTAAAAAAATTAAATTTTTCTTTGAATACTAAAATAACAACTCTTATTGGAAAACCCTTTAAATAGGGTGTCTCTTCTGAGATAAGTAGAAACCCGGCCATTACTGATATTATTGAATGACGACCTAACCCAAGTACTGTACTATACATATGCAGCGAGTTTGCATATGGTACTCGCCACATATGTCTGTACAACGTATGAGTAATATTAATTTTATGCGGATTTTATATTAATCATACGCACATCGTTCCTATATTGTAGATTTATGGTTAAATTACATAGTGCAACAGCCAGTTGAGGTGTAATGCAAGTGAGGGAACTTTCCACATGCGATAATTGATACTCATAAATGCTTCGCTATTGCATAACTGACGAGTATTGAAAAATAAACGCAATATAACATATTTCACCTAATTGGCTAACTGTTATCAGTGCTGTATATATCCCTTTTTGAAACGAACTTTGATAACACTTTTTAAGCTTGAACTTTCTGTGAGCTAATAAAGCCAAAATTTGAAGTCATTTCATCAAGTTTGTTGTGTTTTAGCATAAATAAACTTCAATCCCTCTAAAAGAAAAACACCCATGACATATATGTATTGTCATACCAACCACGCCTCCTTATGGGCTCTAAAAATGCAACAACAAACCAAATATACCCTTCAGTCCATGCGAGCGCGTGGTGAAGAATATAATTATAGCAGTACTTGTTGTAACAAATATTTGCTAATAACACATACATATATACCACTTAGGCATACCAAAAACTTACTACAGCACAGTCCTTTATCAAGGGGTTAAAATGTGTCCTTGACACAACACCAACAGAGCCAAATGTAAGCTAAGCCAACAGCTGAAACGTATCAATCTTTTGTCAAACTCTGAACTCTTACTACTTACAGCCAAAATCAATATTAGTATTAATGACCTTTAGTGATCCACATAAATTCACGGGGGTCAAAAACAAAATAACAGAAGCAGACACAAACACGACCAGCTATGACATTCGACATGGGCGACAGCAGTAAAGTTCCGTTACATGACAAACTCACAGTGATATGAGAACTAATTTGTTGGGAGAGCAAAAGATAAGAATGCCAATAATAAAAATTAATATTAAATTTAGGGGAAAAAAGATAGATAGATTGATAGATACAACGACCATAAACCCCAAACACACACTTGTTGTTGTGGTGGTAACCTAAAAAGAAATAAAGGAGACCAGTATTGTTTCGCAATGCCACCACTTTATTTCGATGACATACTCCAACATTAGAGGAGACACTTTACGGTATAACAGAATATCATCACATGTGACGGCAAGCTTACAACGGGAGTATTGGTTATTATTACACTTTTCACTTCGTGCGAAGTAATAATGTTGCTGAAGATGATGATGGTGATACTTATCCTTGAAAGAATGATGTTGAGGGCACTGTGGGAGAAATGGTGCTACATAGGTGGGCAATGTGGCGAAATTGGCCATGTTGACATAGTTTTTGTGTTATATACTTATGTATATAGAGATGAAGTGTGTGGGTGTTTACTCATGCAGCATCAATTGCACTACAGGCGTGTGATGTTACATGACTTAGATGGGGTGATACAATATTGTTTCGTACAGAATTGGCAATATATATTTGTGATTCGTGATTTATATTCAGAGACATTGCCGACACTAAATGAGGCCATCAGCGCAGCAGTGGTGTAACCCACAATTACTGTTGGTTGTTGTTCTGATGTTACATACTTTCCTTATACAATTATCAACTATCAGTACCGAAGTGGACTTAGCTACTTCTTGGTACTTATGGGCAGATGGAACTGAAAAAATCGGTTTTGTTTAGGTTATTTACGTGTGAGCCTCCTAAATTGAGGAGAAGTCCCATGACTCTTTCGTAACACTGTACAAAAATTTTTCAGCTCATCCATTTGGGACTAAATTCTAAGAAGTGCACGTGAAAGTAGCCCCAAAAAGAAGAAGTTCTGCATCATTCGTTTTGTCAAGTTACATGCCGTAATAATTTAATATCGATTTGAAGTTACTAAGTATCGTATAGGGGAATTTGTCACGTTTTAGGCTCTTTTGTTTGACATAACTCGAGAACCACTAGTCCGATTAAATTCCGATTAAATAGTTTGCCATTACAACCCATATGTATAAGAGTTTATTATCAATATTTTGTACATATATATATATATTTTTTAATGATACATGTTAACAAATTTTGCTTATACATGTGCACACATTTTCGACTCGTACTAGTAAAACTAATGTATGTAGTATTGAAATACTTTCCATTTTGTTTATCAATTCCCCCACTGTTCGAAATTGCCGTTAAAGCGCTGGATGATGGTGTTACTGATGGTGCAGCGATGTTGACAACAACTGAACATGACAGCTGCGTATTTAGGACCGGGTGGATGTATAATATACATTTTTAACTATATGAAAGTGACCCCCGCTAAAATGTTGGATACCGCCCACAACCACCATCACCATAGCGCTTGCCATTTAACACAACCGAAAAATTGCTGTATATTAGTTTCTGCTTGGAAGGTTTATTAAAAAGATATGTCGCAAAGACAAACAAACGTTACAGGATATGTTGGTTTGTGTGTGCCACATATGATTGAGTGAATAGATGAAATGTCACAAAAGTGGAAAGTGTAAAAATTGCAGGCAGTTTCGAAATACAAAATATGCTTATGAGAAAAGAAACAAATAATGTGGACAATCGATTTTACCTTAATTTGGGTGGTAAAGGGAATTGCATTATTAGTTTTATTGAGTTACAATCACGGTTCCATACAAAATTTTTGTTCAGCATATAGTTTGGATTTTTTTTTTCATTTATCGATTTTCACTTAGTTTTGACAGCTACTAACTTCTAGTTGGTTGGTTGTTCCGTTAAACAAAGCTTACCTCTTACACCATTTTTGATTCAGAATACTAATAAAATTTAAATTTTTGAACTTGTCATCTTATACTCAAAATCAAACCATGATAGAAACTATATAAAAATGGTAGTAGTGGCCATGTATGCCCGGTATACTTTTTCAGATCTTAGAATCGTTCCTATCTTGTCGACCTTCTATTCAGTTTTTTGGGTTTATATTTACAACCGTATTATATTGATTGATTTTATTGATTGTATTGATTGTATCGATTGTATTGATTGTATTGATTGTATTGATTGTATTGATTGTATCGATTGTATTGATTGTATTGATTGTATTGATTTTATTGAGTGTATTGATTGTATTGATTGTATTGATTGTATTGATTGTATTGGTTGTATTGGTTGTATTGATTGTATTGATTGTATTGATTGTATTGATTATATTGATTGTATTGATTGTATTGGTTGTATTGGTTGTATTGATTGTATTGATTGTATTGATTGTATTGATTGTATTGATTATATTGATTGTATTGATTGTATTGATTGTATTGATTGTATTGATTGTATTGATTGTATTGATTGTATTGATTGTATTGATTGTATTGACTGTAGTGATTGTATTGATTGTATTGATTGTATTGATTGTATTGATTATATTGATTGTATTGATTGTAGTGATTGCATTGATTGTATTGATTGTAGTGATTGTATTGATTGTATTGATTATATTGATTGTATTGATTGTATTGACTGTATTGGTTGTATTGATTGTATTGATCCTGTCCAAAAAATTTCAGAGAATCACTATTTTATAAATCGAAAGAAGACTTTCCCTCCTTCTTCTTCTTATATGGCGGCAATAACAGAAGTTCTTACATCAGTAGCCGCACGGAAAAGAGAATTCAAGCGCTTTGGTCTTTTGCGCTCTATACATAGTTCTTCACACCAATTGATTTATTGATTGTATTGATTGTATTGATTGTATCGATTGTATTGATTGTATTGATTGTATTGATTGTATTGGTTGTATTGGTTGTATTGATTGTATTGATTGTATTGATTGTATTGATTGTATTGATTATATTGATTGTATTGATTGTATTGATTGTATTGATTGTATTGATTGTATTGATTGTATTGATTGTATTGATTGTATTGATTGTATTGATTGTATTGATTGTATTGATTGTATTGATTGTATTGATTGTATTGATTGTATTGATTGTATTGATTGTATTGACTGTAGTGATTGTATTGATTGTATTGATTATATTGATTGTATTGATTGTAGTGATTGCATTGATTGCATTGATTGTATTGATTGTATTGATTGTAGTGATTGTATTGATTGTATTGATTATATTGATCCTGTCCAAAAAATTTCAGAGAATCACTATTTTATAAATCGAAAGAAGACTTTCCCTCCTTCTTCTTCTTATATGGCGGCAATAACAGAAGTTCTTACATCAGTAGCCGCACGGAAAAGAGAATTCAAGCGCTTTGGTCTTTTGCGCTCTATACATAGTTCTTCACACCAAGCTAAGATAACAGCTCTTTCACCTGGTCCATCGAACGAAGTATTGGTCGCCGGTTCCTCCGCCGCCTATCGAGTTTATTGCCACAGACTTTCCATTCATAAAACGTGTCCAACCCAGCACATTCGATCCGTTTGAACGCGCTTGACTACGTCGATGTATTTGTACAGCTCATAAACTGATGGTTCAGTAGACGGTACTTGTCTTTAATGATGATATGTCCAAATATATTGCGAAGTATTTTTCAGTCCTCACTTATCACTAAACCCATTTATGCTGACTGCTTCCCAATGTTCGAAAAGACCGCAGTAACATTGCGCTGTCCACAGCCAATGATATCTATGCCATACGTATGTTACTTTTGATAAAGAAGGTACCAGTCCTGTTTACTGTAGCCTTTAGATGATCATCTTCATTACTATGTTAAATTACTATGCATGACAAATTTGCGCCTTGTCTAAAGCCTCGATTGGTAGAAAATACCAATTCACTGAAACCATAATATCAGTTAGTGCCATCCTGCAAAGGCGGATCAGCTGCGAGGAGATACTTTACTCAGCCGAAGCATCTAACAAAGCATCGAATGCAGCTTTGTAATTGATAAAGAGAGGGTAGGTGTCGATCTGCATTTCTTTTGTCTTCGCAGTATTTTTTGTAGTGAAAATATCTGGTCGGTCGTTGATTTACCAAGTCTAAAGTCACACTGGTAAGGTCATATCAGGTTCGCTAGAATGGATTTGAGTCTTTCTCATATCACAGGTCCCTGTGTCATTCAGCTGAACACAAAGTTAAGTGAGTCCATAAGTAAAAACTCACTCCAATGCAAAAACCTCTCCTATATCTCATACATGAGAAGCAAAGGAAAATTGTTTAAACAACAACACCCTAATTACATTAATACAATACACATCATACTACCCTCATACAATAAAAGTAACACACATATTTGTCCCCAATGATCTTTTTGTGATGATGATAAATACAGTTTTGCCCCATATTTTGCACAATAGCAAACAGGAACTCAGTATGTTAGGAACTTGTACGCGTGTATCGCACTTTTTTTACATTATACTTTCACTTTCATTAGAGTCTCACGCACATCACTAGATTTTATGCTCATGTGCGTAGCACTGTATAGCCGTACGTGCCTCTGTGTAAGTGCGTCGGTGTGTGTGTGTGTGTGTGTGTCAAGTTCATTTAATGAAAGTGAAGTATATTTTGATGTTCTTAATATCATCTTATTTCATCACACTAACTGCAAGCAGATACAATACCAAAATGGTCGGAGTCGGAGTGGATATCATTAGGAAAGTGTGTCGGTTGCGTGCTCAACGTTTTTTGAGATGTTTGAAAAATTACACAGTTTCAGATTACAAATTACATAAGTATTATTTTTCGTTTCCTTTCGGGACACATTCGTCCCTGAAAAAAATACACAATAAGTAGAATAATTGTAGTTATTTGGCAAGGGAATGGCCGTAAAAGTGTAGGGCTGGCTGCAATGTTTAGTTATCAAATTTTGTTGGCCCTGAAAAGATGTTAACGTTTTACAAATGTGTGATTAAATACATTTACTACTATTCGTTGGGGGGTAGGTCAGCATTTAAGGAGCGTATTTTCTATGCTAAACGTGTAAAGCTTATTTATGTAATTTTAATTCTGTTGTGTATTTAGGACATGAATTAAATTGTTAAATATATTAGATTAGGCGCACTGAATCCCTAAAATAAGCTTTACATAAGATGAGGAATTGAATTAATTTAATTAATTGAACTCAATTAATTGAAACTCAAACATAAGTTAAGAAATTATATAGATTATAAAGAAAAATAAAAGGTTTCTGTGCAATCAATACGTCTTATTTAAAACCTACTTATCAGGTCACCTTTACAACTTTCATTATTACTAAAGACGTATAGACTATTAAAATCTTCTGCAATTTTATAAACTTTAACAATATTATCCCAACTCCTAGCTAGGGATTTTAATATTAAAAACCATTCAGTATATTCTTTAATCACTTAATACCGACTACTTGTCTCGTTTACATACCTCAATTCCGTTGTTCCATGTTTTAAGTCCTCATTCAAATGAAATCTCTAATCTCATATGGCAATAATACGTCATGCCAAGTTAGCTTCTGACCAAACATTTCACGAATTATGTAAAATATTTTCGAAAACCACAAAATCCATCTAAGAGAAATATGCATAATTTCTCTAATCTTTGGCCATTTGTTGTGTGCAACAATCCGAGCAACTTGAAAGGCCAACCAACCCACACAACATTATTCACGGTATTTACCTATTTCAGTGGTCAGAACATATTTACCGCAGCGAGTTTGGCTCAACGATGTACATACATACAAAAGTTCATATATACCTATGTACATATGTACATGATGTCGACTTAACCTACATTGTAGCACAGACGGGCAACGTTAACATCAACAATACGTACATACATAGTAATGATGGCAATGGCATCGCAAACAAAAACAACGTTTACAAACAAAGTCAAAACAAAATAAATCAAGAACATTACCGTCACATTTGTTATGCTGTAAGGTTGGATCATCGTGGACCAGCGAAATAAACAATACAAAACGTCACAGCCACAAGCTAACAGCATTAACCACCTTTTGCCAATGAGAGCAACATGTTAACACCGCTTCCTTCTATAGCCCATTTTTCACATAATATGCTAGATTCAGATGAGTTATGAAATCTCCATGCAAATGTATGAATTTACTTACATATGTTGTAAGCACAATGTCGGCTCAATTTATACAACAAAGGTAATTGAAAATGTAATTTAATAGTAATGGCAGTATACTTGTACAGTAAAAATTTAAACAATTAGTAATTTTGAATGGTGATATGTATATAGTGATCTGAAATATTGTAGTACAATAACGAGGACTCGGAGAGACAAAAAGCACCCTAGGACTTGGAAAACTATGCAATTGTGCCGGGTGGGCATCATGCCGTAAATAATGATCGCTGATAGAAAATAATCGAAAGCTTCCTTGCCCTTTAAGGGACTGTCCTTCTTCACTGATAGCTCAAAAATTAAGATTGGAACGGGATCAGGTATCTTCAGTGAGATTTCAAATACAGGCAACACTTTCGGTCGAATGACGATAGCAGTGTATTCCAGGCGGAGATCTTCGATATTATGAACTCTGTTGAGGGTTCCTTGCCAGTATAATTTAAAGGAAATCGTCACAATATATGGTCACAATGTTAAAGGATTTGTTATCAAAGGACATAATGTTGAGATGTAGAACGGCGCCCCCAAAACTGCCGGAAAATAGTGTTTGACTCTGCCAGGTCCCCGGAAATAGTGACATTATAATGAACGAGATATCTTCTGGCGCGGAAAGGCTCAGCACTGGAACCAGGCTAATCAGATGGATCAGTACAACCGCCAATGTGTCATTTATGGAATTGTGACCCGTCACATCGAACGCCTAGCAAATGCATCCTGGGAACATCGCACCAACTGTGTGATATCACGGGATATTTGGCCAGGACTGAATGGAAGACAAACCAGATCTCTATTGCAACTAGATATGAAGTCCGTCAGACGACTAATCCGAATAATTACAAGACGCTGTGATACCAGAGAATTTACATCCAACTGGGAGATGACACAGGAGGACTATTGCAGACTTTGCGACGATGAGGAGGAAATTGAGACCATTGAGCATTTGCTATGTCATTGCCCAGCTCTTCATAGAAAAGGGAAGTAATTCCTCGGGAAATGGTACTTTGATAGCTCAGTTCACCGATGGCTTATGGGCGGACGACCATAGTGGCCCATGTTATCTTACTAATTTGTATATATAACATTGCAGGAGAAAACACGCCTGCGTTATCTTAACACTTCTATCTTCCCGTGTACAATTCTTGTAAACTCTTTTATTTATCTTGTACTATTCTCTTTTTTTCATATTTCCATTTCTTAAATCAGGACATTCGCTATGGACCCTAACGATCTTCGAGTGTTGTAAACCTTAACCTTAACCTTAACCTTAACCTTAACCTTAACCTTAACCTTAACCTTAACCTTAACC
>OZ035882.1:52086080-52125174 GCA_964034835.1 Muscina levida
CTATTTTATAAATCGAAAGAAGACTTTCCCTCCTTCTTCTTTTTATATGGCGGCAATAACAGAAGTTCTTACATCAGTAACCGCACGGAAAAGAGAATTCAAGCGCTTCGGTTTTTTTTCGCTTTATACATAGTTCTTCACACCAAGCTAAGATAACAGCTCTTTCACCTGGTCCATCGAACGAAGTATTGGTCGCCGGTTCCTCCGCCGCCTATCGAGTTTATTGCCACAGACTTTCCATTCATAAAACGTGTCTAACCCAGCACATTCGATCCGTTTGAACGCGCTTGACTACGTCGATGTATTTGTACAGCTCATAAACTGATGGTTCAGTAGACGGTACTTGTCTTTAATGATGATATGTCCAAATATATTGCGAAGTATTTTTCAATCCTCATTTATCACTAAACCCATTTATGCTGACTGCTTCCCAATGTTCGAAAAGACCGCAGTAACATTGCGCTGTCCACAGCCAATGATATCTATGCCATACGTATGTTACTTTTGATAAAGAAGGTACCAGTCCTGTTTACTGTAGCCTTTAGATGATCATCTTCATTACTATGTTAAAAAGTTTGCATGACAAATTTGCGCCTTGTCTAAAGCCTCGATTGGTAGAAAATACCAATTCACTGAAACCATAATATCAGTTAGTGTCATCCCGCAAAGGCGTATCAGCTGCGAGGAGATACTTTACTCAGCCGAAGCATCTAACAAAGCATCGAATGCAGTTTTGTAATTGATAAAGAGAGGGTAGGTGTCGATCTGCATTTCTTTTGTCTTCGCAGTATTTTTTGTAGTGAAAATATCTGGTCGGTCGTTGATTTACCAAGTCTAAAGTCACACTGGTAAGGTCATATCAGGTTCGCTAGAATGGATTTGAGTCTTTCTCATATCATAGGTCCCTGTGCGCGGTGGTTGAAAGGCTGATCCCGCAATAGTTGATACACACACTTGGATCGTCTTTCTAGGCACAGGACATAGATGAGTCGTTACTATCTGCAATGGTAATTCAATCACATATCGTCATTTAGCTAAACACAAAGCTAAGTGAGTCCATAAGTAAAAGCTCACTCCAATGCAAAAAGCTCTCCTATATCTCATACATGAGAAGCAAAGGAAAATTGTTTAAACAACAACACCCTAATTACATTAAGACAATACACATCATACTACCCTCATATAGTAAAATAACACACATATTTGTCCCCCATGATGTTTTTGTGATGATGATAAATACAGTTTTGCCCCATATTTTGCACAATAGCAAACAGGAACTCAGTATGTTTAGAAACTTGTAAGCGTGTATCGCACTTTTTTTACATTATACTTTCACTTTCATTAGAGTTTCACGCACATCACTAGATTTTATGCTCATGTGCGTAGCACTGTATAGCCGTACGTGCCTCTGTGTAAGTGCGTCGGTGTGTGTGTGTGTGTGTGTCAAGTTCATTTAATGAAAGTGAAGTATATTTTGATGTTCTTAATATCATCTTATTTCATCACACTAACTGCAAGCAGATACAATACCAAAATGGTCGGAGTCGGAGTGGATATCATTAGGAAAGTGTGTCGGTTGCGTGCTCAACGTTTTTTGAGATGTTTGAAAAATTACACAGTTTCAGATTACAAATTACATAAGTATTATTTTTCGTTTCCTTTCGGGGCACATTCGTCCCTGATAAAAATACACAATAAGTAGAATAATTGTAGTTATTTGGCAAGACAATGGCCGTAAAAGTGTAGGGCTGGCTGCAATGTTTAGTTATCAAATTTTGTTGGCCCTGAAAAGATGTTAACGTTTTACAAATGTGTGATTAAATACATTTACTACTATTCGTTGGTGGGTAGGGCGGCATTTAAGGAGCGTATTTTTAATGCTAAACGTGTAAAGTTTATTTATGTAATTTTAATTCTGCTGTGTATTTAGGACATGAATTAAATTGTTAAATATATTAGATTAAGCAAACTGAATCCCTAAAATAAGCTTTAGATAAGATAAGGAATTGAATAAATTTAATTAATTGAACCCAATTAATTGAAACTCAAACATAAGTTAAGAAATAATATAGATTATAAAGAAAAATAAAAGGTTTCTGTGCAATCAATACGTCTTATTTAAAACCTACTTATCAGGTCACCTTTACAACTTTCATTATTATTAAAGACGTATATACTATTAAAATCTTCTGCAATTTTATAAACTTTAACAATATTATCCCAACTCCTAGCTAGGGATTTTAATATTAAAAACCATTCAGTATATTCTTTAATCACTTAATACCGACTACTTGTCTCGTTTACATACCTCAATTCTGTTGTTCCATGTTTTAAGCCCTCATTCAAATGGAATCTCTAATCTCATATGGCAATAATACGTCATGCCAAGTTAGCTTCTGACCAAACATTTCACGAATTATGTAAAATATTTTCGAAAACCACAAAATCCATCTAAGAGAAATATGCATAATTTCTCTAATCTTTGGCCATTTGTTGTGTGCAACAATCCGAGCAACTTGAAAGGCCAACCAACCCACACAACATTATTCACGGTATTTACCTATTTCAGTGGTCAGAACATATTTACCGCAGCGAGTTTTTGGCTCAACGATGTACATACATACAAAAGTTCATATATACCTATGTACATATGTACATGATGTCGACTTAACCTACATTGTAGCACAGACGGGCAACGTTAACATCAACAATACGTACATACATAGTAATGGTGGCAATGGCATCGCAAACAAAAACAACGTTTACAAACAAAGTCAAAACAAAATAAATCAAGAACATTACCGTCACATTTGTTATGCTGTAAGGTTGGATCATCGTGGACCAGCGAAATAAACAATACAAAACGTCACAGCCACAAGCTAACAGCATTAACCACCTTTTGCCAATGAGAGCAACATGTTAACACCGCTTCCTTCTATAGCCCATTTTTCACATAATATGCTAGATTCAGATGAGTTATGAAATCTCCATGCAAATGTATGAATTTACTTACATATGTTGTATGCAAAATATCGGCTCAATTTATACAACAAAGGTAATTGAAAATGTAATTTAATAGTAATGGCAGCTTACTTGTACAGTAAAATTTAAACAATAAGTAATTTTGAATGGTGATATGTATATAGTGATCTGAAATATTGTAGTACAATAACGAGGACTCGGAGCGACAAAAAGCACCCTAGGACTTGGAAAACTATGCAATTGTGCCGGGTGGTCATCATGCCCGTAAATAATGATCGCTGATAGAGAATAATGGAAAGCTTCCTTGCTCTTTAAGGAACTGTCCTTCTTCACTGATAGCTCAAAAATGAAGATTGGAACAGGATCAGGTATCTTTAGTGAGATTTCAAATACAGGCAACACTTCCGATCGAATGACGATAGCAGTGTATTCCAGGCGGAGATCTTCGATATTATGAACTCTGTTGAGGATTCCTTGCCAGTATAATTTAAAGGAAATCGTCACAATATATGGTCACAATGTTAAAGGCTTTGGTATCAACGGACATAATGTTGAGATGTAGAACGGCGCCCCCAAAACTGCCGGAAAATAGTGTTTGACTCTGCCAGGTCCCCGGAAATAGTGACATTATAATGAATGAGATATCTTCTGGCGCGGAAAGGCTCAGCACTGGAACCAGGCTAATCAGATGGATCAGTACAACCGCCAATGTGTCATTTATGGAATTGTGACCCGTCACATCGAACGCCTAGCAAATGCATCCTGGGAACATCGCACCAACTGTGTGATATCACGGGATATTTGGCCAGGACTGAATGGAAGACAAACCAGATCTCTATTGCAACTAGATATGAAGTCCGTCAGACGACTAATCCGAATAATTACAAGACGCTGTGATACCAGAGAATTTACATCCAACTGGGAGATGACACAGGAGGACTATTGCAGACTTTGCGACGATGAGGAGGAAATTGAGACCATTGAGCATTTGCTATGTCATTGCCCAGCTCTTCATAGAAAAGGGAAGTAATTCCTCGGGAAATGGTACTTTGATAGCTCAGTTCACCGATGGCTTATGGGCGGACGACCATAGTGGCCCATGTTATCTTACTAATTTGTATATATAACATTGCAGGAGAAAACACGCCTGCGTTATCTTAACACTTCTATCTTCCCGTGTACAATTCTTGTAAACTCTTTTATTTATCTTGTACTATTCTCTTTTTTTCATATTTCCATTTCTTAAATCAGGACATTCGCTATGGACCCTAACGATCTTCGAGTGTTGTAAACCTTAACCTTAACCTTAACCTTAACCTTAACCTTAACCTTAACCTTAACCTTAACCTTAACCTTAACCTTAACCTTAACCTTAACCTTAACCTTAACCTTAACCTTAACCTTAACCTTAACCTTAACCTTAACCTTAACCTTAACCTTAACCTTAACCTTAACCTTAACCTTAACCTTAACCTTAACCTTAACCTTAACCTTAACCTTAACCTTAACCTTAACCTTAACCTTAACCTTAACCTTAACCTTAACCTTAACCTTAACCTTAACCTTAACCTTAACCTTAACCTTAACCTTAACCTTAACCTTAACCTTAACCTTAACCTTAACCTTAACCTTAACCTTAACCTTAACCTTAACCTTAACCTTAACCTTAACCTTAACCTTAACCTTAACCTTAACCTTAACCTTAACCTTAACCTTAACCTTAACCTTAACCTTAACCTTAACCTTAACCTTAACCTTAACCTTAACCTTAACCTTAACCTTAACCTTAACCTTAACCTTAACCTTAACCTTAACCTTAACCTTAACCTTAACCTTAACCTTAACCTTAACCTTAACCTTAACCTTAACCTTAACCTTAACCTTAACCTTAACCTTAACCTTAACCTTAACCTTAACCTTAACCTTAACCTTAACCTTAACCTTAACCTTAACCTTAACCTTAACCTTAACCTTAACCTTAACCTTAACCTTAACCTTAACCTTAACCTTAACCTTAACCTTAACCTTAACCTTAACCTTAACCTTAACCTTAACCTTAACCTTAACCTTAACCTTAACCTTAACCTTAACCTTAACCTTAACCTTAACCTTAACCTTAACCTTAACCTTAACCTTAACCTTAACCTTAACCTTAACCTTAACCTTAACCTTAACCTTAACCTTAACCTTAACCTTAACCTTAACCTTAACCTTAACCTTAACCTTAACCTTAACCTTAACCTTAACCTTAACCTTAACCTTAACCTTAACCTTAACCTTAACCTTAACCTTAACCTTAACCTTAACCTTAACCTTAACCTTAACCTTAACCTTAACCTTAACCTTAACCTTAACCTTAACCTTAACCTTAACCTTAACCTTAACCTTAACCTTAACCTTAACCTTAACCTTAACCTTAACCTTAACCTTAACCTTAACCTTAACCTTAACCTTAACCTTAACCTTAACCTTAACCTTAACCTTAACCTTAACCTTAACCTTAACCTTAACCTTAACCTTAACCTTAACCTTAACCTTAACCTTAAATGTTTCGACATTATTGGAAAATTATAAATTCCAAACTTTACTTTTGCAACACATAGTAAAACCATCAGAAAATTCGACACCACTTGATTTTTTCAATGAGTCTTAAATCTAGCCACCACTGTAACAGCTATAATTCTCAGTAATATGGTAGATAATACCTGGTACATCTTCTCGTACAAAATAACAACAATAGCAAATCCTTTTAATACCCTAAACAGTGTAACTCATCACCGTCCAGCCTCATCCATCACCATCATTGCCACAACCCGCTCTAACCAGTGGCCAATGAAACTTTTTATGAATGCCAACGGTTTAAATATACATTGTTGCGGTTTTAGATAATATTCAACGGTGTAATCCATGTTTTCCTCTTGTGCTCCAAAAATATATTTATCTCAAATGTTGTTTACTGCTGTAAATGTATGTCAACATATACATACATAGAATTGTTGAAATGTTGTTTGCTTGACTTAGGTTATGACTCTGTGTTTATGCCCTGGGAGGATTATCGATAGGAATCATGTTGTCATATAATGAACCGGAGGGATTAAAAACTAAACAATAGTAATACGGTTTGTGTTTTTGTGCAGCGTTAACGAAAGTTTTCCTGTTCTGTGGCAAAACTATAAGTCAGGAAATGCAATGTGGTGCGAAACACTTTTAGGAAGGACTAAGTACCGTTTTGTGAGCATTTCAAAAGAAGGCAATGAGAAAATGAATGCATTATTGCGCTAATGTTACGTAACTTAACTAAAGCATCAAATAATCAAATCTAACGAAATATAGATGGCCAAACAACTATAGTGGGAGTACAGATGTCAACATTTTTTCCAATTTGTTGCATAGTGTAATTACTTAAAATGTAGTTCACCTTACATATCAATAGAATAAATACTTTGCCATGAAAACCTACGAAATTATACGCTATACAGTCAGTTGAGTATCAAAACAAAATGTTTAGCAGACTAAAAAATGTAAATCGAACATCCAAGTGCTAAATGTTATTGTATTAATACACGAATATTCTCAATAGCAAATAAATAGAAAATAGCTTAGCTGGTGACCGCCTAGACACATTTAAATATACCAATACACCACATATATGGTCGTGTATAAAACATTTTAATAAATTGCATGATTTCGCAATGGCTTTTAATTATTGATATCTTCCAGCTAAATTGTTAATTTTTTTTTTCGTTTTTTAGTTGGCATCCATCAACAATCACATATTGACTTTTTTTCCATACCTTATTTTGATTTATTTTAGATTAAATATTGCATGACCATGTGCACATTTTATTTTAGCTTATATCGAGGTTAAATAATACATATCAATTATATAACTTTTACACGAAAAGAAACACAACACGTGTAAAGCATTTAATTTTTCAATTGCTACGAGTATTTGTATAATTAAAATCACTTTGAGTGTTAAAGCTTATTGAGTAGTATTGTTCAAGCATTTTGTGCACTAAAATTGCAAATTAAAGGTTACATATCAACAACAATCAATAACTGTTCGTAATTGATGAGTTTTCGCTAAGGCTATAAATACCGGGTATGGTACAAAAACTCTAATCACTTGTCGAACGTAGTGTATCAGAGAAAATAAACACGCAAAGTAATTTTGGGCTTTTAGTAAGGCTTGAATGTACAATTTCTAATATATGATGGGATTTTTCGTCTGCTTTTTACTTGTAAAAAAACAAAACAATATAATTGCTTTTTTCAAACACTTGATTTTCCTGAGTCTCTCCCAAATATACAAACTAATAGTTTATAAGTATTCTATAATACGAAGATTATATTGCAGTGTCAGTTTTGCTCACATTTTATTTATTTAAGGAGAGTGGCTTATTAGGCCATTGTGCCCGATCCTAGTTTCTTAAGACTGTCAGTTCCACTAGGATAGCATTAGTGTTGATCTTCAGTAACTTCTGTTACCTAATATCTAAGACCCATTGGTGGACGCATGCCATAAGGACCATGATTTAAAAATATGGGAATAGCCGAACTCTATACAGAGATAGTGTCCCTATCTAATTAGCGGATGTTCTCGACAAATACAAGGCTGACATCAACGCCTAACAATGGACGGGACAGCGATGCACACGATGAAAGAATTGTGATATATTTTATATCTGCCAAACAGAAAGGCTAAAATTTGGATTCATAGCCTCAAGAGACTTCTACGTCTGGGGGTTCACGGTCTAACTATCTGAATCAATGCGAAATATTTTCACATTGTGTACACGCTCTGACGGAAAAAATGGAATATGACATACAAGATGCATTCTATGAACGCCTGGAGAAAATATGTGGCAGCTGCCCTGCCGATAACATTAAAAATTTTCTGAAAAATTTTAATGCTAAAATAGGTCTACAGAACAATACCTGTGATAACAGATTCAAACTGGTTAGCTGGTCAGTACAAAGCAACCATGATTTCCATTAATTAAAAGACAAAAAACCAGATTGATCTCATGGTAATCGATGAGAGGCATGTCGTATGCATTGTGGACATAAGAATGGATGCAAATTTGCCCAAGGAACCGTGGGTCGGATATCAAAGTCGAGCCCCGGTTATTATCGCGAAACTTTTCGTATTGGGGAAAAAAATCCACAACAAGCCCAACAACTGTCCTAACTGTCCCGGAATCTCTCCTAGAGGGTTCAAATGTATGACCGACCCCCAGTCATTTTTTCCTCCCAACATTTTCTCCAAACATACCTACTCCCCATTTTCACCCTCTAAGAGGGATACCACACAGAATTTTTTTTTTTATAAATTGTTTACCCCCCTGAGCGACCCCAAATCATTTTTTCCGCCTAACGTTTTTCCCAAACACACCTACCCCTTCTTCAACTCCTAAGGAAACTCCAACAAAAAAAATTTTTTTTATGAAATTTGCTTCCCCAATATTTTTCCAACCCCTGCAGTTTCTCAAAAAATATATTTACCCTCTATCTTCAACCCTTAAAAAAATCAGATCGTTGTGACTCCTATAGGGATAAAATGGATAACCAACCCCCACTAATATTTCTCTCGAACATACCAACTCCAATCTTTACCCGCTAAGGGGAACTACAATACAAAATTCACTTAAAACGACCAAAACAACAAAATTCTTAACAAAATAATAATTCCGATATAATTTGTCAAGAAATTTTTAATAATTTAAAAAAAAAAATTATTTTTGAGCCCCCTTAGGAGCTGATTTCATAAAAAAAAATTGTATGGGACCACAAGTTAAGGTTTGACGAAAGAGGGTAGATATGATCTGAGTAACTGTTGGGGTTGCGAAAATATTGGGTGGGTCATACATTTGACTCCTCTAGGGTAAACGTAAGGGCAGTATGTTACTGGGGGTCGGTCACATATTTGAACCCTCTAGGGCGAAGCCTGGTGGGTCGTGGTCGAGAATAAAAATGTATCCACTCTAATGAACATGCCTGTGATACGCGGTGCAAATATTGACTCGTATAAGCAACTAGTTGCAGCTGAGGTACGCACGCGATAAAGTGGTGTTAGTCAAACGCAAACGAAGCTAGACATCACAAAACTGCATTCAACCAATTATTTTATTACAATTATTTATTATTTTAAACAAAGCCCCCTAATTCTGTTGTTTCCGACACACCTCTAAGAAAAGTGATGCTGTAAACTACAGCCGATGGCAAAGCGTGCGGTGGCGGAGCGATATAAAGAGCCTATGGATGAAAATAAAGATATAGAATATTGAAAATTACAGGGATAAAGATGAAGCTCTAAAGTTCTACTAAAAGGATATAGCAGAGGTTTCAGGTATGGAGAAAACATTTTCGTACTCTGCTCGTTCCTGAAGGCAACATCAATGACGAAATCACGCGAATCAGCGGCGATGGAGTATATAGTCATCCACCGAGTAAAAACGACATCAGTAAGGCTTAAAAACGATAAAGCTACTAAAGGCGATGAACTACGGCATAGCTTTTAAAGAGCGGCGGCGAAAGAATACGGCTAAAAGAATACACGTCCGATGATTGGAATTTTAATGTTCTTTGTCCTGTGCTAAAGAAAGGCGATCCAAGTGAGTGTACCAATTATCGCGGGATCAGCCTTTTACCTATCGCAAACAAGGTTCTGTCAGTGCGAAACAAGCATATAATGTGTTGATTTTGTAAAAATCAGGCAGAGATTGACTGTTTTGAGTTAAATAAAACTTTCGAGTACGTGTGTATTGTCGATCATATCTGTGAAAAAGACGAGTATTACTAGGCCGAAATAGATGATATCTAACGTGGCTCTGTCTTCAACAAAAATAGTAATGTCGGCTTGGAAATGAAGGGAGGAGTATTAATCGTTGCTACCATGCGCTAAGCAACCTTCCTCATGAAAAAATACTCTTTTGACGAACAAAGATCCAATTTTACCAGACACTAATCCTACCAGTCTTGTTCGACAGCGCACAATCCTGGGTAATGACAGATCTTCTGTCTGGTAATGTTAAAGAGAAATATACTTCGCCAAATATTTGGACTCATCGCCGTTAACGGCTAGTACCGTCTTCGAATGAGTCATGAGCTGTGTAACGACATCGATGTAGTCAAGCTGGTTTGTTGTACGAATGAATGAAAATGCTCCTGGTCGAAATGTTTTCTACAATAGACACAATGGGCGACGCAGGAGGGGGAGACAAAAATTTCGTTGGATGGACCAGGTGAAAGAGCCGCAGCGCTTGGGTTTTTTTATACTTGAGCAACGCGTTAAAGTTATTCAGGCTTATTATTAAAATGTACGTTCACATCAAAATGCATATCATGCACTTCGCGATTTTTTCGGTCAATTTAATCGTCCAAATGTGCGTACAATCGGAAAAATCGTGCAAAAATGTCTGTAGAAGATGTGGAAACACCTCAACTCGTCGTGCCCAACAATTACAACTCTCTCGCTCGTCGTTGATGAACATTATGCATAAAGACTTGCATTCACAAGCTTACAATGTGCAATTGACTCAAGAACTAAAGGCTCTTGACCATTGCAAACATCGTAAATGGTCAGAATGGTGGCAAGAAATGGCAACAGTGGATGAACAATTTTCGAAGAAAATAATCTTCAGTGATGAGGCAATTTTTAACTCAGTGGATTCGTCAATAAGCAAAATTGCTGCATTTAGGCGAATAATAATCCAAGAGTGATTGTCGAAAAACCAATGCATCCACAAAGAGTGACTGTTTGGTGCGGCTTATGGGCTGGCGGCATCATCGGGACGTATTTTTTCCGAATGAGGCCGATCAGGCAGTTACTGTGTATGGTGTACGCTATCGTGAGATGATAACGAACTTTTTATGGCCCGAATTGGGTTTCAACAGGACGGTGCCACTTGCCACACAGCTAATGAAACAATGGCTCTTTTGCGCGACAAATTCAATGACCGTGTTATCTCACGTGGTGGCGATGTCAATTGGCCACCAAGGTCATGTGATTTGACAACGTTGGACTTAACTTAATTTTCTCTGTACACCCCATGACTAAGATATGGGCTTCTCACAACTAACGGCACCTACTTGTTTATAGACGAATGTCAATGTCACTGTTTGGGAAGCTTTAACTTGACATGACGGTTGATTCGACACTTATACTGCGAAGTTGCCGACGACAACATCGAGGGGGCCGGAAATGAAAGACAAATTTGTTTCTTTATTTTTAAGATGACTGGACCCAGGTGTTAAACCTGGAATCTTCCGCATGGTAGTCACGTGTTCTAACCATCATGCCACGGCCGGTCCGTATTCAATTCAAGAGCTAAAGGATGAGATATATTGGCATATAACCTCAGTTATGCCTCAGCGTCATCGAAAATTTGGGCCATCGGTATGCGGTCTGAACCGTACCAATATTATCATAATAAAAAGAAATGACAATAATTTCCTAAATAATTTGCGCTTTACTTAAAATCTACATCGGCTCTTAAAATTAACCACCCTTTACTTACATATGGAAGCCTATTGCTTTTTAAAACGACTAAGAAAGTTTTAGTCGGGTAAACCGACTTACATATACCCTCACCCTTAGTAAAACATAAAATTTTCTTAACAAAATACAGAATTTGGTCACGATTCTCAATTGGTACCGTAAAAAAACCCTTTCGGTACACACATAAAAACCAGTAAGAAAGTTTCACATATACAATTACCCTCACATAAAATTTCTAGTATATTGATTTTATTACTTGGTTTCTTAAGTGGGCGGAAAGGTACATTTGTATGGGAGGTAAAATAAGGGGCGTGTCTAGACTACCAGTTTTTTCTCCAAAACTTTATGCTGTTATAACTTAACAATATACAGAATTTGGCAAGATCGTGTCGAGTGTATTGATATTATTACTTCATCTCTTAAGTGGGCGGAGTGGTACATGTATATGTGAGGTACCAGAAGGGGCGTGTCTAGATTTCCAGATTTTTTCTCCAAAACTTTATCCTGCTTGAACTTTACCAAATACAGAATTTGGGTACGATCGCGTTAGGTCTTTAATTTCTAAAGTAGGCGGTACCAGATGTGTATGGGATGTACCAGAAGGGGCGTGGCTAGGCTTTCAAAATTTTTTCCAAAACTGTATCCTGTTATAGCTTCACTAAATACAGAATTTGGTCACGAACGCGTTGGGCGTATTGATATTATTACTCGATTTCAAAAGTGGACGGATTGGTACATTTGTATGGGAGGTAACAGATAGAGCATGTTTGGACTTCAAATTTTTCCTCCGACTGTTTGTCCTATTATAGCTAAACAAAAATACAGAATCCGGTCTAGATCGATTCGAGTGTATTTTTATTACTTCCCACTTTCTAATTTGGGCAGAATGGAACAATTGTATGGGAGGTACTGGAAGGGACGTGGCTAGGCTTCCAATTTTTTTCCAAAACTTTATCCTGTTATATCTTAACAAAATTCTGAATTTGGGAATTTGGATTGATATTATTACTCCATCTCAAAAGTGGGCGTAATTGTACATTTGTTTGGGAGGTACCAGAGGTGGCGTGGCCATGTAATTAGTTTTGGAAAAATATTAACCTATGCAAAGTTTCAAAACAATTGGTAACGAGTTTCTAATGTTATTGTGCATACCAGCCGGACAGACAGACGGACATGACTCAAACGATTGAAAAAGTTATGAATAAAATTTTTTATGAAAAGTTATGAAGAAACGTAGGGTCTCCTTCTATGTGTTATACTTTTAGGTCGTATCAAATGATATATAACCTTCTACCCGTAGGGTGAGGGTATACTAAAATATTGCCTATATCACTCAGTGGTAACGTAGCATTCGACTGACGAAAGAATTTTTAAAATCGCAAGTGTAGTTTAGATTATTTTCTCCTACATACAAACAAACTAACTCAAAAACATCTTCTCTTTATAAGTCCAGTATAGATAAGGGTCACATCAACGATTAAAAAAACTCATTTTAATTGCTTATTAAAAACTACTGTTTAGTGTGGCCAACACTATTCATTTAATTTAGCATCATTATTCATTGAACACAATGTCTAAAGAGCTTGTTGAACACGCAACACTAACGCCTATTAAGACTTAAACAAACTTTGACACAATCACGTTGTCCTTTCGTTGAATAGAAAATAAAACTTCCTTAGAATACTTCAGCTAATATCCTTAAAATATCGACAGTGAAGTGTACACTTAGTCACAGTTTGTTCCGGGCACTCAGGCACTCAGACATGGCCAAAACGGATGTGTGTCGTCAGCCAGATTGACGATGACATTTCTTACACTAACGTAAGGCATCGTGGAATCTTTTGTCTTTTGTCGTCTCGAACGTTTCCTGTGTCGTCATTTATAGATAGGATATCTTTAGAGAAGTGATAGAAACAAGTAGATAATTATTTGAATAAGATTTGCTATGATTGTCTATAATTAGACATGAATTGTTACATTTGAATGATATGCTGTGGAGAAAGAAGTGGGAATGGAATTTTAAATGATTGAATATTTCTAAAATCTCACTAGGAACTAGTTGTGTAGCGCTACATAACGTAGATAACTGCTACTGGACTGCATCTCGATGTATTGATGCATTCCGCATCTTTTTGAATAATAGTGGGGACAACCTTTAAGAGGATATTATCAATTTTCAGCTGGACATTTCTTAAACTACTGCTGAAATCGCGGGACAGATATACGGACACAACAAAAAGGGAGAGTTTGTATGGTAGGTGGGTGTAGTTTTCGTCTGACATTGCTCATTTTATAACACAACCTCTTCAACCTTTGAAGATAGAAGTTTGAATACCAAATTTCAGCCCGACAGCTCTTAAACAACGATTGTAATTGCAGGGATTGACACTAAAAACGGCAATTTGTATGGAAAGTGGGATTAGTTTTTGACGGATCGTGCTCATCTTAGAACTTAGCGTCCGATTGGAGCGAAAAATGAAAATGACTGCAAACTAGTTGTATTAAGTGTTTTTGATTTTCCGGCATTTTTCATTTCCCGGGAAATCGGCATTTTATTTCATTTTCCCCTGATCCCGGGAAATCCCGGTCCAAAACAAAAAATAAATAAAAAATGCCTTTTTATATTAAGAAAATATATTGTTAATTTTAATACAAAGGTCTATCAAGTGAGAAAACTGGTAACGTTATCTAGACCAAACGGCAAAAGCTATCATCGTGGAAATGTATGTGAAAAAGCTTCTTAAAGAAGGCCTAAAAAGGATAAAACTGGTACCATTGAGCAATTTTTTATAGAATTGGAGAGCTGTATATGGGAGCTCCTTTTAGGAGTAAAAAGGACCAAATCCAAACGACTAAAGCTATAATCGCACAAATCCGTATCCGAAAGCATTTTTCAAAATTTGATTTTTACAGCTAAAAAATGCCCCATAGGGGGTAAAACTTGTACCGTCACCCAGACCAACGGCGTAAGGTAGAATCGCAAAAATCTATATGGGAATGCTTCTTATAGAATTAGAGAGCTGCATGAGGAGATTTTTGAAAATTGTTACCTCTTAAAGAAAAACCTAACCAAACCCAGACCAAACGGTTTAATATAGAATAGTGAATATGGGGCGGTGTATTTATTTTAGTGAGTAGTTGTGCGCTGTGATTTAATATCAAATTGGTACCATCACCCAGACCAAATTTCTTAAGTTAGAAATGTGGATATTGCGGCGAATATTTAGTTTATGGAGCACTTGCGCGATATGAAGGAATTTGGAACTTTTTGGAGAACAAAACCGGAATATGGATGAAACTATTGCCATCACCCAAACCAAATGGCTCAAGCTGGAATCGCGACAATTAGATTTAATGCTTATTTTATAGGGTCATTGTGAAATATGAAGGTATTTTTTGAGATTTGTACTTCTTGGCATAAAGAGGGGAAAAGTGTTATCATCGCTCAGACCAAAACCCTAAAGGAACAATCACCCAGTACACCAACTCATTGACATGGTATTGCTAATCCATTTTCGAATTTAAGTTCGAAATTTTCTATATGAAAGCATATTTAAAAGATAAACAAAACATCGAGAGACAGAGATGTTCAAGAAAATAGTCATCAACGGAATTTTATGTTAAAAAATATTAACACAAAATAATTTATGGCTCTAGTGGATTTTAACTTATAAAACATTTTGATGGTGACTCATTAAATAAGCGTAATGAAATCCCGGTAGCATTCCCGGGATTCCGGGATTTTTGTCCCGGAAATTCTCGGGACAAAAACACTAATTCTCACATAAAACGAAAAGTAATTTCCACTTATTGATATATTTTCTATTGGTTTTTTTTACAGATCCAATCTACTGCACAGATTAAAGGTAAGTTTTCTTTACACAATTAATACCTCTTTTAGGTTGATAAGCTGATATAATGGATCTGCAGTAATTCTTTTGTATTAATCCTTTTTAATAAATGTATTGGAACATAATTATATCAGACACATCACAGAATGTACTCGGAATGTTTTAACTTCCGTATTTATTATTCCGATCAATTTTATGTTAGACACTCCGCCTCTACTTAATGAGACATTCGAAATACAATTGAACTTTTTTTATCTGCTACAATTGGCTTTGTTAGTTAAAAATGTTGCGTCGGTCAACTTAGAGCAAGCCATAATTGCCATTACATTATAACACAAATGATGTATGTATTTATTGCAAAATATATTGTTGCTACCATACAATGATGACATCCTCCCCCCGCATGATGTCGTACTATTACCATTTATAAACAAAAAAAACAAGCCACAAACATTCTGGCATCCACAAAGGGTTTACGATTTTTTTCTTCTCTAACGCAGTACTACCACACTATTACACCCTATATTACGTGCATATGTGTATGTGTGTGTGAATATTCTAAAAATTATTTTAAAATTTGCCCCTTTTGTCGTTGCTATTGTTTGCCGCAATAAAATGGTTTTGCCATATGCATATTTGTTGCTATAATCAAACGCATTTAATAACAATACAAACACAATTTATATATATATACCTAAGTATGTGCACATGTGTGTGCGTGTACTTGTGTGTGTGTTGTATTGTAATTGTTGTCCATTTGTGGTTTGTCATTATCATTTTCATCGTATGCGCAAAAAACGTAGTGAAAAGTACAAAACCTCAATGTTATTCATTAAATGCAAAATAATAAACATTATTTTTGATGTGTGGAAATTATAATGAAAAGAAAAGTTGTTTTTTTGTTATTACGAACACACACACACAACACACACTATAATGTGTTTCATGCATTCTCTTGGCATAGTAATGAATAAAAGCAATTTTGTGTAGCATTATTGAGATAATTGAAAATATAATTATTAAAAATAAATGTAAAATTATATGTAATTATTAAATATAAGCAAGTAAATGGATGCAAACTTTTGAAGTAATTTAAATATTATAAAAGAGGGTTGGACGACAATAATATGTAAATTGTCGCCGGTAATAATGATCACAAAAATGTGAACACTTTTGAGCCTAAAAGTATAAAAAAATAAATCTGAACAAAAATCCAAACTTTTTTTAAGTGAAGGGGCCTGCCATGATATGATGGCTACAACACGCTAAAATCCTGTGGGGGATCACCCATTCGATATCGGTATCTACATTTCCTTTAGTCGGCTACCCCCTCTTGTCGACTGTAACTTCGCATTATATAGTAATTGCTTCTTAAACAGTTGAGGTTCACATTGGTCTATATACAAGTAGGTGCCGTTTGTCTTGAGTCAAAAAATAGAAAGCGTGTTAATTCACAATATGCGAGAAGCTATCACCTCATTCGTGAGATGTAAAGTAAAATTAAGTTTTTTTTCTTTAAGTAAAGAGCAATTAGTTTTATTAAAATACAAAGGCAATGTTATTTCCTTACATATGCCATACTAATACGTATGAGTAACATAAACGTCGTGTTATATACGTTCTACATACGTAAGGTGGTGAGTTTTTATAGGGGCATAGAACTCTTTCTAAAAATATATGTAAAGTGTGATTTTTTCAGCTATTATCTTTTTGGCAACACTGTTTTAAACAGCTGACGCACGTTTCGTGTTTTGTTTCACTGTCAAACATCTTCAGTTTGGTCTATAATTTAACCATGAATCGTCTTACAAACGATCAACGCTTGCAAATTATTGAATTTTATTATCTAAATGCGCGCTTCTTCCATTTTATGGTCAGTTTAATCGACCCACTGAAGCGGTTATTCGGGCTATTGTGACTAAATTTCGCACCAAATTTACATTGTTGGACATTAAACCACCAACACGCTTACGTAGACTGCGAAGTGAGGAAAATATCGCAGCTGTATCGGCCAGTGTTAATGATGACCATCAATTATCGATTCGTCGCCGTTCGCAGCATTTGGGCCTCTGTTACTCAACAACATGGAAAATTTTGCAGAAGGATTTAGTTGTGAAGCCTTTCAAAATACAGGTGGTGCAAGAATTGAAGCCGAACGGCCTACCGCAACGTAGAATTTTTGGTGAATGGGCTCTTGGAAAGTTGGCCGAAGATCCACTTTTTTTTCGAAAAATTGTATTCAGCGACGAAGCTCATTTTTGGATCAATGGGTACGTTAATAAGCAGAATTGTCGATTTTGGAGTGAAGATCAGCCAGAAGCATTGCAAGAGCTACCAATGCATCCAGAAAAAGTCACAGTTTGGTGCGGTTTATGGGCTGGTGGCATCATTGGACCCTACTTCTTCAAAGATGATGCGAATCGAAACGTAACTGTGAATGGTGAGCGCTACCGTGAGATGATATCCAACTTGTTTTTGCCCAAAATGCAAGAGCTGGACTTGCATGACATGTGGTTTCAACAAGACGATGTCACATGCCACACAGCATGCTTAACAATGGACTTATTGAGAGGCGAGTTTGGTGAACATTTTATTTCACGTTCGGGACCGGTCAATTGGCCGCCTAAGACGTGCGATTTAAGGCCTTTAGATTATTTTTTGTGGGGCTATGTTAAAGCTCACGTCATGTCCCGCTTCAATTGATGAATTGGAAGACAACATTGAAGCATTTATTCATGAGATACCGGCCGAAATATTGGAAAGAGTACCATTTGAGGCGCAGTCACTGTCAGAATTTGCATGAAATAATCTTCAAACATTAAATTATGTGGACCGTACTATCGATTTAAATAAAGATTTAATGCGTTTTTCTGAATTTAATGTGTTTTTTTATAACTTTCCTAAAACTTAAAAACTTAATTTCTCCTTACATCCCATGAATGAGGTATGAGATAGCTTTTCGCGTTGTTGTGAATTAACACGCTTTCTATTTTTAGATTCACAACTAACGGCATCTACATGTTTATCGACGAATGCAAACGTCACTGTTTGAGAAGCTCTTACTAGACACGACGATTGACCGACACTAATACTGCGAAGTTGCTGTCGACAACATTCGAGGGGAGCCGACAATGAAAGAAAACTTTTCTTTTTTAAGATGATTGGAGCCAGGAGTTGGACCTGTGATCTCCCGCATGGTAGTCGCGTGTTCTAACCACTATGCCACGGCCGGTCCCATAGCTCTTAAAAAATCACCCTTTACAACACAACAAATTTAAAGAAATGACGAAAATGTCATATGACTGCGCGTCTCCGCCTAATGAGCATACCAGGTTTTGTTTTGCGTCAAATGTTGACTTCTAAATGATCGTCCCACAAAAAGTAGCTAACCGTCATGTTGGATACAGTTCTCCTCCAAGTCATTTCTAATGACTGGAGCAGTAAATCATTTGCCTGCAGTGTTCGCCAACTACACCGATTTCAGATTTAAAGACAAATGGGCCAAACGTTCTCAAGAGTCTTATGACGATAATTGTGTTTCCTCTTGTTTGGCAGCAGAAACCGAAGTTCATCTGTCAGTAGCCGCAAGTAGAAAAGAATTCCAAGCTCTTCGTAATTTTGCGCTCCGTAGGTAGTTCATCAAACCAATTTTGGATAACAACTCTTTCACCTGGTCCATCCATCCAACGAAGTTTAGGTCGCCCCCCTACTACGCCGCCCATTAATTTTATTGCCTAACACTTTTCGAGCTGGATCAATTTCATCCATTCTTACCACGTGTCCAAGCCAGCGTATTCAGTATATTTGAAAGTGCTTGACTAAGTCTATGTCGTTATGCAGCGCATACAGATATGGTTTATTCGACACTTCGTCGTTGGCGACGATGGGTTCAAATATTTTTTCCCTCGAAAGCTTTCAGGATAGATTGATCTGCTTGTGAAATTACAAAGGATTCTGCGCTGCAGAACAAGATAGGTTTGCAGAAGCAGCGGTTTGCAATCAGTAATAGTATCTCGATTTCCAGGCTGAAATTAATTTTTTTTCGCGTTTCGAACTCCATGACTAGTTCATCTTCAGACCCCTTTGTGACTTTGGTGCATAATCAGTTACATATATATATGTTCAATTATAGGAAACTTGTATATGTAAAATAGATATCAGCCGAAAATGTCCAACACTCATATTTAAATATGACCGTTAATATTCACATTAGAATGGATGATTTTTTTCCCCACAATTCCCAAGTTTATGGCGGAGTTAAGGCAGACAAAATGGACTACCACTTTAAAGCTTGTGAACATCCACGCAGCGTCCCAAACGAGTAGAAACAAAGAACTTGGTGCTGTCCTCAATTATCACCAGTCACAAATCTGCCGACTGCTTCCCAATGATTCAAAAGACCGCAGTAGCATTCCGCAGTCTTCGGCCACTTATATGCATATCATTAGCATACGCAAAATTGGTACAAGTCTTGTCTACTGCAGCTTTCCGCATGATCATTTCCATTAGAATGTTAAAGATATTGGATGACATACGATCGTCGTGCCCAGAACCTAGCTTGGTCTGTCAGATTTTTGCTTCTTCTCACTGAAGCCGAGAGTCAGGCCACAAAGTCGTATCAGCTTCGCAGCGATACCAAACATAGCCATAGCATCTAATAATTTCTATCGTATCAGACTGTCGAATCCAGTTTTGTAATCGTAAAACAGATAGTAAGTGTCGAACTAAATTTCTTGTGTCTTCTCCGGATTTGTCGTAGTGTGAATATCTGGTCGGTCGTGGATATACCAGGTTTTAAACCACACTGAAATTTCCAATTTGGCTCGCTAATATAGGCTTTAGTCTTTCACATAACACTCTAGACAGGACCTTGTATGCGATGAGTAAAAGGCTAATCCCGGTGTAGATGGTGCATGCACATGGATCGCCTTTCTTAAGTACAGGATATAAAATACCCGGAATCCAATAATCGGGCATGTATTCCTTTAGCCTCATATTTTTGAGCTAGGGCATGCACGTTGCCAACTTAACGCCACCGGCTTTAAAAAGCTCTTCCGGTAGTCCATCGGCTCTCGCAGCTTTATTATTTTTAGGTCTTGCGATCGCCGTGTTTATCTCGTTTTGGCTCGGTGGTGGACATTCTACTCAATCGTCGATGATTGATGTGATTTCGTCAATTATACTGCCTTCGGGAAGGAACTGAGATCGAAAGTGTTTCCTCCATATTTGCAGCACACTCTGAGTGTCCGTGACTAGATTTCCGTCTCTGTCCCTACAGGTGGGGATCCCATTTCCAAAACCTGTTATTTTTACATTTTGGTAGAACTTTCGGTCTTTACCTCTATCCCTGTAATTTTCGATATTCTGGCTCTCTCTCTTATCTTCATTATAACGCTCCGTCACTGCACGCGCTGCCATTGGCTGCAGTTTTGCCCTATATGCATCATCCTTATCTTCAGATATTTCGCGACATTCCTCATCGTACCAGGTTCGGTCGGACCAAGTTTGGTCGTTGCGGCAGTGGTTATAGAATTCGCAATATGACGACATTGTGTGTCGGGAACATCAGACTTGGAGGGGTTTGTTTGCAACAGGCATTTCTTCAGCTAAATCGTGTGTAAGAGCTGGTGCATGTACGTTGCCTGCTCATCGCCGCCGGCTTTAAAAAGCTCTGCCGGTAGTCCATCGGCTCCCACAGCTATATTGTTTTTAAGCCGTGTAATTGCCGTGCTAATCTTGTTTTGTCCCGGTGGTGGGCAGTCCACTCTATCATCGATGATTGGTGTGATTTCGTCACTTATGCTGCCTTCAGGAGCGCGTGGAGATCAAAAGTGTTTCCTCCATATTTGCAGCACACTCTGAGTGTCCGTGACTAGATTTCCGTCTCTGTCCCTACAGGTGGGGATCCCATTTCCAAAACCTGTTCTTTTTACATTTTGGTAGAACTTTCAGGCTTCACCCCTTTGCCTGTAGTTTTCCATATCCCGGCTCTAACTTTTCTTCCACATGCGCTTTTTCTACCTGAACAGGCGTTTCATCTCCCTCCTCTTCTTATTATAACGCTCCGTCACATATGCGTTGGCATTGGCTGCAGTTTTGCCTAGTATACAGCATCCTTTTTCTCAGACATTGAGCGACATTCCTTATCGTACCAGAGCATGGTTTTTCATAACCCAGTTCGGTCGTTGCGGCAGTTTTTATAGAATTGGCAATATTTCGACATTGTGTGTCGGAAACTTCAGATTTGGAGGGGTTTATTTGCATTTCTTTGCATTCTTTGAGCTAAATCGTGTTTATGAGCTGGTGCATGTTGCCAGTTCATCGCCGCCGGCTTTTAAAAGCTTTGCCTGCAGTCCATCGGCTCCAGCATCGCCGCATCCCGAGATCGCCATGCTGATCTTGTTTTGTCTTGGCGGCAGACAATTTACTTCATCGTCTATGATTAGTGTGATTTTGTCACTTATACTGCTTTCGAGAACAAGTAGGGATCGAAAGTGTTTCCTCCATATTTGCAGCACACTCTGAGTGTCCGTGACCAGATTTCCGTCGCTGTCCTTACAGGTGGGGTTCCCTGTTCCAAAACCTTTGGTTTTAACGTTTTGGTAGAACTTTCGGTCTGCACCTTTATCCCGGTACTTCTCTCTTTTCTTCCACAGGCAGTTTTCCTACCTGAACAGACGTTTCATCCCCCTCCTCTTCTCAATGAAACGCTCCGTCACACATGCGTTGTCATTGGCTGCAGTTCTGCCTTGTATACATCAGCCTTTTGCTCAGACATTGAGCGTCATTACTTATCGTACCAGGGCATGGTTTTTCATAACCCAGTTCGGACGTTGTGGCAGTGGTTCTAGAATTCCCAATATGCCGATATTGTGTGTCGTTAACTTCAAAATCGTGTTTATGAGCTGTTACATGCACACTGTCAGCTCGTCGCCGACAGCTTTAAAAAGCTCTGCCTGCAGTCCATCGGCTCCTGCGGCAATTACCGTACTGCTCTCATTTTAGTTCGGTGATGAACAATCTGCTCCGTCGTATGATCTCGATGTCGCCTTCGGGAACGAGTAGAAAACGAAAGTGTTCCCCCTTTGTTTTCAGCACACTCTTAGGGTCTGTCTCTGTCCTTACAGGTGGGGATTTCTGTTCCAAAACCTTTGCTCTTTACCTTTCGGTCTTCACCTCTATCCCTGAAATTTTTTAAATCCTGGCTCCCTTTACTCACTAGACTCTTTTTCTTCCTGAAGAGGCGTTTCATTTCATTCCTGTATGCGTTATATGATGCATCCATCTGATTGAGCTACTAAGCCAATACGGTAGACTGAATGTTCCGACTGCTGAACAAAGGACATCTTCCTACCAAGTTTAGCATAAAAATCTCTTAGAACAATATTAATGTCATGGCCAGAGCAGCGGTGATATATTTCCTCCAGGCGCTCGTAGAATGTATCATTAATGTCCTTGCCTATGTCTTCCATCGGGGCGTATACACAAATGAGCATGATATCAAGACATATCGCCTTGATTCGGATAGTGGTTATTCGGTCATTTACAGGGCTAAACTGCGTAACCAGGTGCCGAAGTGAGTTGCCGACAAATTCGTGCCTTTCTGCTTTGAGTGTGTATAAGATGTCGCAGATCTTTTGTCGTGTGATCGCTGTCCCGTCCATTGCATTTTCTACATCGCGGTGATGTCAGCCATGTATACGTCGATAGCAACCTCCAATTTGATGGAGATATCATCTCTGTAGAGTGTTCGGGCATTCAAGGTGCGTATCCTTAAATATACGTTTCTGGGGATCATCTATATTTGGAGGGTTATTGTCCTTTCTTTTCTTTGTATTTTCATAATAGTTTTTGTTTAAGGAGACTGGCTTATCAGGCCACTACGCCTGATTCTAGTTTCTTAGGGCTGCCAAAGCTACTAACAGACCCATTGGATTGTGCTTTAGTAACTTCTGTTACCTACTCTCTAAGATATATCGGTGGTTGCAAGCCAATTAGGTTACTCAACTTGTTTACATACCCATTAAGCTACAAATGAGACTAATCGCTAAAAAAATTTTGACTATAAAAATCTGATTGATTCTCAGCCCATTTACTGAACACACGACGCAGTGGATGGGCCGCTGTCAGATTTTTTTCAACAGTCTAATATTTATATATAGAGCACGATTTGTAAAAGTTGTTTTAGTGCATGTTGTAGTAATTAATAATAAAAAAGCCAAACGGAGTTCATCAGTATGAAGTTCCTTTTGAAAAGATTATAGTTCTAGAAAAGAAACCTCTACTTTTAAATTCGAAGGCACCCTTATTTCTATGAGATAGGTATACAAATACGTATGAGGAACATAAATGTCAGGTTATGTACGTTATACATACGTATTTTCAGTTCATTCTGACAAGGCGAATGTTTAAAACTAACACATGTGATCACAGAATGTTTAATCGTCACACAGTAATAATTAAAGTTCCATATTTACAAAATATAGCTACAAATCACCAAATCAAGCTCATTACTAGCCGCAAGGTAATCGTTAACTGATGCAGAATGTTATTACTCATATAAATAAAATATTATACAACAGTTTCTATTACACTTTGCTATTCCCTACAGCCATTGCCAGCAACTCCAAATAATGTCAATTTAAAAGCAATTACCACAACAAATCAACTCTACCATAAATTTAAAAATATAAATGGCAAGACGACATGAATATTACAATGTAATAAAACCATATCGTAGACTCATTTATATCCCTAATGAAAAATTTATTAAGAACCAACGAAAGGAAGTCTAAATTAACTCAAATGCACCACAAGCTCAAGTGCAGCAGCAACACATGACGAAGACCTCATAGCTAAGTAACGTTCCATGAACTGCTAATACGTGCTTAAGTTGAAAACAGAGCAATGTTTCGCACATACACGCTATGGAATACTGTCTAGGAATACGTAGAGCATACCGGAAAAGATGAAAAGATTGAGTCCCTTTCTCCGTGTTGCTTGGTGTGTTGGTTTTTTGCGAAGAACAACATGTTCGTGTTACATTTTTTCCAGATTAAGTTCAAGCTCAATGAAATTGCAATTTTCTGTTGCCTGTTATCAGCTACATAGATGGTGGAAGCCTCAAATGCAGCAGTTCTCAACATTATTATTTTGGGCTAAAACATGCGCAAGGCATAGATACCAATAGGTAGATATGGGCATATATATGTTCACACTTGGGTGGTGTGTGTGTGTGTGCGTTTTTTCTATCTGATATTCATTCGGAAGTTCTCGTCTGTGTGTGGTGTAAGTGAGTGTGTGTGTGTGTGTGTGTAGAATTAAAGTACATGTGATCAAAGCTTTGAATGAAAATCCTACTATTTCTTCAAAGGATTAAGTGGTATACAAATTGTGGGAAATTTTAAATTTAAATTAAACAATGTGACAATATGAGAACAATCTTAGCAAAAGTATAGAACTTTCAATAGAAAAAACTATAAAACTAGCTGTCAAAACAATGAAGTGTTTTTGACTTATTTTTTGGTGTTCATTGACAAATCACCATGTAAAAACTGACGCTAGGTCAACGTGTACAAATCGTATACATTTATTTCCATAAATCGTGATCTATACTCATAACTTATAGAGCTCATCATCAAGTTTACAGTGCAAATAATAGTACATGTGAGCAGCTAATACGCAATGCTAATGATCGATTCATGACCTTAGTTACTCTTTTGTATATAATTCATCCAAATCGAGCCCGTATCATGCGTACAGAAAAGCCATTGCCGCTGTAGATGTGAGTACAACAGATGACTCGAATTAATCGATCCGTCGCCGTTCTCATCAACTCAATCTCTTCCCGTCCACTACTAGGAAAATTTTGAGAAAAGATCTCATTCTACATCCATATAAGTTCCAACTGGTGCAACAATTGCGTCGTGTGTTCGGGGAATGGAGGACGTTCGTCGAGGGTGATATTTTCTGGCTTAACGGATATGTTAACAAGCAGAATTGTTTGATAGGGAGAGGGCGCGATTCCTGCAAGACTCTTGAAACTCTAGTACATTACGAAAAAATTACTTTTTGGCGCGGTTAGCATACCGAATGCGCTACCGTGAATAGCGAACGCTACAAGCAACTATGGCGTTGGAAAAAATTACGATGGAATATTAAAAGTCAGAGAGGCCTCAAACAGCCTTCGTACAAAGCTTTTCCAGGTGTGTTCATATTAAGGATTTAAGTCTATTACTTTTGTCCATGAGTGGCTCTTATACCCAGATATTTACACTACAGCAAATCTTGGACTAATATACATTAAATCAAGTGACTGAAACGGCATTCAATGCGGGTGCTTATACATTGATAAACATTTTTTAACAAATATCTTAAGTAGTTTGGTACTGTTTATTATTTCGCCTAATATTACGTACATTCTATTTATAATTACCATACTACCCCTCTTAATGCAATGACAGAAATGGATTGGAAATGTCTTTACCAATCCATTTTGTCAAGTTACTAAAACTGTGGTTTTTCATGCTTCTATCTCAGATCGGCCTTCCACTGAGGTCTCACACCAAATGCCAATACATGGGAATTACCCGTAATTGGGGTACTTTGATTATTGACTATTTTTTTCGGTGACCATGCTTGCTTGACTGCATATTTGCAGCCGTGCATTTTCTTTTTTTGTTTTTTCTCTCTTATGTGAAATTTTTCTAAGCTTACGTTTTTGCCCAATAGGATTTTGGCACAAATGATGATGATAATACGGTTGACGATATGGAAGCGGATAAAAATGTAATATAGTCTTGTGTGGAAATTGTCTTTAAAGTGATGATGGTGATAGTTTTACGTTTTAGTGTAAATTTAAATACTCATATGTACAAAAAATATATGTAATACACTTACCTACCAGTCGCATATCGTCAAGTGCATGTTGAGCACATCGCGCTTGTCAACAATTTTGTCTCATAGTTTGTGCAGTTTTCGTTAAGCGGATTACACTGTGTGTGTGTGTGTTTCGGAGCAATATTGAACAAACCGTATAAGTATTCTGCCAGCGGGCTTGTGTAGACTTACTTACCACAATTCTTTTGGTTTTGTAATTAATATTGTAAATGAAAAAGATTTTTTTTTACCAGTAATTACTCAATTGATGTAAGAAGTAAATAAATTGTAACAACGTGCTGAAGAAAAAGTGCGAAATACGCCAAACAACGCTTGGGAATATTTTCAAATGAAGATACCGCTACACTATTCGATAAAATGTTATATGAAGGTAATTTGTATATAATTTATTGAATTTGTATAATATCGAATACAATGAATATCAGATATATAAATAAAACCCTTATCCACAAATAATTTTCATATATGCAACATTTTAAATTGCAATATTGCCTTTTATTTTTGTGAAAAAGCGCTTCATATTTAATTTTATACATTCAAACAATAATATTGATAGAATTAAAAGATACAATCAAACTACAAAACCTATTATCATCTTTAAAAAATCTAGGTTCATATGAAGGTCTGTTATTTTAAAAGCAATATTTCGTCTATTAAAAGTTTTTAACTTAGATTTGCAGTGTTCATGATTGTGGTATTTTCTATGCATCGTTCTTTGATTCTGCATCGGCGGTCGATAAACTTTGACCACGCAGTTTTTTCTTGATGTGCGGGAATAAAAAGAAGTCATTGAGTGCCAAATCTGGGCTATACGACAGATAATCCATCAATTCGTCATGTTGAGTGCTCAAATATCCCATTGTTCCAGCTGAAGTGTGAGAGCTCGCGTTGCCGTTACGCAAAATGATCCGCCTTCTCTTGTTGTCTGTTGGCAAACAAAAGGTTGTATACCACTCAGAATTGGCCGTCCTACGTTTCACTTAAGGCACTGTGGTCATATTTGCATTGATGTGATTCTGTGACGAACAACTTTTGCTGGATTTGGCCGCTAGCAAACCTTATGGTCCATTGTTGTTTTGTTTCGTGCTCATATGTACAGATCCATTATTATACACCAGTGACCAGTACATTTCATTGGAATCATATTTCGCCCAGATAACGATTTTTTCAAAAGGTGCGTGGCACCACCCATTTTCCAGTGACACGTATTTCTCTTTGTATCCGTAACATATGTTGCAAATCTCATCTTCATACCTCTAATGACACTTCAGATATGACAGATTGAAATTTCAGTTTGTGTGGGCGGTGCCACGCCCCTTTGACTAATTCAGTTTTCATGTAGCCATTGATAGAGGCCCTATGGACAATATCACACAAAAAGAAAATATAATTCCAATCGGTCCATTTATTTCGCCAATATAACTATTTTTTAAAAAGGGCGTGGCATCGCCCTCTTTTTACAAAAATATAACTTTTCTTGTACGACCAACATATTTTGGTACTAAATCTAAACTATAATGATTAATGAGATACAGCCATTTAAAAATTTGAGTTGTATTGGGCGCCACACCGATTTTACCCCCTTGCAGTGCGAATTTCCAAAAATCCCTCCATTTCACGGTTCTCGATTTAGCCGTTTGGACTGAAAAAGTCTCACTAAAACTCAAAAACGGCTGTAACGATTTAAAGCTGTTATTTTGTATAAAACTTGAGGCGTGGACCCGGCCATTGGACCCAATTTTTGAAAACGCAATATCTGGAGTACTCCTTAAAATTTATGTGGATGCATTTGGCACTAAAATTCGCGATTCAACAAAAACTGGGTGGGATCGGATCAGTAGGCGTGGCTTACAACTTGAAATTTTATACCTCTGTATCGCATGAACTATCAGAGGTATAAAGATGAGATTTGTTACATATGTTGTTGGTACAGTATGAATTACAGCCAGGGTGGAAGTGGGCTGTGCCGCACCCCTTTTAAAATAAGCCCGTTATAACTGCCATAGTAATAGTTTGACCGTCATCAAAATTTACAGTATGTTGCAGTTAGCCTAGAGATATGAACAGGCTGTTTGGAACCAAATTGGAAAAACGTGCCAAGGCGCTGCACATGCACGTCAGTATTTGACCATTAAACTGTATCAAACAATTTTCCATGCACCAGACAAATAAGGATAAATCGTAGCTGCGCCGACTTAAGCAGTGATGTGTTTCTTTCATTTACGTTACAGGTATGTGTTTTTCAATTATCTGGCTGTAATCTGTAATAAATCCAATAAATAGAAAATTTAAGCAATGTTCATTGGGACCCGCCGTGGCATGATGGTTAGAACACGCGACTACCATGCGGGAGATTACAAGTTCAAGTCCTGGCTCCAAGTTGTCGGCTCCCCTCTAATGTTGTCGACAGCGGCTCCACGAAAATCCCCCCAATGAAATAACGCCCAGGAAAAAACCCCCAATGAAATAAACCCCAAAAAATTGGAAATAACACCCAAAAACAGTAAATGAAATAACATCGAAAAATAAATGAAATAAAGCCCAAAGCGAAAACGAAACAACACCCAATATATGGGAGTTATTTCATATGAAATAATCAAAAAAGTCTATCACTCATTTCGCTACAAAAAATGAAAAAATATAGTCATCAAAAGCGGTTCAATATATATTGAGTCCACGCGTTACAAACTTACTTTTACTAAACCCAATTTAAAGAAAGTAATAGGTAAGAGATATATATATAATACATACGTCGATTGTGTTTTACATCTAGTTTCGTCGTGTAGACCTGACCAGATGATGGGCTCCACCCCTCTAGAACATACTTCAATGCCGCTGTTAAGGCCCGGGATCTAATTTCAACACGCTACGAAATATTCAAACTGTTCAATAACTCTTGTGTGGGGGTACCAGACCGACTGACAAGTACAAGCTCGAGGCTTGTACTCCGTCCAATCTGGCCCCTCACTGTTATTATTTGCTACTTGATGTTTTTAATATTCTATAATATGGTTAAATAGGCAATAACCATTCCTTCCTTAGCACTCATGCAAACTGCAATAAGCTCCACGCCACCATCTACTTGAACCGAAATTCCCTTCCGGCCGACCCCACATCCACCACCAGATTACCGAAGTAATCTGTCGGCTAAACTCGTCGTCTTTCATGCCATGTGATATGTTACGAAGTACCCCATCCGGTGACTCAAGGCCACCAAACGTTGGACAATACACAAACATAAACTGAATGCTTATTGCCCATTAACTTGATATGAAGAGCTCAAAGAGTCTGAAACAGTTATATTCTTTCGCTTTATATTGAAATTAGCCCGTAACAATGTTACAGTGTTCCTGCAATCGCTGTTACACCCTTGTTATAAGCTTGGTGCTATCTATTCACTCGACTAAGAATCTGTAAGATGCACAATGAGAGAGATCCATTTCTCTCGAGCATCAAACTTTTAGCTTACCAGCGTATCTTTTGGTTTAACCACAACCACCACGAGGCACAGAACTAATGTTCCATACCCATTTGGCCGGCAAGGTGGTTGCTACGCTACATTGGGCTTCCGACCGCCCGTGGTACCATCTTTAGACTCATTGGTCGGAGCTCGTAAAGATAATACCACCTTTACTACCTTTACTAAAAAGATTTACCTAGCAGAGCCAGAAAGAGGTCCACTGGTGGTTCTCTCGGGTCCGTGGGGGCGATACTCCCCTAAAGTCTCCGAAGAGACCGAAGAGCGAAAATAGTGTCGAATACCTTTGTTAATGCATATTACTGCTCACTGTATAACCCGACATATCAACGAACATCGCTAAGTTGCTGCCAATCGAAGTTTTAGCTAACAGCTATATCATTTCAATTTCTATACCAACATGTATAAATTACAAGCATGTGATGTGATGTACAATCAGACTACACCATTAATGCAGTAACTGTGCATATATCACAAAGTAGCAAACCAACAATTAAACATAGGAAACTATGTTATAAAACAAGAAATTTTAAATAACAAATTACATTAACACAACTCATATTTATTACTAAATTGTACAATATTGAAACATTGAAAGTTTTATATAACTTTCCAAAAATATAATTAATCCGTATACCATGTAAACTTCACATTGATGCAATCCAACAAAAGCCAACATTACATTAATTGTAAATTCATCATCATTGCCAATCAATACAATTGAAAAATAATCTACACATGCATACAACGGCATTGCGTCCATTGCTATGTACGCATATCAAAATTAGTTTAAATTAAAATGCAATCTATGTAATTATATTTTACTTCACTGCAGTTGTTCTAATGTGTTGGTAAAGTGTGAGTTCATGTAATAGTATAATGTATGTATGTAGTTGTTGCTACTCTGTCGCTCTGATGTAACGAACATTTAATGGCAAAACATGTAAATTAATGAAATGCATAACACATATGTGTCTATCATCAGAACGTCAATAAACAATTTAAATAATTGTGTCAATGATCAGCAGCAGAGTAGCATGAATGAATGAAATTATGATAAAATTAATTATATTACTCAAGTGTAATATGCGTTATATTCTAAAAATTATGCAATACATAATGTATTTGCACTTTGAATGTACAATAGTTTTGACATCGTAAATTGTTTACACACGAACACATTTTTGGGTTAGCACATACATATTAATAAATGTGATGTCTTCTTAAGGGCATTTTAATTGTTGTTGATGTTTAGCATTGACTTTCTCGCAATCTACAACAGCAGTGACAAAATATCACAAAGCATAACTTAAGGCATTACAAGTGAAACCACAAAATGCAATAAAATCGGATGTATAAAATATACTTCAATATATCATAATTTGTAGCATTAATTAATACAAATCACTGGATTTATTTATTGTCCGACGGACAATTCTTGTAAAATCTATTGCATCTGAATGCTAATGCCGAACACATGTGAATAGACAACAATGTACTTAATGAGAGTTGGTTAAAGGGATTTGGAGGCATTTCATTAAGGCATTTTTAAGGCTCATATGTTATATAGATTAATTGTTTACTAGGACTTTGCCCAGAGGTTGAAAGTTACTGATTGTCACTCACTTGGGAGTGACCAGAAGCGATTCCTTTCTGGTGCTATCCAAGCAGCTAACTACTTCCGGTCTTAGAAGAAGTATTCCCCGGGCAATGACTTTAAAGCAACCGCTTAGAAGTTAGCAAGAGTTAGAAGACGAAACGTTGAGTAACCTAATCGGCATGCTACGATGCGTCTTAGGAAGTACGTAACAGAAGTTACCTAAGCTCAACACAGGCTCTTCTAGCGGCTTTGGCAGCCCCAAGAAACTAGGATCGGGAGCGGTGGCCTAATAAGCCACTCTCCTTAAACAAAATGTTTTATGAAAACACGGAGAATAAATAAAATAAGAACCCCCCCCCAAATGTTGACGACCCCCGCAAACGATATAAGGACCATGATTTAAGGATATGCACCTGGAATGTCCGAACTCTTTACAGAGATGGTGCCTGTATCTAACTGGCGGATGTCCTCGACAAATACAAGGCTGACATCACCGCCATACAGGATGGACGGGACAGGGATGCACACGACGAAAGAACTGTGACATTATTTACAGCTGCCATGCAGAAAGACACGATTTGGATGTGGTTTTATAGTCGGCAAGAGACTTCGACACCTGGTCTCGCGGTTTAACCCTGTAAGTGACCGAATAGCCACCATTGGCATCCGGGCGAAATATTTTTACATCACGCTGATTTGTGTGCACGCCCCGACGGAAGATAAAGACGATGAGATTAAAGAAGCATTTTACGAGCGCCTAGAGGAAACATACGACCGCTGCCCTGGACACGACATTAAAATTGTTCTGGGAGACTTTAATGCGAAAATAGGAAGGGAAGATGTTCTTGGTCCATCGATCGGTAAATTCAGCCTGCATACCGATACGTCAGACAACGGGTTTAGGCTGGTTAGCTTCGCAGCGGGAAGGAACATGGTAGTGAGTGGAACCAGATTCCAGCACAAAGATATCCACAAGGCAACTTGGCTATCCCCCGATCAAAACACCAAAAATCAAATTGATCATGGTCATGGTGTCATGGACGGGCGTGTGATACGTGGTGCTAATGTTGGCTCGGATCATTACCTGGTTGCAGCCAAGGTGCGCACATGATTGAGCAGAGCGAAAAACGCACTAACCAAACACAAAGAGAGCTGGACATCGCGAAGCTGCAAACCCCAGAGATAGCTACTGCCTACTGCCTACTCCAACCTGTCTACTCCAATAGCTACTGCCTACTCCAACCAGCTCTCCCCACTTTTACGACACAACGCCTCTACTTCTGACGTTCCCGATACACAGTGGCGGCATATTGCGCATTCCATGGCAACCGCCGCAACAACCGTGCTGGGATATAAAAAGCGGCGCTCAGACGATTCCTGGTACGATGAAGAATGTCGCATAGCGTCTGAGGAACAGGATCCTGCTTATAGGGCAACGCTACAGCCAATTGTAACATATGCTATTAGGGAACGGCATAAGGAGAAAGCAAAACAGGCGAAACAGCTATTTAGGCGAAAAAAACGTCAGATGAAGGAACGGGAGAACGAGGATATAGAGCGATACAGGGATAGAGGTGAGGCCCGAAATTTTTACCAGAAGGTAAGAGCAAATGGATACGGTAATGGCCTCCCTACCTGTAAGGACAGTGATGGAAATCTGGTCACGGATACGCAGAGTGTGCTTTACATATGGAGAGAACACTTCCAGTAACTGCTGGTTCCAGAAGGCAGCGCCAGATTTTCACAAGAAAAACAGATCGACAAGTACCATCTTTTTGTCGACTATAAAGCTGCCTTCGACAGCCCGATACGGCAGAAATAACTCGAAACCATGGCTGAGTTTGGTATTCCAGCGAAGCTGATACGTCTTTGCGGAATGACGCTGACTGACACGAAGTCTTCAGTGAAGATTGGCAAGGACGTTACGAAGCCATTCGATACCAGACGAGGCCTAAAACAAGGCGACGACCTATCGTGCGATCTCTTCAACATTGTGATGGAGATGATAATGAGAAAAGCTGCAGTAAACACGAGTGGCACTATATTCAACAAAAGCCACATGCTACTCGCGTATGCTGATGACGTAGACATCATCGGTCGATAACTGCCGGATGTGACTGCAGCCTTCTCAGGTATACAGAAGGAATCAGCGAAAATTCCTTCTGTTAGTTTATTAGTTTCAACGAACAACTATAATTTCGAGGTGGTAGATAATTTTGTCTACCTAGGCTCTGCCATCAACAAAGCAAATAATGTCAGCCTAGAAATCCGGAGAAGAATCCTGCTTGCAAATAAATGCTATTACGGACTAAGGAAGCTATTCAATGACAGAGCCCTCTCTCGACGAACAAAACTCCAGCTATACCAGATACCGGTTCTACCTGTCTTAATGTATGGCTCAGAATCCTGGGTTATGACACAAGCGAATGAATCGGTTCTGGCGGTATTCGAGAGAAAAATACTCCGTAAAATATATGGGCCCATCATCGTTAACGAGCTGTACACTGACATTGACGAAAATGCTCCAGCTCGAAAAGTCTTCGACAATGAACTCGATGAAAACTCCGTTGGAAAGACCAGGTTACTGAGAACCTTACAGAACTCGGTGTGACTAACTGGAGAAGAAGCGCAGAAGATCGAGGCGTTTATAATATTTTTCTACGTGCGGTATATAATCCACTGGGATTGCACAGAAGTACCAGCTAAGTAAGGAAGTAAGTAGGTACTAGGATATGGAACTAATTACAAAAATTAACCCGGATGATTGCTTTGCCTATATGTTAGAAAATTTACCCAAAGTCTTTTGCAAAATTGATAGTTGATTTGTATAGGATATGACACAATTTCACAATTTGTTCCCGAATTTCATACCATATGTAGTGTAACATCTTATGTACATTATTTTGTACATATCCATTCATTCCGCTTTGTGTAAACGTATAACATTAAAGGAAGTAACAGTTACTACAACACCCACTTTTCGCTTTGTTTATATTTCACTTGGTTTCAATAAATTTCACCACTTTGAACATTCAGTGCAAACATTTCGCAAATGGTTCAAAAAATAATGAAAATGTCGTTTAAGTGAAACCATCTGTTTTATAAGCAAAACAACACCAGCCGCAAAAACGATGACAAGAGAACCGTAGAACCCTAGTGTGGTACGTTAGAGAACTATTAAACCTATTGAACAATACAAATACCAAAATAATGTTATTTCCTTTCCCATTTAGCTTTTTGAAAACATTGTCAGGAAATAATAAAGGAAAACGTATCAGCAACAACAACGACGCCATTCTATGTCTGCCCCCTGGTAGTATGGGATGGAAAACTGTAAGAATAAAAACTATTTGTATTTGAGCTGGAGGTTACCAAAACAGAAGCCCTCTTTTGTATCTATGTACTAAAAGCTGTTGTTATTTTTCTCTCTGCACTTACGTTAAAATGTTTACATTTTCGTCCTCCTACCGACAACATTAAAAGACGTCATTATCATTTCTTCAATTAAACGCAAATTAGATGGTAAAGAAGTGTAGAAGTGCTGAAATGTTTTGGAAACGACAGAAGTTGTTAGTAAAAAGCTCTTCCTAAAAGTTGCAACAATATAGTATTTATTGAAAGGCCGACATACAGAAGGCCGAGTAATTGATATGGGTGCTTAGAAGTGGGGGGAGGGAAGTATATATGTACTTTGTTTTGTTGATATGTCTACAAAAAATACTTGCTGTTTATTTATTTATAGACTACTGAATGGTGAATTGTTTTTTTTTTTCTTTTCGATAAGGGAATATACATATACCTTCAGGCGGAAAAAGCGTCTATGAAAGAAAAGAGAAACCAGGATATCGAAACTTACAGGGAATTACATTACAAGAAAGTAGTTTTAGACCAGCGATCCCCACCTGTAAGGACGGAGACGGAAATCTGGTCATTGACATTCAGAATGTGCTACAAATATGAAGGGAACACTTTCGGTCTCTACTTGTTCTCAAAGGCAGCATACGTGACGAAATCCCACCGATCATCGGAGATGGAGTAGACTGTCTACCACCGGACTAAAACGAGGCTTAAAAAAATAAAGCTGCAGGAGCCGATGGACTACCGGCAGAGCTTTTGAAAGCCGGCGGCGATGTACCAGCTCATAAACACGATCTGGCTCAAGGAATGCATGACCGACGGTTGGAATCTGAGTGTTTTATGTCCTGTGCAATGATCGCGGGATTAGCCGGTTACCCATCGCATACAAGGTCCTGTCTAGTGTGTTATGTGAAAGACTAAAACCCATTTTAGCGAACCTGATTGGACCTTATCAGTATGGCTTTAGACCTGGTAAATCCACGACCGACCAGATATTCACACTACGACAAATCCTGAAGAAGACCCAAGAAATGCAGGTCGACACTTACCATGAGCGATTATCGATTACAAAGCCTAATTCGACGGTCCAAAACGACAGAAACTATTAGAGGCTATAACTCAGTTTTGTATCCACGCGAAGCTGATACGATTTTACGGGATGACACTGACTGACACGAAGTCTTCAGTGAAAATAGGCCCATTTCTACCAAGCGACGCTTCAGACAAGGCGATAGTCTGTCATGCGATCTCCTTTATATCATAATGGAGATGATCATGCGAAAGGTAGCAGTAAACACGACTGGCACCATCTTTAACAAAAGCCACATGATAATCGAGTATGCCGATGATATAGATATCATTGACCGAGGACTGCGGTATGTTACTGCGGCCTTTTCGAGCATTGAGAAGCAGTCGGCAGAAGTGGGTCTGGTGATTAATAAGGACGAAACTAAGGACGCTGTGTAAACATTGACAACTTTAACTTTGAAGTGGTAGTTGATTTTGTCTACTTTGACTCCGCCATAAACAAAAATAATAATGTCAGCCTGGAAATCAAGAGACGGGTATTGATCGCAAACCGCTGCTACAATTCACTGAGCAAGAGTTTTAATGATAAAAACCCTCTCTCGACGAACAAAGATCCAACTCTACCAGACACTGATCCTGCCTGTCTGGCTCTACAGGTCAGAATCCTGGGTAATGACGCAGGCGGATCAATATTTGGACCCATCATCGTTAACGGCGAGTACCGTCGTCGAATGAATCATGAGCTGTATGAGCTATACAACGACATCGACGTAGTCAAGCGCGTTCAAATAGACTGAATGCGCTGGCTTGGACACGTTGTACGAATAGACGAAAATGCTCCGGCTCGAAAAGTCTTGGGCAATAAACTCGATGGGCGGCGCAGGAAGGGGCTACCAAAACTCCGATGGATGAACCAGGTGAAAGAGCTGTTATCTAAGCTTCGTGTGACAAACTATCTATGGAGCGCAAAAGACTGAAGCGCTTGGAATACTTTTCTACGTGCGGCTCCTGATGGATAAATTTCTTTTGTTGCTGCCATTTAAAAGAAAGAAAAAAATATATACCTAAATTTGCGTTATACTAACACAGTACAACATTTTTCTGGGTTATGCTTGGTCGGTGGCCTCGTATCGTTGATGGTGTCTGATATAATGGGTCCATCGGCAGCAATTCGGTCATTTTAAACAGGACGGGTTTAACGTTGCGGTAATTCGGGTGGCGTCGGACGTCGAGAACTCTCTGATAATTTTGGTAGGACTGAAACAGAAGAATAAGAACAACTATTAATATGCCCTGGCCTGTACATACTTATTGTCCGATTGTACAGGCTTATAGCCCGATTGTATAGGCTTAAAGTCCGTTTAACAAAGTTGCGTACAATCCCAAAGGATCAAGGAGATCAGATAACATTCCTTGACTTGGCAATTAACTTCGTCTTGGAGGTGCCAATGAAGATCGTAGTAGAAAAACGTCGTTTCCTTATATTATGGGTGACATGAACCAATTGAGAATTATGAAGTAGTTGCCTTTTTGTGTTTGCACTGAACGCCGCAATTTAAAAGAATCTTTGTGCTGCTGCCCGATGATGCTGTTGTGTGTTGGTATTGTATGCGTCGCGACTGACTTTCCCAGCGGCGAAATTAGTAAAGCCTCTGCAATGCATGCAACAGGGCCTTCTGAGGCATTCCAACGTCATGTCTTCAAGGCCATGTTTTCACATGCCTGATAACAGGCCTTCTACTTCCTTTCAAGACCACTGCTGCAGGCCTTCTTTGAGAAGGGAGAATCAAAGTTTTTGATGGTTTGTTATTCCACCATTTCGTGTGTATACACATACCATCTACCTTCGCATAGAAGGCATGAGAGAAGGCATGAAAAGAAAAGGCAACGAGGAATGTGTTTGGGTGTTTTTCTTAAAACAGTTTATAATTAGTTTCAGTCAATCAATTTGAATGCATCTAGTGCAGTGAGTTCAAACTCCAGGGAGGTTTACTGTTGTTGAAAAAAGTGTATGTATGACGAAAAATATATAGAAGTGAGAAATTTCTAAAAATAAATTAACCATTTTGAGGGTGACCAACTGCATATTATTTTTTATTTTTAAAGCCATTCATTTTTTTATGTGTATGCAGGCCTACGATCAGGCCTTCTTATAGGAAGCGACGATGGAAGGCCTTGCCTCCCAATGACACCCTATGTTATTTAGAAAGGAAGAGAGAATGCAGAGCGCAGTCCTACTGACTGCTTTTGAAGGCGTTCCACTTGGCCTTTTAGATCCTACCATTCGCCGCTGGGTTGCGTTGCTGACCGATGATGCTATGTGTGTTGTGTGGTGGTATGCTACGTCGTCTTTAAGTGCTCGTGGCGCAACTGGCTGTCATGGTGCAGTGGGAAAGCATCGCAAGGTTGCTGGTTCGAATCCCACTGGAGTGGTTTTAATGTTTTATTTTTGGTGTATTATTTTATTTTTATTTTAAGTTAGTTTATTATATTATTCTAAAAATTGTATTATTATATTATATCCTAAGTCTATTATTTATTCACTGTGTTATTATGTACGGACGAAATATTAATTTCGTCAGGTTACAGACTGTCTACAAAAATAACGCATTAATCGAAAGACTAGTGCAAAAAGCCATATTTTTTCCACATATTTTTTTACATTTTCTCCCCACCGTTAAGTATTTTCTTTAATCAATTATTAAGGAACCATTTAAACTTTTTAATTCACTAAAAGGTTTTCTTAGAAAGTTTACCCAAATAAGGAGAGAAGTAGCATAAATACATAGCGTACTATGCGTATATTAAGTAAGAAAAAGTCAAAAGAGACCACAACAACAATACCATCGCAGCGGCTACAATAAGCACAACCCCTGCTGCATACGTATAATGTTTCACTTGCAAAATGACAAAAATACGTGAAAGTTTTTCATAATTTTATGTTAAATATAGAAAACATAAAGCGAAAGACTTAAACTAGAAACTATACGTTTTCAATGACAAAATTATTAATTCATAAAGAAACTAAAAAGCGACTTGCTCGCTCGCTTGCTCGCATACACACTCACGCGAGCGACGATGCACGGTTGAAACCTATAAAAGTTTAAACAAAACGATAAGAAACAATGGCGACCGAGAATGGAATACAAAATGTAACGTAACATAACATAACAGAAAGCATAAAGTACTCATATAAAAACGATAGAAATTAAATATGAATAAAATGGCTTCATTGTCAATTGTAATCAAATAGAAAAAGAGAATTGCAATTGTGTGCGTAAATGAAGCAACATATGAATAAGTTAAACAAAAGTTGTGAAACTGAAAGGGGAGATATTGTTAAGAATATCTTCCAATGGGTAAGGGGAGGAATAATAGCTGATATGTGATTTCCA